>VWZI01019326.1:793369-895291 GCA_013396835.1 Psilopogon haemacephalus
GAGTGCTCCTCGGCCCCCTAAGGAGAAAGGCTAGAGCGGGAGAACTGCCACCAGACGGGGAAGCCGCACTAAGTGTCCGCGTTCGACGGCGCTATCCGGGGCCGGGCCGCGGACAACGAGCGCGGGAGGAGGGGTTGCAGACCACCTCGGTGGTGAGAAGAGACAGCGCCAGGGTGCGCCCTACGGCCTCCTGGCCAGGCGATGGAAGGATGCCGCGGCGCCCCGACGCTCTTTAGCAGTATACACGCACGGCCGGGGCCGCTGGGGCCTCCATGGCCCGGCCCAGCCCAGCTCGACGCCGTACTCACCGGCGGTGGGGGCTCCTCATCCTCCACGGCAGGAGGGAAGGCGAAGGGAGAGGGGGCCCACTCCCCGCCGTGCTCGGCAAGCCGTTCCCGGGGCCCCGACGGCTCCGGTGAGACGGGGGCGAAGGCGGGTGCGTGTCGAACGGGCGAGGGCGGGACGGAGCGGCGCAGGCTCCGTCCCGGCAGGAGCTCGCGGCGCGGTCCGTCCCTGCAGCGCGCGGGCGGGGCGGGGCGGGCACGAGCTGGATTCCAATCACTGCAGCCGGCCGCGCGCACGGCGGGGTTAGAGACCAGGCGGGAGCGCGCGCGCAGCAGCCGCGACGGCTGGCGTTGAGTCGTGGCGCGCGGCGGCGCCTCGAGGGTGTCGGGTGCTGTTACCCCTCGCTCCACTCCGCGCGCGGCAGTGAGCGCGCGGCGGCTGTTGCCCCTCGGAGCGGCCGGGCGGGGCCTGGGCCCCCAGCGCTGCCCGGGCCCCCAGCGCTGCCCGGGCCCTCAGCGCTGCCCACCTCCTCCGCCCTTCCTTCAACACGTGCCGTGGGCGGGAGGGTTGGTGGGGCACTCCGGGAAAAAGTTGGCCGGGAGCAACTAGCCGGGCCTGCTTTTCCTCCCCCGTAGCCCCTATTCGAGTAGAAGTGCAGGCCGCAGCCAGCCGCCGCCCGAGCGAGCTTGTCGGTACACTCGCTTCCCGGCTCTAGCACCCGTTCACCGCTCCCAGTCCCGGGGCCGCGACATTTATCTTACCCTCCTGCCGAGAAGAGCTTTCCCGGTGAAGACAGTGGGAGAGCTCCCTTAGGAAAGGCCAGGAAGGTGTGAGGGGCAAAGAGTGGCTAAGTGGGTATCATGGAGTCTCTGGTCGCCAAGTAGAGTGATTGAGACATGAGAAGCAGCTGTGGCAGAAAGGCCAAGAAGCTTCATCCAGATGCTGGTGGAGTTACCGCCGTAGAAAATGGACAAGCTGCCAGCATTCAAGTAGTAGATGGTGTGGAGGATTACCGTAACAGATTTGCTGTGAGTTAAAGGGTGACTCCGTGTGAGCTAGGGTGGGCCATGAGCAGGGGCAGCAGCATAAGGAAAAATTAAACCCTCAAACGGGTCCTGTAGCTTTCTGGGAAAATAGTTCTAAAAAGGCAGACTTTGCAGTGCTGTGTGAGTAGTTCAGTTCCATTGAAAAGCATAGAATTGTTTGCTTTTTTCCATTTAAATGAATGTGCCCTGTTAGTTAGATTGGAAACCATTTTAACTTTGGCAGTGAGCTTCCTTGCTTACTGATAAGGCTGCAGAAGGCCATGATTTGCATGGCATTTCCAAACTCCTCATCCTTGTGACAAATTATCAACGTAATCATTTGTCTGCCTTCAAGTAAGGTCTCCTAGCAGCAGTGCAGAAGCAGTAGCACTATGTCATACGACAAGGAGACTGCAAATTTTGCACCTGTGCTGCTGTTTACAGTCCTTCACTCAACAAAGCAGTAGCAGTTGTGTTTTTGAGGTGGCCATGCCTTTCACTTTTCCTGTCATTTGGTTATTCTGCATCAAGAATTTTGTATGCAAAGCCAACGAAGGGAACCTACTCAGTTTCCCTTTGCTGAAGACCAAAACACCTTTTAGCCCTTCAGGATACATACACTAGCAATTGCTAATGCCAAGATGCCTGCCCAGATAAACTGTAGAGAATAACCAAATTGAAAGCAATCTTACTTATCAGTGCCAAATAGCCACATGTGCATATACTGTGGGAACCGTGGGCTTGCTTATTTTGTTGACCTCTCCACAGTCTAGCTCCATTTTTGTGTGCTGGTATCAGATAAGACTTGTAAATGTTGTGTACTCCTCTCCAGAGCTGTCGCCTCTGCATGTAAGATGAGAGCACTGGCTCCGCAGTATTACTCACATGCATTACACCCATGGATCATTAGGTGAGTGCTTAGTTTGCATGCTGTATAGCAAAACTAAAGAGGAAGTATATTTTCAAACCTATCAACTTCACAAAATCCTTTAAAACATAGGCAGTTAAAGGCACAGCTGGCAAGTATGAGTGGCCAGTGAGTGCAGTGAAAGATATTTTAAAATACGGGTCTTGTTTTACTAGACTTTTAGAAAAAGGTTTCTGATGACTGTCATCCAGAAAAATCTGTCAGTGTCTAAAACAAAGACAGGCTGCAAGAAAGACAAAAATCACAGGTTTCATGCCAAGCAATACAGTACTTGTATGCTTATGTTTACAATTTCAAAGGAAAATATGAGTCTGCTGTTCTTCCACTCTGCCTACTATCAGATTAGAGCAACTGAATAGACACTCAATATGGAAGAAGAATGCAACATGCCTATGTGTGCTTCTAACCAGAACCAGAACTGTTACGGCTAGCATCTCTTTAGGTAATAATCTGTGTGCTTTTCAGATGTTGGATATTGATTTAAATCCAGTAGGCATGAACTTGGCAAAAACCACTAGCCTTGAAATCTGTTTGATCCCTCGTGTGAAGTGGATCAGCAATTTTCATCCAACTCTTGGTGAGTAAATATGCACATCGCATAAATTGCCTTCTCAGCTAATACTTTCCAAGGCACTTCGGCACTGAAGATAATGAAAGTGATAGTCCCTGACAAGTCAGAAATAGTGTTGCTGAGGATGCAGTTTGCATTGACGTGGTCAGTATTCTCTGCTTAAATGGGCATTGTGTAAATAACTGTCTTAAGACAGAATACTGACATTACATTTACTGACAGAATAAAGTCAGTAAATGTGAAGGACACTATAATAATAGGGCTGCTGGAGACAGCTGAATCTTGATCTAAAATGATGAACCAGGACAACCTTAAGAAGTATTTAGATTGTGATGGATGCCTGACAAAATGTCACATGGACAATGCTGATATATTTCAGAATAGTGCAGTACTACAATGTTTCCAATTTCATACAAGTATAACCTGTAATTTTTTGAAACACACAGATTTCCAACAAACAAAAGTAAGAAAACAATGTGATTAGACTAAAATTTCTTAATTTTTCTTGTCTGCGTGTGGGAAGGAGATTGCTGACCAGCCCTGACATGCAAACATGTTCAACTTCATGATGCAACAGTTTTCTTTATGCACCACTTGAAGAACTCAGTTGTATTTCTCCAAATGAAAGTAACTGTGGAAATTTAGCCTAACATTTTTGTGTGGTAAACCACAAATAATCAAACCCGATTCATCATGCTCATTCACTTTTTGGCCAGGATGGGGTGTGAAAGTGTAACATGAAATATAGAAGAAGCAGTTCAAGACTGGCTGTCATGACAAAGAAAGCTGTATTTAAAATGAAATAAAATTAAGTCATTAATTGGATAGCCTTCCAGCTGCATTCTTTCTCATTTCCTCTCCAGGAATTTCTTATTAGTTCATGGAATCACTTGGGAACTGCAAATCTTAAATATCAAAAGATCTTTAAGAACAAAGAGGTTTATATAGGGAGAGGGTCAGCCATGTGATAGGACTTTATCTTTGTAGATTCTTCTTCCCCTCCGTCTCTGGAATTCATATGTCTTAAATCTGTGCTCCAAATATATTTTTGAAAACTGTTTGCAATTAGATGAGTATTTCTTTGTTACTGTTAGCAAAATAAATATTCAATGTTACATGTTAGAAGAATATTATCTTTCAGCCAAGGACACAATTCTTTAACTGAAAATTATGTGAATTTGGATTTCTCTCTTTTTTTTTTTTCTTTTCAGAATTATTTTACATTCTTTCGATTATAAATTTACTCAGCTTTTTGTTACTTAGAAAAGCCATAGATTTAAAATGTTTTAAATATAAGCATTCTTCATTGAATACAGCAGAATCAAATCTGTGAAGAAAAGTGTTTGTTTTTTTTTTTTTAATTCTGCTATTGAAGCACTGATACTAAAAAGGCAGAAATATTCATCCACACTCCAAGCTGGCCAGCCATCAGTCCAACAAGCGTAATGTGAAACCGAGCACATTGCAGCACTGTAGAGAACTACAGAGGCTCCAGAAAATAACAGCTCAATGTGCAGTGCACAAGCACAAGGAAACAGGAAACTGTTCCCATAGCTTAAGCACTTGGTGTATTTTGGAGTCACTGCTGGGTTTCTGCAGACTGGATTCTTCAGCCTTGTGTAAGTAGACAGGGAAGAAAGACATCATAGCTATACCTGTCATGCCTTCGGCAGCTGCTGTGAGATGATTCTTTATGGAACTGTGTAGTAAGGAACTCAATAGCAAAGGGTTGTAGTAATGGGAGTTTTTTGTCTAGTGGTAAAAATACATTAGGAGACATTTTGCCATTCAGGAATGAAACTTCCTGTGTCTACATGAACTGTATGTCTCTCTCTCTCTCTTTTTTTTTTTTTTTTAATGGATTCCTAGGTACAAAAAAATGTATTGCAGTCTTTTTGACAGGCCATAATAAACCCCAAGGCAACTCTCCTTATAAATACAAACATTTCAAATTATGTTGTCTTTCTTAAAGCTAGTAAGAACATTAAAGTTCTTACAGAAAAAAGAAATATTTGTTGGCTCCGCAGGGGCTTGACCTGGGTGCTTCACTCAGATCACTCAGAGAATTAGTAATATGTTTTCCCCTAGACATGTGCACATGAAATTCTGAAAGTCTCCATTTGCTCTGCAAAGATTAAGTACTTAGACACTAGATTTTATGTTCTGAATTAACTACCAGTCTGCAGTGCCAAATGATCTACAAGGAAGTTTTAATTATTAACCTGAGAGTGAGTGTATCTCAGATGTTTGTGTTCCTCCACCTTTTAAGAGGTATTTGCTAGTTTCTTTACAAGTTTGACTAATCCTTAGATTCAAAACCTCATTGTATTAATGTTTCTCCTACTGATCATGAGACTTCACCCCCTCAAACCTTTATAACAAAAAAATTGCTTCTTGATACCAATCCTTTTCAGCAACAGAATATGAACCGATGCTGAAAGAGGAAACATTTTTCAAACATGGAGTTAAGCAAGGATGATTCTTTTCAGTACAGAAAACTTCTGTCCTGGTATGTATAACAGCTCATCCTCAAGAAGCATGGCTTCAAGTGGATGTGTTTCTGTCAGCTATAACAGATAATGTAATGATTTACAAAGATGGACCATTATGAGACTGAAAATCCTTAATCTTTTTTCTCAGTCTGCACAAATCTTTAATCATGAATGAATTGCTGTTAAATAGAACGAGTGCAGTAATCTTATTTTTCTCTCTCTCCGTATTCCAGCAAAACCAAAATAATGTAGGTCTACTAAATAAATAATAAAAATATATGCTTGTCTTTCAGTTACAGCAGTCAGTCAATAGGTGTGAAAATGTATAATAAAGGCATAACTATATATACATATTCTCCCTTCCCCCCATAATCAGTAAGATACTTGAATATGTACTGGAACAAGTTAAAGAAATACAACTAAAAGCAAATCGTGACAAATATAACTTCCTTTGCTTCCAGTGAGAAATTGGCCTGTGTCTGCAAGTCTCTGCATTTGGCAGCTATATGAAATTTAGTTTAAACTCCCAGTGGCAACAGCAAAAAATTACCTGATTATGGATGCAGGATTGAATCTAAGATAATAGCATATTAAAATTCCACTATAAATTCAAAAGCTCCTAATGGAAATTAAATTCCCAAAGTAAGATGTTCAAAGCAGCTGAGCAGTTTTCAGTGTACACACAAAATCCCAAACAGTTCTAGCTATTGCCTGTGTGACCATCAGGAAACACAGCTGGGCTTCTTTGTGTTACAATTAATTACTTCCGTTGTATATAAAATTGAAAGTATTGGTACTCTGGGGCGGAAAAAGGATATCCTGATACACTGCTCCTATTTCCTTACCAAGGCCTATTACTGAATGTTTCACCATTAATTCAGTTACAGTGAATTATCCTGCAATGAGTAAAGGAAGGGTAGATTAGGTGGTTAATTGTTATATGAAAAGCTATTTTTTTCCCCACTCTCCTACATTTTTATCTGATTTTCCTACTTTCACATGTACCCTCTGATATCAATTGTTAAATTTGAAGTAGTTGCACTTAATAATGAAAGTCTAAAGTAAACAGTGACTTAACTGTCAAACTGTCTTGACTTAAAGATTAGGGTTTGGGTTTGTTTTGTTGGTGTTTTTTGTTTGTTTGAATGTTATGAGATCAGAGAAAGCAGAAAAGTTTCTCACTGCCCTTTAAAGGAATAAGCAAAATCTTCTCATCTTATGTATTCACATCCAGGTTATCTGAAGCTGGCACAGAGATGTAATTTATACCTTTCTGTGCCAGTGAATTTCCCTAAGCTGAAGTGAGATTAGGACTCTGAGTTAAGACAGAGTAGTAGTAACAGCCCAGCATTTCTCTGTTTAGTTTGGTTGTGTGATTTTTAAAATTGAGAATTGTATAGGAGCAAAAACTGTTTGAGGTTGTACTAAATAGCACAAATCTGGATCTTAAGGATATACACTGCCCTCAGACTTTAATGTCTACTTTTTAATGACACTGACTCTGCATTTAGAGAACTTCTGAACAGCACTACCACTTTTCTTGCAAAGATTTTTTTTACCAAAGTATGTGCAGTGTAGCATAGATAATGTGTAGCATCCGACAGTTTCAGCAGTAGACACTTTCAATAGTGTTGCAGGTATTATGTATCCACAAGAAATCTCAACAAATCCAGTACTTCCTGGATGCAGTAGGCTGACTGAACACATTTACACTAGCAGCACAGCAGAGGATGCTATTTTTGACTCCACGTTGTTACAGAGCTTACAAGAACGTGTAACTAACTCTGGTCAGGCTGCTACATGTGCATTAGAAATCATAGGAAGTTTATGATGTCTTTGGAATAAGTACAGGGAAAATTTTTCAGGAAGTAAAAGAAAAGGGGTCAGGGAACATGCAGGCCAATTCCTGGCAATGGGTACTGCAGAAGAACATTTGGTCATGAAGGAGTGCATTTGGTCTTTGTTTATAATGCACAAATAAAATTTTTATTCTTCAATTAGCATTTTGTATATGAAGCCAGATTTTTGAAAGCGTGCCCTTCCTTTTGCTCTCACATCTCCTGTGCCATCAGAAGTCTAGAGATGGTGCACTATAACACAGGAACACCTAACTGAAAATAAAATCTTGGTCTCCAAGTGCACCCAGTTTAAGGTATTATTGTTATACCTTGTATAGTAAATGGACTTTATGGCAACGATTTGCACTCAAATACGGCACATATGAAACACATCCACTTAAATTAAGTAACAGCCTCAGTTCCATACATGCATATGAAAATGCTTTCATTCATCGGCATTAAGATCTCTTTAAACCAAACTAACTCTAAGTCTCAACATTATTTTCCAGACTACATATGATTAGATATTAAAATAATTAAAATCCTCTAAATTATTCTTTTGTTCTGAAATGAGATCCTTAATTATGTCTGTATTTATTATGCTTCCTAAAAATCCAAAACATCCTCTTTAATGTATCAGGAGAATAAAACATTCTAGAAGAACATCAAATATCCTGGCTGACTTCTTCCACAAGTACTGAAAGGATCATCACCTTTATTCAATTGAAAATTGTATTTTTATCTATCTCTAATCAAAAGAAAATTAAATCGTTCATTCAGTTTCAGAAAGTCCCCGACCTTTTTTTCAGTAACAGTGCAGATAGTAAAAAGCAGAAGGATTTCCCTGTCATCTCTGCCAATAATGAAAATTATCTTAAAGTAGTAAAATCAGAAAATGCTTTCGTGTCAGAAGCAGGTTTATTAATGATACTTTATGCATGCTAATTTATTACTCTCTAACAGTTAAAATGTGGGAACTTTCAAAGCCAAAAACCCCCAAGTTTTCTTTAAAAGTTCAGCTTCGTTTGAAAAAAAGAAACAAAACAAAACAAAAAAAACCCAAAAACCAAACAACCCTAAATAAACCAACTCCTAAATTTTTTTGTCCTTATGATACAGAAAAGTCTTGTGACTCAGTCTGACAATCCTTATT
Organism: Psilopogon haemacephalus; assembly: GCA_013396835.1. Classification (NCBI taxonomy): domain Eukaryota; kingdom Metazoa; phylum Chordata; class Aves; order Piciformes; family Megalaimidae; genus Psilopogon; species Psilopogon haemacephalus. The sequence continues at coordinate 801,662 of VWZI01019326.1, forward strand.
AGTACAACTCATATTTGTTACTGTTTTCTTTTCATGTAATCTTCCTAAGAGGAGGAACAACTATTTTTAACAGCTATCTAAGGGCATGTTTTAGAGGCATACATCACAGAATTTATGCTTGAATATAATCTGCATCTCATCCATAACTTTCTGATTTGGCTGGGAGAACAAAGCATTTCATTGTGTATTCAATAATGGTTTCAGCAATCTTATTCACACATTCCTTCCTTTCTTAATCAACAGAAACTGACTGAATTTAAGATTCATGACTGAGGAGAGAGAGGGAAACAATGGCAAAGCCTATAGTTTTGAAATAATTTTCTTCACAAAAAAAATTATAAACTCTTTTCTTAAGACTCTCTTAATACAACACTTGTCAGGGTATTTTGCACCATGTCCTTTTCTAATGAACTTTGTTCTATTCATTTTTTGCATACTATTAGCTGGCACACTGCTACATTTGTTCCTCTATTGCTTCCACTTCCAACAGCTGAACTCTTCGGGGATCACAGTGCACAGTTTAGGAACTACTGTCTTGTGCAAAGGTTAAAGATCAGAATAGACAATCTGGAAAGCAGAAATTCTGAACTGACAAAAGTATGTACTGTTCATAGTTTTGAATGGTGCTTTTCCTTATGTATGCTATAAAAAGAAATTAGGGTTATAAAATAAAATCAAAGTGCACCAAACTGTGATTCCTGAAGCTGCACTTTGTAATGCCATCTAAAGCCAAGTCTATCCATTCATTATCCAGCTTCTTAATTAGGTTTAATATAATTAGTTGGATCTTTAACAATCCTGCATTCCTGAGGGGTGTGCATTAGGAATGCACAAAATGGCTGTCATTTTAAACCACACTGTTCTATGAAAATATCCTTTCACTTGGAAGTATTTCGTGGCGCTAGAGCTCAATGAGGTTGTCTGAAATATTTTATTTATTTCTTAAAGTTACTTCTGGTAAGAAATGTAAGAACACCCACCTGAACTTACGCATTCAAACTTTGCTCTCAGATGCATCAAGGTAACCTATGACAGAATTTACCCATTCCTTATAAAGTTGTTATAAACAATGTTCGTTGACACAATAGGATCTGTGACTATACAAGTCTTGCTAAGTTACAACATGTACTGTTCGCACACTACACAGTTTAAGCATACTAACATATGTTCAAAACAGTGCTATTTGGTTAATAAAGCATCAAGAGTGATATATAATAAGTTGAAACCAATGCTTTTATTTTTTTTATTTTCATGTCTGAAGTAGAGAGTACAAGCTTGTTTATGCTTTCTTATCAGTATCACATGGCTAAAAGCTGTCAGCTGTTCACATGTCATATTAATAAATATGCCCAAATTATAAAGCTTTAACTGTGTTTGCACATTGCTTTTATTACTAGATCGTTTTTTTCATGTTGGCACAGATAATCCATGCAAGGTAGTTACTCACACCTCATACACCACACTACATTCAGTTTCTGAAATAACTAGGAAGTTAGGAAAAATATGTATATAAACCCAAGGGCACTTGTGGCATCAGGTCAACATGCCAATATATTATAAAACCTACTATTCTAATATCATTGCACGCAACAAATCACTCTGTTTCAAATCTCGATGCTTATAAATACTAAAGAAATTAATATCTGCTACAAGGAGACAAGAATCACAAATAAACATTAGCATGCCCAGCTTTATACACTACTGAGTGTGTTCAGTGCTGTGGACATTCACATTATTTAACATAAATACAAATAATCCTTAACAAAACATTTCACTCAATGTACTGACCACTGAAGGACCAAAATAAAATATTTTCCTTGTTTTGAATTGATTTTAGAAATGTGTGACACATAAATCCAATATAGTAAAAGCTAAATTCTAAAAGAAGTCACGAGTGGGTTTTTTTCCAGATAATGAAAGCAATTGACTTTGGAAACATTTAAGTTACTCTGTTCTGAAAAAAAAAAAAAGAACAGAAAAAGAAGCATCAAGATAATTTTCTAAAAGCATTTGACTGAAGTTATTGAGCATGTTTTAATTACATAAACCAAATATTTGATCATTCAGAGGTACAGTATCTTTGTTTTATTATGTAAAAACCCATATTAATTAGAATGAAAAGAAATACTTAGAGGAACTTAGGACTTGTCCCAGGCATCTATTATAGGGCAAAAACACAAACAAGTAGACATTATCCATTTTGCATATTTTTGTACAGCATTTATGTTCAGTGATAGTCAAAAGGCCCTATTCTGAACTATACACAAATATATATCTATGCATATTTCCCCCCTCCATATCACAAAGGATGTGAGAAGAGTATCAGCAGTTCAGTGGCATTCTACCTCTGTGAAAATGAAAATACTACATTGTTATTCACAAATTTCTGGTTCAGATATGTGCAAGAAAATCTATATTAATGTAGATATCCAGGGCAGGTAAGTAGATTCCCTATTTTTGGGCCACATTATAAAGTAGCACAAGTTAAAACAGGAAATTTATTACATGATAATCCTCAGGGTATCAGTGTACCTCATGTAGTGATATGTAAACTAGCTTTAATCTTACTTGCTCAGGCACCAGCTGGAGTCAGGGCATGTGCTGCATGCAGTGCAGGTTATCTGCCTAAGGATATTTTCAGGACTCCCTCAAGTTAGTGCTGCTCCCACTGAAGTCTGTGCTGCTGCATTTTCACCATTGCTACTCTGCAAGCTAGCTCAGCTATGCTTACATACATTGCATTCACCTTTCTGCATTACCAACTTAAAATTTTGCTATACTGGTTGCCATATCCTCCTTGCTCACCCCTTCTATACATAGTCATACTATCTCTCTAGACTACTGCTACTACCGGTACTCTAACGTTTTGTTTCCAGCCCTTTCCCTGACTGTAGTTATCCATCTTGGCTATTATCCTCTCTCTCCCACCCCCACAACTATCTTAACACATCAGCTTAGTGAAACTGGCTTTGCTTAGCTATTCCTGCTGCTCCAACCCTGGCTTCAGCAAGAGCTTCTCAGGTCCTCACAATGCCTCATCTTGTTGCACTCAACCAAATGCTCCCAGAGCCCTTACACTCTGCCTGCTGCAGGTGTTCTCCTTGATCCAAGCCTCCCTTCTCTACACCAAAACCCTTGTCTACCACACCTTTGTGCAATCCAGCAACTCAAAAGATGACCTGGGCCACCTGAGCAGTCAGTCTGAGCTCCCCTGTGAAGGTAAGAGACAGCCCTATTTATGCTTCCTACCATCATCTCCTCACACACTATATTCCTGCTTACGCTGCAGTCTTTAGTCTCTGGTTCTCTCCTACAAAGCTTAGTCCTTTATGCTGGTAGGGAAGAGGGAGCTTTAAGGGACGTTGAGGGAGAAGGTGAGAGAGTGAGACATAGATTACAGGTGAAAGATGTCAGCAAATTCTCCTGAGGCATCACAAGACCTAACATTTTGTGTCCTCCCAAGAAGTCTCACTGTTTTGCTGACAGTAACAGACTAGTCCCAGTCAGTGTATATCACAGAAATCTGCCTAAATGGTATCTTTAATGTACTCTTAGTGTAATATGCTGATAGGAATTATCTTAAATAACAGAGAATAATAAACACCATTTTGTTAAAGGATATCTGGAATTGTGTCACTGTTATGAAAATATTTAATGAAGTCAAATATGAGTGAAAAAATATATTTAACTCCCATGATTACAATTAATTCCTCTAGAGAATATTATGAGTTAGACCTTTGAATTTTGTAATCAATGGAGCCATATTCATACCAGCCCAGCACCAACTGAAAACAGAAAATTTGTTTCGTGTAGAAAAAAACCCAACAAACCATTTTACATGTAACATAGTAATGTTTTAGAATAATTCATGCATAGAAAAATCTGATCCTGCACAGCATTTAAATCAGTTCTCTACTAAAAGCAGTGAGAACTAAGACACCTACTGAACACATACAGGTCACACATATCAGAACTGCCACAGGCAGTTCAGGTTGTTACTTTTGTCCAAGATGTGGACTGCCTACAACTGACTTAAGTCATATATTAGAACACCTCATTTCTCCCTCAAGCTTTGAATAGTTTCCCATCCCTGAAAAGACACACTAATTTTCTTAAAACAGACATTAGCCATTGAGTTGGAAAGTCAGACAATGCTATATAATTTCTTGTTACTCAAAACACAAGGTAAAAGAAGGTGCGGATGCCACCAGAATGTGGCCCACAGAATGCGTCCTCAACCTCAGAAATAGTGATTCAAAACTGTCAGTACAGCAAGCTGTCACCACACACATAATTCTCACCTAGACAAATTAATAAAACTTGGATAGTGATCAGACTTTCCATGTTGTTGCTGTCTCCCGTACAAAAGTCATCAATATTTAAAATTCAAAGGTACTATCAGTACTAGAAGTATTGCTTTTCTGAAGGAAAAAAAAGTTTTCTAATTAAGAACTTGAAAGTTGCTCTTAAAATATTAGAGAAGATGATTGCATGGGTATCCTAATTGTCATAGCCTATCTCTACATTTCAAATGTATAGACAGATGACAAATACTACACTAATGCAGGATGTGTTGCATTTAAACTAACAAAAGTAAAAAAGAATATGCGCCTGTGGTGTTATGCTGCCTTATGAATTTCTAATCAATGTTAATTTACTGCAGGGGAAAAAAAATGGCCCTTTCCAAAGTATGTCAGATAGAGCAACTTCCTACTTGTGTGAGCTGGATGTGTTGCTTCTCTATTCACCAGTGTGAAAGTTCTATATCTTACTGATATCAATGGGAATTAGAAACCAACGCTGCTTTGAGTATTTTTCCCCACAAAATGAAATAACTGGTTCTGAATTAAAAGCTGTCTTTTTCAGCCAGCTCTGTTTCATTCAATGTAAGAGCAATTTGGAGAAAGCCAGTTGTCTTTTTCTGCTGTGATTTGAAAATGAACTCATCTGCTGTGCATGTATAAGCCATGAGCACTAGCAAGACTGATTCAATAGGTTTTTCTCAATCTTACTGGGTTATGGAAGGTGTTATCCTGTCTCCACTCTATTTTCAGACTATGTTATGTGTTGTCTCCTAGGCTTCTTGGCCACACACAGATTCAAGGCAGATTTCTTCTTTGGAAAGAGTCTAAAATATTTGATGCTATGAGGTAGCACCATACCATAATGGAATTGCTAGCACTCACATTTCATAGAGGAAAATCTAACCTATTTCCTTTTGAAAATTATGGCTTTTGGTTCTATGAAATACTGTGTGTATGGCACTTACTCGTTATGAAAGAAAAGAACTTATTACAAAAGGACTTTTCCAGTTGTTTTTAAACACAAGTGGTCTAAGCAGTAAACCTGCAGTGGGTAGTTCATTTGAACTGTATTTACATGTTACTGTTTATAATACAATTTTTAGTTAATTTCAATAAAATTTATTTAATTTTAATTAATGTCAAATGTCAATTTTATTTAATTCTTAGTCAGTTTCCCCTAACTGTTACTTTAATAATGGACTAGTTAATTTATTTTTGACTGTTCATTCAGCAGTTGTTTGTTGTTTTTTGTTTTTTTTTAATGAACATTGCAATAGCATGTGCTTCATTTATAAAAGAGGTTAAACTTCACAAGTATCAACTTCCAAGCTTTTACCAAAATAAATGCTAGCTGTAGTTGTCAACTTTTAAATTGCCCAGTTAGTCATCTGTTTTTTCCCCAGCATTACTGACTGCCAACTCTTCTTTTAAACATTGATGGCATGGGCATGCTTCTTGCACAATGGCTTATCCTTCTTGGAGTAGAATGGCTGACCTTCCAAATTCACATGGCATACCTAGAATTAATAATAAATACAATCAGAATTCATTAATTAAAAAAAAAAAAAAAGAAGAGAGAGAGAAAGAAAGATGTGTTCACCAATTTAAATTTTATTTCACCTCTGCCCACACATTTCTCTAGCAGAAGTGCATTTAATTTCCTGGATCAAAGTGCATGCCTTGGTAGTGTTCCTACTCAGTGTCGAGGTTAGGCTCTGGGTCGCATTAGCTGTTCTCTCTGTACCTTCCTGCCACCACTTCCCACTGAATTCACTAGTTTCCCTTAAAATAAATCTGAGTACACAATCTCCTAGGCAGCTTTGCCATATCCCAGCAGTGCTCATGTAGACTGTTGAAGGATAGTAGCACACTCCAGCACCAGCAGCTAGGTCAGACTTTGAAACCTATGTTCTGATCTTTAATGTTTGATTATACAAAAGCTCTGGTTAGAAGCTGTGCTCTCAGGGGCACTATCCTTCCATGGTACCATCAGATACTCATTCCTAGTATTCCTGTTTTCTTGGTACAGGTGCTTATGAAGAAGCAAGTCATTCAGACAGCTGGTATCATTGAAAAGCAATTACCTATTCTTACCAGCTTATTCTTCAACTCTTTGAGTTCTCTGACTGGCTGCGTAACTGCCAATGTTGACATAACAATGCATGTGAGAATGCATGGCTGAGGCAGGGCAGCCCAGGTTTAGATCAGCTTAAACTGCTCTGAAATTATATAGATACATGTTCATGGCAGAGCAGCACCTCTTGTAAGGTCAGAACTCACTAGAACCACTTATGGAAGTCAACACATCAGAACGTGGGAATAAGAAACACCCATAATGCTTATGGCAGGTTTAAGACTACCAAGTGGTAAAATTAGTGATGTGCCATTCCAAGCAGAAAGAAAATAACATTAAGGAATATGAGGATTGCATATTAGAAATTAGTCATATGTTAATCTGAGTTTGACTTAACCCACTGAAATAGTTAGCTCCTTTACAAAAAATGCTGTGAGAATTGCATTAGCAAAACTAACACCTCCCCAGAAAAGTGTGTTGCTAGTCTAAATAAATGCATAAGAACAAAATTAAATGAAGAAGCAAAAAAAAAAAAAAAAAGATAATGAAAAACTCAGAGGAAATGACAAATAACTGTTATTTTGTGAAGGAAACTTGATGTCTTAGTATTCCTTTCTATGCTAGAATTTTAAAAATACTTAAATATTCACAGGACACTTTCACTGTTACTTCTTCATGCACCTTTGAGCTAGTTTGGCTTTAGATATTTATAAACATTTCTATAACTTTCTATTCCAACCTAAATTGTGGAGTTCAACAAACATCAGAAATTGTCATTTATTTTTGGTGTGGCCATCATACTATTTTTAGGTAATTAGAGGTTCCAGATAGCATTACCTTAGGAAAAATATGTAAAGCAGCACAGTTGTATTAGAGACATATAAAAATACTGTTTATCATACAGATTTTACTATTTTGTGTGCAGGGTGTGGGGATATGTCTACCCTATATGGCTTCATGCATGCCACAGATTGGTGAGTTTGACTAACTTCTATTCCAATTACTATTCCTTCTCTCTAAACAGACTCCCATTTGCAAGTTTCTTCAAGCATTCTGCATGAAAATACAATGTAAGTAAAATTATGGCTATGCTGTTCAGTATAGCCTTAATTTGTTTTAAATCCTGCTTTACCTTTATTTGGTAAACACAGAAAAGAATAACAGCAGTAGTGGTATGTATTACTGTAGGTACTCTCTAAATCTAGATTCACTTGCCATGGTCAAATTTGACAATTCTAGTAAAGATTTGTGGAGGAGAAATTACTCCCATACTTCTCAGCCTGCAAGTGAAAAATAAATTCAGGCGTTCTGCATCCTTAGACATATGTTAGTCATTCCTGCTCTCAGGTCTTGTGACATTACTTCACAACTTATGAAGAAATGACCTAGTATTTGGAATAGAACCTACAGCACAAATGAAGCAGGTATCATGCCAAGTGTGTCCAAGAGCTTCAATGAATTTATCTCCAGCTTCAACAGGAAAATCACAGCCATGACATTTTGTGCTGAACAAAGCAATGTAATCTAAAATTAAAAAAAAAAAAAAAGAAAAGAAAACTTAGAACAAACTCTTTACATAATTGTGTTAAAGTCAAGAAAAAGAGAAGATTTCCAGGTGGTGATTTTTTTAATGGGTTCTGCTCAGTTTCCTACTACATTCACTGAAACACTCACAGAAACTTGCTTCTTTTCTTTTGTTATTTAAATACAAACTCAATGCAAAACCCCAGGTAAGCATGACAGTTGTCTTCACAAATATAGAGAACAAACAAAACACTCACAAAATTTGAAGTTGTTTCTTTCTCCAGAGGTCACTTCCAACATCTACTATTCTGTGATTAATTTTAGATTAGCTTTAATGCATGTGAAAGCTGGTTATAAGGACAAATATGGTCATACAAACCCACAATCTAATGACCCTGGAGTGTTACCTCAAGGGTGGTATAGAAGCATAGTTCAAGTTTCCATGACTGGATTTATATTCTCCATTATGAGAGAACACTGTGGATAACTCATACTGGCTGGGTAATACATCTTTTCTTGAATTATCAAGTGCAGTTGGGACAGACTTGACATTAAAAATTAGTAGCAGAAATTCTAAAGATATACAAAATTTGTGAGATTCATTAGAGGCTATGGCAAATCCTCTACTTTTAAAACCATAAGTGCCAAGTCAGTCATACTCTATGTTTTTTTATTCTTTACTAAGAGTTGTGATTTGTAAAATTTGATTTGTACAACCATAAAGAAGGAATCTCCAGAGAGAAGTAGGCCAGAAGCTCATTAAATGGACAAGGCAGGGCTTACAGAAGGAATATGACTTAAACATTAACCTGCTTCCTGACCATGTTAGGCAACTCATTTGCTTGCCAAGAATCATTTATTAAACCATATTACCCTTTCCATAGTTTCGGAAAATGTGGCCTTTTCTTTTCTTAGTTGGCATGAAGCAGTTAATCTGCTGCAACACTCAGAAAACAGAACTTGCTGTACCATGTGCTGCACATCTGAACAGAGCTGTCTTTGGTTGATCAGTTTTAGGGTGAGGTAGCAGTGTCAGAGCAACTTAGTAAAGATAATGTGGGCAGTAATTCACACATACTGTACCAGAACTCTAAAAGAAGAATTTTTCACACCATAACATTGATTTGTGGATCTACTAGGGATCTACTAGGAAAGCAGGGGGGACACAGAAAAAAATGCAGGGGGAGAAGTGGAAGATGTCATAATATATAAGGGAGGGAAATGAGGTATGGCATTCTAGGACACAGAGGCAAAAGACCAGCAGTCTGCCAGTGATTCATATGAAGTGGAGAAAAATACAGAAGGGAAACATTTGTATATGTGGACAGTGGACACAAAATCTGTAACTGATTTTATTTTGTTCTCCAGCTGCTTTATTATGTTACTAATATACTACATGAAGCACATGATTGCTGAACAGAATGATCCAGTTTGTCATACCTTTCTCACAGTAGGGTTCTCCATCTTCCATGTGAAAAAGGCTATTCCCAAACGGCATCTTACAAGCAGCACAGACAAAGCAACTTGTGTGCCAAGTCTGTCTTAGGGCATGCATCACTTCCTGTAAAACAAAGAAATAAAAATCTTCAGTAGAATAGCACACCCTGCAACTACCTACTGGAGAACTACTGAAAGGCAGATATGCTCTACATTTTCTTCTTCTGTATCAGCCAAATTCCCTCCTTAAAAGAATGAAATCTGACAGAAATAGTATTTCTTTGGAAAGAAAGAGGAAATCGCTCTGCAAACGTTCTAGAACAATGCATTTGCCAAAATGAAACAACACAATTCAGCCAGCTGTCTGTATCAACATGCCCAATCACTGCTTCAAGAGAGATTCTGCACCAAGATTCTGATTATTTTCTCCTTTGTTTTGACATGACTAGTGTGAATTCTTCAATGCAAGAGTATGATTTCTTAACTGAATTTAAAAAAAAAAACTTTTTTTTTTCTCTTAGACCAAGAATTGCGTGAAAGGGATAAATGATTGAAGCCTTTTGTTTCAAAGCAACTTAGATTACATATTAATTTCTTTAAGCTCCTCACAAGAACACCAACTAATGTGAAAATCTAGAAAGAAAAAAGGTCTTAGATTTTAACTTATGTGATTAGTGAAATGGAGTCTGCATATCTTTTACTAGGCCATGTGTTAATTAAAAAAAAAAAAGAAATCAAATTCCACGCCACTTATGTTCTCTTTAACAGAGTTTTCAGATTTTATCAGCATTTTTCTTCCATCCAGTATGGAGTAATCTTTATTACTGCTTCATTTTCATCTTGCCATACAGAAATGCTCCAAGTTCAAAAGCTGTACTGAGACTGGTTATCTAACAATTGGTCAGTTTCATGCCCAAGATGGTGTCCAACTGTTTATCTCGGACAAATGAAGAAGATTTCAAAGGGCCAGCTGCATAACTGGTGTAAATTAATTCAACTTTGTTAACTTGAGTGAAACAGCACTGATTTACACCAGGTGAGAATCTATCTCCTATTTTATGCCATTCCAATTATATACATAGACTCTGATTCTCCTTTCAGTATTTTTTTTTTAATTTCAGTTGACTATGGCAAAGGGGACTGAAGTCCTCTTTTGTGCTTTTATCCAATGAATAGACAAAATTGTTGAATTTATGTTTGCCATATATCTTATTAGAGAATCACTACTTGAGATTCATTAACTTCGGTTACTGTTTGCAAAACAGCTATCACTGATAAATAGGTTTAGATCCATTTATGAAGCTCATTGAACTAAGAAGCTAAAAACAGATTGAGAAGTCTTATTCATATAAATAGAGGCAGCTGGCATCTTTGCCATTTTCCTGATGAAAATCCATAATGGAGAACTGATTTGTGCCAGCATTAATTAGGTAAGTCAAGTCAGTACTCTGCTGTTAAATTACTCTTGCTGCTGCAGTTGCAAACAAGACTTGGTTGGAGCCAGAACTTCACCAAGATGTCTGATGCTGCCATCCCTAATTGGCAATTGCAGAGAAAAACATGCAGTCTGTCATTTAGACAGATATCAAAAGGTGAAAGCTAAGCAATGTCAACTCTGTGGTACTCCTCGCTTACCTATTTAAGAGAATCATGCCAAGTTAGACTGGAGGATTCTTGGGGTCCATTCCAACCTGGTATTCTACAATTTTATGTTTCACTAAAACTCTGTGCATAAATACACTGCTAAAATTATCTTTTGGCATTTCAACCTCGTCACTATCTAAGGTATATTTAGAGTAAATTGATTTGTGCTTAAGCATGAGCACAGTGGGACAAAAGTGGCATCTATTTTTGCCTTTCTGGAATTTAGATCACCATATTTATTCTATATGCTCTTAACTATAAGAAGTCAGCAGAACTCCACTTGGTAGCTGTGCTGCCAGCTGCCAGTGATGTGCACCTAGAGCAACGGTGTTTTTCTCAAGGTCACTGACTTCTCCACTGAAACTTAGACTAAGTCCCATACAAGAAAAAAATCACCAGTTCAAGTATTGTACTAGAAATATAAGGAAAAGATGGGTAAAAGTAACATAGTGTGTATTGGATAATAAAGAACTACCCAGAAATTGTTACTTATTTTACACTCAGTGAGATGGTAATTGAAGTATGCATTCTATCAGCTGAACAAGGGATGGAAATACGCAAGACTTCAAACAGATAAAAATTATTATAAAATGTTTCTCATTCCAAAATAATCACAGGCTGGGAATTGTTTCTAAAAAGGAGGAAATAATTAAGTATCTGCATTAATTGCCAAAGCTACACTTTTTCACTAAGTTGGTGAACCACAAAGTAGAAGAAAGGGTTAAGTATGTTCTCTTACCCCCATGATCTTAGTGTGGCATCTGGCACAGGTTGGTGCAAAGAACTGTTCATAACAGCGCTCACAGTACACACTATTCTGCTCTTCCACAAAGCACATATCAGCCAAGGATTTCTTGCAGTAAGCACAATTGAATTCTTCTGGGTGCCAAGAGCGACCCATAGCTACCAGGAAAGGACCCCTGTAAACAATTGGAATTATCTTATTTGTATTGCAAAAAGGAATGGATGATCCTGATTACAAACCCACTTTGCTAGACACTGCTTACATGTATGACAAGCATTCTAATTGAACTGTGAAGGTGTATATTGAAATAAGATCCAGAAGCCTGATCTTTTTCAGTATCATTATTCAAACACATTTCAAACTGGTTAAAACACTTCATTATTGTTTAGTCATATACATTGGATTCACAGGCAATTGTTGGAAAAAAACATTAACTGTTTTCTTATCTGCATTGCTAGAAGTGGTCTTTGTAAACAGCTGCAAAGACAACAGGAAAAGGCCAAGGGCTGTAACATAGAAGATAATGCTACTATGGGAAAGCATCAAAACCCAGGCAAATTTCTAAACTGCACACCCTCAACTTAGAATAGCTCTTAAAGTCTTCTGCCTTCTTCTCACCTGACGGAGCACTGTATATGGCATGTTCTAGAAATGTCAGACTGAAAACTTGCTGTTTGATTGGAAGACATATCAAAGTTAATTTTGCTGATTTACTCTTGATTCTAATTAGAATATATAAAGTGCAGTTCTGCATCACCAATCTAACTCCTTGTAGTGGAAGACACTGTCATTAAACATGGATTACTTAAAGTTGGTTTAGCAGTTCACAGGGTAACAGTAGGCACCAGTCCAGCAGAATGAATTGGGAGAGAAGAATGGAGAAGCATGTGATAAATTACTGACATTATCTTTCTCCAGATACAAAAGCAACAATTTGGCTGTTCCAAAACAATGTCTTGTTCCTTTTCTCTGCATAATCCCAGCCTCACTTCCCCACATCTTTCAAGGAAGTTGTACATACCTCCTCCAAGGGCTACCTTAGAACCAGAAACTTGTTTAAGAAACAAACAGCACTTTGCCATTGCATCCAAGAAGGAAACAGTCAGCATGTATAACTTTGCAGTGATACAGAGTGAACCACACCATAGCAAAATGAGCTCTGGAAATGTTAAATTAATGAAGCAGAAAACAGACGTCCCTGCTGGGTAATTTAACTGAGTCTTAGGCTCTGGTACTGTATATTAATGTACAATAACCAGTCTCTCTGATTACTTCTTTTTCCCTGCTTCATCCCTTTTCAAAACCTCATGACCTTACCGAATTATGCTGTTACAGTGCCCACAGAGAGGAGTTCGGCTGCTGGCTGGAAAACGCTCAGCCCTCTGAACTGTTCCCCGGGCTATTGCAGGAGTCTGGGAAGAAGTTGAAACTGGAGATGGGTAAGCAGAAGTTGAGGCAGGAGATGGTACTGGAGCACCCGTTGGTAGGATGTGCTTTGTGATAGTGGTGGTGGTTTTTCCAGGTGCAAATTTCTGGGAAAAGGAGTCATCTGTTACCCAGGGAGGGCGACTTGCAGGCTCAGCGTTGGCAGGGGTGTAGGAATGAACGGGTGCTGGTGCTGTTTTAAGTGTCCCAAAAGAAACCAATAAGCATTTTAAAGTCTTTTCTCCTTATGTCAAAACAGCATCAATTAGCAAAGGGTACGCCATGACACACACAAAAAATAAAAGCTTCAGATGACAATTATGGTTTGTCCTATTACTGCTTATTAATTCTGGACTGAAGCCAAGGATATCAACACAATCACTGACTTTTAATCCACATGCATTATAAAAGTAATTGCCTACTGGCTTTTAGAGATTTTATGGAAACTGTTTTCAAGGGCATCTCTTAATTTTTGTAGTAGGTATGGAAATGACAATTCTGTGATAATTTCAAAGACTGCTAAATACTCTTGTTTAAGACAGGACAAGACCTAGTGCAAGGTCCTGCATCTGGGTCAAGGCAATCCCAAGCACAAATACAGGTTGGGCAGTGACTGGCTGGAGAGCAGCCCTGAGGAGGGGGACTTGGGGGTACTGGTGGACGAGAAGCTCAACATGAGCAGGCAGTGTGCACTTGCAGCCCAGAAAGCAAATTGGCTCCTGGGCTGCAGCAGAAGTGTGGCCAGTAGGTCAAGGGAGGTGATTCTCCCCCTCTACTGTGCTCTGGTGAGACCCCACCTGGAGTACTGCATCCAGTTTTGGAGCCCCTACTACAAGAGGGATGTGGACAAGCTCGATCATGTCCAGAGAAGGGCCATGAAGATGATCAGAGGGCTGGAGCACCTCTGCTATGAGGACAGGCTGAAAGAGTTGGGGTTGTTCAGTCTGGAGAAGAAGAGGCTCTCAGGTGACCTTATTGTGGCCTTCCAGTATCTGAAGGGGGCCTACAGAAAAGCTGAGGAGGGGCGTTTCAGGCTATCAGGTAGTGACAGGACTAGGGGGAAAGGAGAAAGCTGGATGTGAGGAGGAAGTTCTTCGCCATGAGAGTGGTGAGGCCCTGGAATAGGTTGCCCAGGGAGGTGATTTGGGCCACATCCCTGGAGGTGTTTAAGGCCAGGCTGGATGAGGCTCTGTTCAGCCTGATCTAGGGTAGGGTGTCCCTGCCCATGGCAGGGGGGCTGGAACTGGATGATCCTTGTGGTCGCTTCCAACCCTGACTGATTCTATTATTGTAGGTTATAAATAGAAAGACCAGATGCCATAATGAAGTTCTGGATGGAATTCCCCATCATTTCAGTAAGAATTTATGCCTAAATTTTTATTTCATTATATTCATTAAAGTGCAGTGTTTTACATAGATGTCACTGTTACCTATAATTTGTAGATTTTACTCCTAGGTTTCTGAATAGAAACTGGCTCACACAGTGAACAGAGACAAAGAGCACTGGAAGCAATACTGAGGGAGCCAATTCAGTTCAAATGAGCAGCAAGACTAAGCCAACTGCACTGAGAGGAAGGCCAGACTTGCGGTTATGACTGATCTCAGTTCAGTTCTTGGCTCTGCCACAGACTTCCTGTATAACTTTGAGCAGAGTGTAGTATCTCTGTGCCTCAGTTCCCATGCATAAAATAGAAATATTACACTTCCTTTCTTCCACCTTTTAACTATCATGAAATCTTCACTGCAGACAGCCTCTGTATTTGTATGCACCAGGCTCTAATGTTGGGTGGAGCTTTATCACATAAAAATAAGCAGAAGCTAGAGCCTGCACACACTGACAAGATTTCCCATTGCCTTGCTCTTTTCAAAACATCAGATCTTGCATTGTGTAGGGCTGAAGTCACTGCCCAAGAAACTGCCTCACTTTGCCAAGTACAGGAGCACTAAAAGCAGTCTTTCCTTTGCAGGCAAAATAAAGGGAGTGATTGTTGGTTTCTGTGAGGAGAAACAGAAGCTTGGGAGATTTGAAGTGTTTTGCCTGACCAAGAGAGCACAGACTTGGGAACATAAGTCAGTTCTCCTGCAGCCTAGGCAAACACGCTGCATAGTAGCTCTCAGTGCCAATAAAATGACAACCAAATACATTTACGCTTTTAAGGGACTTGCAAGTGGAAAGGTATCTCAGGCCAGAAAAGTATTTCAAATTTAACATGGATGTTTCTAGATAAACGGTGAGAAGAGTGTGTTCTATACAGTACTCCTTAGCCTATATCCTCCCAAACAGAATTAAATACATTGATTACTGGTAACTGCAGATGCTTAAGTTGTGTATGTACCAATCCACTGCTCACCCTAGTCATCTCTAATTTTCTTCTTTGAGTTGTGAGTTCAATCTAACACATCTTTTTGATAAAACTTTCTTATGCTTCAGCATCACCAAGTTTTTGCTTCATAAAATTGTATCCCACCTTAGCTTAAGACTTTATTAAAAAAAAACACCAACCAAACAAAAAAAACCTTGGGAAAGGTAAACAGTGTTTAGAGATTGCAGGACAGACTTTATATGCAATCTCTTTAAATCCTGAGGCTGTTGCTATTTATGTATTACAGTATTAAGCCAGGCAAAATTAGAAGACAATATTTAATCTCTAATTGGTGAGTTCAAAAGGCTCCCACCTATGAGGCTCTCTAATTAAATAAGGTGACTTCTAGCTCCCTCCCCCATGAGCCAATTCTCATTCGTGCAAAGTATAGGAGTGTATCCCACACAAGGCCTAACAAAATGTTTAGATATTGAAATCCAAAGTTCTAGAAGTGAACAAATGCAGTCCAGGAACTATCTTTATGATCTCTTTTCCTATGATTATCTTAAGTAAATGCATCTTACAACCTCTTCTGTTTTCCTCTTTGTCTTCCTTAATCTCACAATATCGGTGTGGCATTTTTTCAGTTTGCTTATTCCAACTAATGCAGGCAGTATATGATTTATCTGGGGTCAGATTAACCTAAACTCCTTTGAAGGATGAACACTGGGAAATGGTCCTTGTCTTTCAATTTCTCTATCTTTGATTTATTTTTACTCTTTTTTTTTTTTTTTTTTTTTTTTTTTTTTTTTTTTTTTTTTTTTTTTTTTTTTTTTACTTGATGGGGCAAAATAAAGTGGCAAAATAAATATTTTTTCTGAATTGTTGGAAGATACCAGGAGTATCTATGTTGGTGCTCTGAGTCCTCTTTTCAGCTATTATAATTTACTTTTGCAGGCTGCATTTATTACAACAGATTTTCCTACTCTGAACAGGCCGTTTCAGTAACTAAGATTTTAGCTATTGTATTAAGAGGGAATTATTATATCTATAACCCTAAGCTTATTTGAAAAACTCTCTTGTCTTACTAGCTACTATCATGCAATTCACCTTGTTCATTTTTGTATTTGAAAGTCTTTCATCATTAAGTGTAGCAGGTAAAAGGTTCTGTCTGCTGACAAAAAGTACTAAGATTCCAGTATACCAGGGAGCAGATTCTCAAAATATTGTATGAACTGACCCTTGACTGTTCAATAACAAATACTCTCAATAATTCAGTAACCCAACCTCCATAACTTTGTTTTTCTCCACCCTCAGACTCTCTTAGAGTAGAAGGAATGATAGTATTGTTATCCTGAGAGAATGGCAGGAGAAGAGCTCTCTCATAACAGTGGTTGGAAAAGCCAGTTCCTTAATTCTGGGGACATCAGAATTCTCCCCCTCAGCTCTTCATTTATTGTCAATGGATATTTTCCATCAATGAAAAAATGGTGTTTTACCAAAGATTAATTTAGTAGAAATTTATATAGTCTTGCATGCTTTGGTCTTACCTACTAGCTCATACTGTGAAAACAATTTATTAAAAGGGGCTGGGGAGGGGGACCGAGGGAGGAGGGGAAAACTCATAATTGTTATTCCTAATAACAATTTTCCACTAGCAAGTGGAATCCCAACTGATTTGGCTTGTTCTGTTTTCCTGCATAGTGTTTAAGTGTATGGTATATGGCAGAAAAATAAACAATGCGGCAAGTCATTTCTAAGAGGACACTATGCTTATTCAGAAGAATAAAAAATGAAAGTTGCCATGTATCCTGCTGTTTCAGAACTGAAGGTGTGCAGGAGTCAATGAACATTTCCACGAGATCTGTTTGAAACTTTCTACCAATTTAATAGACTTACAGATTCACAGAATATTTTGGGTTGGAAGGGACCTTAAAGATCATGTCGTTCCAACCTCCCTGACATGGGCACAGACACCTTCTGATAGACCAGATTGCCCCAGGCCTCCTCCAACCTGGCCTTGAATACCTGCAGGGAGGGGGCATCCACAACAGCCTGTTCCAGTGTCTCACCACCCTCACTGTAAAGAACTTCTCCCTAATATCCAGACAAAACCTATGCTCCTTGAGCTTCAATCCATTCCCTCTTGTCCTAGCACTACAAGCCCTTGTAAGAAGTCTATTTCCCATCGTTCTGTCCCTTTCAGATACTGGAAGGCCACTACAAGGTGTTCCCGAAACTTTCTTTTCTCCAGGCTGAACAGCCCCAACTCTAGCAGCCTGGGGAGGTGTTCCAGACTCCTGATCATCTTCGTGGCCCCCTCTGGACCTGTTCCAGTAGTTAGATGTCCTAAAAGAGCAGATCAGGCCTTCACACAGCACTACTTTTACATACATGAGTAGTCCTCTTTGGTCTTACTGATTTAAAAGGAAAGATCTGCTTTCTTTTAGGTATGATGTTACTTCGTAGTAAGGCAGGGGTGTTTGAGTTGGTTGGAATACGTGAAGGCACTGTCCTGCGCCGGGAGAGGCCAGCAAAGGAATACACTACTGTTTTCTGCCATCTAGTGGACAAGAAGAGAATCTGTGCTCTTAAAAGGGTAATGGCATTTACAGGACAGAGAAGAGGAGGGGAAAAGAGAGTTCAGAATTTTCTTTACAGGAAGAAAACAAAGATTTTTAACAGCCGAAAATTCCCACCAGCTAGGTTAGTCAGAGCAGTAGTATTCTTGTGCTTCAAAGCATAGACTTAGACTCGATACTCCTGTCTGAGCCATGTATCAACACAGTGGCAGTGTAAACAAGATTTTGCCCCATTATTATTGTTGCACGTATGAAACTGTTGGTAGGTCTTTCGATCTGGAAGTTGCTGGCCCACATTTTAAAGAGAAGTATATGTTCTCAATCCCATTAATACTGAGGGCTAGCATAAAGACAATCCTCTTCTATATTCTGCACTGAAAATTCTAATGGTGATCACCATTATTTTCAGCATTTTCACACAGTGGATTTACAAAAATAGAAGTCAAATAAATTATTTGCTAAAGTGAGGGTGCAGCCATTGCAAAACCCTGAGGTTGTACTTCAGACTGGAAGGAAAATATGTATTTTGTGATCTCATGTGTCATTATTTGAGAACAGCTGGTCCTCTCAGATTGAGGTTGTATTTTACACTGCAGTAGAAAATTTATACACACTGACAAAATTGAGCGGGGAAGTTTTCTGTCTCGGTGGTTTGTTTCAAAGTATTTCCCTATCAGTGACAGGAAATTACCTATTTGACAATTACCTATTTGATCAGGACTGTAACTGCAACTGTCCTTGGAGCCACCTTATGTACCAAAACCAGTATGAAATGCTACTACATCAAATATATAGAACTTCAAAAGGTTACCAAAACAACAAAACCCAACAAAAAAACCCAAAACAAACCAATTTCAATAAAATCTCTATCTGTAATCCCCTGTATCTGAGTCCCTTTTGGATACAATTACAAAGGAATTTTAGAATCTTTTATTGGCTATTTCAAACTCTGAAATGATACAGGGAGAATTATTTTTCCTTTCACCGCTGATTTTAATCCCATTTGAATTTTGTCTTTGTAATATATCACATTACATATTATTCTGAATTTTCTCCTGTCATCTAGAGAATATTATATCCTTGCAAAACAAAGTTTTCTGCAGGTAAGCAGACATATAGCTTGTATACATGGTGACACACAACATAGTTTCTGTACTGGTTATTTTAAGTGTTTATTGGTGGTCTCTGAGGCTCAAACCTGGCAAAATAAGGAATCACAAAGAAGATGTCCATCACAGAAGAAAACAAAAACTTTGTCTCTTATTACAAGTCTAATTCAACAGCCAGCTTTTTAACAGATACAACTACTCTTTGGATATAGCTGCAAATTTATGTCCATGGTGGGTTTGTATACTGAGTTTGTAATTGCCCCAAATGCATGGTGGTTAGTATCTATCAGTGCTACTTAGGAAATACTTTGACTTGCCACGGTTTGCTTTGTTCTGCATTACTGAAATAAATCCTTTATCTTTTCTTCCTTTGCAAGACAAAAAAAAAAGCCAAAAAACCACATTCTTACTGAAGGCAAATATATGCTGACACACTTAAACAAAAGCAAATGAGAAGAAGCTGAAATCTTTATTTACTTTGGGACCCATTATGTAGCTCCTTATAACTCTAAAACAGCTTTTTTCTACCCTTATATATCAAAGATTAATCAATCTGTCTGTCTGCTTTATGCCAAAGCGATGTTTCTGCATTGGTTTCGTTTCAGTAGGTCCAGAAAGAGAGCATTACAGAAGACACAGTTTAAGGCCGTTAGAATTTTAGGCCTTTATATATTTACTTGACTGTCAACATTTTTATTCTCTTGCTAAGATCAGAACAAACTTGATTTGAAACAGAACTGCAGTTAGACTTATACTGATGCCATATTTAATTTATTCATTTAAAAGGTTCACATTTTAGTCATCAATGGTTTTAGAAGTCCTCTCCATTTGTAACACATTAATACAAAGTGAATTAAAATAATATCAATGAATATATTTTCCATGTGAATGAATAACCAAATGCATTCCTTCACTGACTGAGTTTGCAAGAAATAGAGCTATAGCATTATGAAGTACTTTAATAGGTCATTCTTGATTTCGAATATAAGTCTGAGATATGGCCTCACATATTTTGCCAATATATCCTACTCAAGCCACTTTCACATATTTTATCTCCTTCCTGACCTTTGCATTGTTAAGCTGTTCTTTATTTCTGAAGTGTTATTGGGCTTGTAATTTGAGTTATTTTTCAATGTACTTCTTCTAAAAAATAATTTTTACTACAGCCTTTTCCCTTGCCTTTATTTTTTCCCCCAACTTGTTCCACACTTTCACTCCAAAGCAAAATACAAATACAACATAACCCTCTTTCTTCAGATTATTTCAAGCAATACTAGCAAATTTCAGCATTTGGTTCCATGTATATATATATTTCCTGCTGTGTCCCCTGTTGCAAAATGTGCATTCTTTAAATTCTCCTTTTTTTGTTTCTAAAAGAAATGCACATGCAATTCTTTTCTGAATCCTTTCAGTGCTTTGAAGTCACCTTACCTGGCTGGTAGACAGAGGGCTTTATGCTGGCAGTAGTAACAACTCTCTGTTTTGAAGCAGCAGAAGCAGCTGGACTTTCACTGTAGCTTCCAGAAACTGGCACTGGTGTGTACGACTGGCTTGTGTTTCTAAAAGCAAAACAAAGCTATGAGCAAATTTATAAATAGCAAAAGTTACCTATTATGAAATATTGCATTGGCAGCTTCCAAAGCACTCCAAGAGGAACTGTCCTTGAGAGCTACAGAGAGAATACTGTGAGATTCATTAGTCTTTGTCATTGCTGAGAAAGGCTTGGACAATTCTTTGGAAAGAAAAACTAACCAAATAAGAATTTAAAATAATGGCAAGTTGCTTTTGCCGGCACAGAAAACAGCTTACTGAAGGAATGTGACAAACTTACTGAAGGAATTCAGGTTAATGAGGGATCTGGTTGCAGCAACACGCTAGAAAGTTTTTGTTTTCTGTCTCTCCACAAACAAACAGGTCTCTTCTTGTCTAAGATTAATCAAGGAGGGACACCTCGCTGGCTTAAAATAAGATACTGGCTCAGCACAATTACTGCTGCTATGAACATTAATGACTGTTTCTAAGCATTGTACTCTTTTCAAGAAGTCTGTAGTGACCTTTAAAAAATATTTCCAAAACTAACTTCTCCCTGTTTAGATGGAAACCACAATTTACATTAATTTTTCTAATGCTCAAATTTGGCCTACCCATAAAGCACATGAGATGCAATGTTATAATGTAATTCCTGTATTCCTAGATTAAAAATGTTCCAAGCATCAAGAAGAAATAGTTTTCTTGACTTTTATGGCTCAGATGGAGATTCTCAGTTTGATTACAGTAACACATTGAAATATATGCCTCTTCTGTTTGCCTGTTGCTAAGGATGATTCTATTTGTAGTTGTTTTGCTTCATAAAGCACCAAAAGAGCAGTAGAAACAAAGCATGAGAGAATCAAGGTGTACAAGGAAGGGAAGCCACAGATAGAGAGATGTGTGCAGTAATAAAAAAACATTCACTATTAAACATCCTTCTTATCCTGAAAACAGTTTTACGTTCTTTTTCCCTTCAATTTCACTACCTGTGACTTTGCCTACAGGAAAACATTTGTCAGCATTAGAAGTGTCACACCATTGGTGCATCTTGACTTGTACTTTCTTTAAACAGCGGAAATAGATGCCATCTGGAAATCTGGAGAGAACATGTTCTAATTTTTACATCTGGCAAATCTAGCAAATTCCTTTCAGTACAGGTAAAAAGTATCCTGATGAATGTAAAATTTCAATTTATAATTTTGAATGAAAAATAAATGTACTCTCACAACACAGCTTTTTGAGTCTTTGACAGTGCTTCTACCATAGATCCAGTCCCCACAGCACTGCTTTTCAGGTTGTCTATTTAGTTAGACCTAGAAACATAGCTACTACTGCAATGACTATAGCTAATTATTTCTGTACTTAGTTTAGAGGTCAGAGCTGGATTTGGGTGCACTGTACCATGAGCAAACAGGACTCTCCAAAAGAAACTGTTTTAGTGGGTTTGTTCACTGTACATTCTGTTGTGTACTGTGCTATGACTTTGTAACCACCAAAGCTATTGTTAGCACAGTAACACTTTCTACTTTCCATTCTAGCCATCTATTTCCTGTCGATACCTCCTCATCTGTAGTAAGTAAGAATGCACCGTGCCCAAGGTCACTGGAGAGAGGATCATTGCTCCTACTGTAGCACAGACACAAAGTTGTACACTGGCTTCACACACAGCTTTTGAAATGCCATCGGCTTCTTGTTTAAGACCTACCATGCAAGATAAACTAGAGAGAAACCCAGTAAAACATACTTACCTTTAAGGGATCAGTGATCAGTGTTTACAATGTGGATTAAAAGATTTTAAATCATGTATCATATAGCTTTAATCTGAAAATGGCATACACTCAGGAAGGTCTGCTCCCAGATGTGCAGGTCCATTGGAAGAAAGACTCATTCGAAGCTCTCAATGCACAAAATACATAAAGAAGTTCTGAGCTATATTAGTGATAAAAATGGTTATTCAAGATTCAAAAGTTTACCAAAGTTAATAGCATGATAATACCATGCTGCTAAATTGCTTTGTATGTTCAGGGAAATGAAGTTGAAAAAAACCCAAATCAACACATACCCCATATTCATGGTACCAAAATCATGGCAAAATTAAAAGAAGTCAGTTACTGAACTCTTTTAGAAGTGTATGATGCATATTAAATACAGTAAGGAAGACAAAAGGCTTGTCAAAGAGAAACTAAGTGTTACAGTACATAATTAAGGGGTTTAGTGAAGTTAAAAGATTTATCAGAACTTCTGCTGGAGAAGTGGAAACAGCATGTGATTAAAAGAGGTAAAAAAAACCCCAAAGAAATAAAGGAAGAATAAAAAGATGTCCTAAGGAGCAAAGATGCTTTAATGGAACAGAAAGCAACTGCATCTCAAACAGCAGTGAAAGCACCCTTTCTGGATTTATCTGTAGCAGCCAATGGCATGTGACAGGCAGCAAATTAAATACTTGCCCTGATAACTATTAGTTGTCAGAAACAGTAAATATTTTAAAGCAAATCATCTTTATGTTAACACTTCACTAGATGCCTACTAGCAGCAATAAACTGGTTAAGTGCTTTCAAGGTAGAGTAGCTGCACAAAGCATTTTTATACCTCTTTGACTGGTAGCTGATGGAGGTGGAAGAATGTCGGTTGAAACTAAAATGAGACAAAAGTTGCATTTGAAAAAAAAAAATATGCCAAGAAGATTGAGATATCTTGTCCTATGCTGAATTTCATTACAAATAAGAGGTGCTCTTAAGTGCTGAAGTAAACAGCATGTGAATACTTATACAAGATCAATATTACATTATATTTTGCTTATTTAAGTCAGGAATCAGTGAAACCCACATAATATAACAAATAAATGAGCTGAGTATATTGCTCCATAAGTTATTCTCATCCAGTTTTGTTCATTCTTTAATTCTAAAATTCTAACTCAACAACAGGACTGTTTGCTTTTACATTCACTATTTATTTGTATTAGCACAAAAAAGAATACATTTGAGTTTCTTTTTGTCAGTGTCATAAGTATAAATTGCATCAAATCTTAAACCTTGAATGAACTAAAGCCCAAAGATCAGTTAAGTTTGCTTGCTTATGAGGCAACTAGGACAACCCTACAGAAAAGACTGGCTGGAAGCAGTTGAAGCAACATCTTCAAGGTAATACATTAAACTCTTCCCTACCATTCCACTGTTTATTTATTAAATGGAGTCTAAGGTAAACAGATTTTTTTCTTTTTAACTGCCTTGTGGCAACAGCATCATTTGAGAACATAAATTCATGAAAATGTGGAAAGTACTTTAAAGCCTGCACAATATGTGACCTGAGAAACATGAACATTCAGAATGAATAGAGCTCCTGTTTAAATGCAGATGAGTGCCTGGCTACATGGCTTCAATCACACCACATAGGAGCACACTCCCCCTTTGCCAGAATTACCAGAGGTGTCTCATGTGTCATCTATTTTCCTGGTTTCTGAAGAAGAGTTTTTCTTCCTTTTACCACAGGCACAGTGCTTGGATTAAAATTCTAGGATCACAGAAACTACACCTTCCTTTCAGAATGAACTCTACATCATTCTCCCATTTTGGTATTCCCATGGTGCTGCCTCACTGTCTGCCTTGATTTTAGCCTCCAGATTGAATAAACATAAAGAGCTTCACAGGTTATTTAAAACACTCCTGCTATGCTTTCTTCTTTGTAAGTAAGACTGTAAGTGAAAAATAAAGGTAACATTGCCAATTTAAAAGTAACAGGATCGTTAAGGATTAATTACTGACTTCAAACTATTCCTCTTTAGGAACATCATAAATATTTTATTCATGTTAGTTGTTATGCATATGGCCTTGATCACAAAAGCAAAATCACTAAAGAACTGGATCTACCAAAATTTAAAATCAGTTTTAAATAAAGACATTAATGAAGTAACCCCGTATTTTCTTGGCAGACGTGTTTAAGGTATCTAGAAAGGAAAAAAAACTTCAATAAACACTGGAATAAAATGGCAAAAAATCAGCCCCTTTCTATTAGAGCATGTTTTATAGAAGGGGACACTGCTGTAACTAAGGTCATTCATATTTTATTTTGAACTGAAATTACATTAAGTACTGTTGCAATGATTCAATGGTGCATGTCTCAAACTGCCAATGCACTGCTTGCTCTCTAAATGAAAACAATCAGATGCTCAAAAATTTGAATTATAAATTAATTTAGAAACCACTTTTAGTCCCTTATTTTAGAATACACTGGCTGTAATACATGGCAGTTTAAAAAACAAACGTGGAAGTAGAGCACAAAAATAAAGAACCTATGTCAGTTTCAACACAGCCCTTTAAAACCAGAACTCCTCCTAAAACCAAGTTCACTTCTACAAGAAGCGATCAAGGAAGCAATTTTTTACAGGTCCTACAAATTTCTGATTTGCCTTTTTGTCCCAAGGCTTGATGAATTGCTGAACTTCCAAAAGAGGTATTAGCTAAGACAATAATATTTGTTTGCTGGTAATAGCTTGAAACATATCAGTATGATACCCATGTCATCCATTGGATAGTAAGATTTTAGGGCAAAACCATTTAATACAGATACGCTGTAGATGTTACATATTTGACTTAAATAGTTGTCATGTACAAGCAACAGGGCTTAGTACTCTGATTAAAGCATTGCTTTCTGAAATGGACAGTGATTATTCATTCACAAAGTCTTTCAGGGGGCAAGAGACATTAGGAGGGCTCACGGCCACCCTCCTGCTGAAAGCAAGACCAGGTCTGAATCCAGACCAGGTTGCTTGGTGTTTCATTCAGTGTCTTGAAAATCTTCAAGAATGAAGCTGCATAGCTTCGCCAGACAAACCGATCCTTTCAAAAGGGCAGGGAAGGGTAAAAATGGTCCGTGCCAATCTAGCACAGGTGAAAAAAGACATTTGATTTGGAAGCATATTTTAACATCTCAGGGTGATCTTGTTATCCCCAATATTCATTAGAATTGTGATTCAGACCCATTAAGTCCATATTACATAACGGCAAATTAATTTAAAGCTAAGGTCTCACACTGCTTCCCTTCTCCCTAACAAGGGAAATGTGAAATTAAAGTAAAACAGGTAAAGACTCAATCAAGTCTCTAAGATAGCCATGCAAGTACTGTCAGAAAATAATGGCTATTTTATACTAATTAATTAGCTGCAAATTATACATAGTTGTTCCTTAACTGTCATTTCCAAGACAGCAATGGAAATAATACCTTTTGGAATAAATCTACTCTTCCATAAAAGAATTAACAAAAGCTGTCTGCATCTACTTCTTGCACCAAATGTTATGTCAGCAGTTGTCAATCTGTCCCAAGCAACTGTTACTCTCCTGAAGTACTGTATGCAGCTACCAATGCGAAGAGTGTCTGCTTCAGCAATCAGAAGGTTTATCCATAATTCTGTGATTAATATAAGTGAATTATGAGATTCTTAAATTAATAGCCTCCAGCTAAAAATAAGTATGCATGCACAAAATGGTTATGTTGTGAAAACATGCCTTCTACATACTTGGGCAGTCTTCTCTTAAGGATTTTCTATGATGATGAACTGTCTCTGAAAGGCTTGTAGAGATTTACCACTTTTAGAACTGATTTAAAAGCTCGCAATGCCAGAATTCACAAAGGCTTCCCAAAGTTTTTGGACTACTCAAGTATGGTCTTATAACTGAAGAAGTGAATCTGTGATTTTCTTTCTGTGTTCCTCCAACATTATTCATTAAATCCAAGTGTTTCATAATGTGAGTGTTCATCTTGAACGGGAAAAACTAAAGCCTTTTATGACATCAATGCTAACCTTGATGAAATCTGCATATATTTCAGAAATAAAAAGTATCACAGGCAGTATTATTATGTGTTTGCTTCAGAGACCTATTACTAAATATTATGTAAAATTCTTCCTGAAGCTAATATAGAATGCCAAGGAAATTTCTGTCACAGGTTATGTAAAAATAAACCTCTCACAGCAAGATTTATATGGGTCCAATGATAAAAAAAGAAATCGATAAAACGTGAATAAATGTCCTCTGTTTGGCCAGAGTAGTCACCATGGCATCAATTTGATTTCATGTTCTGCCTGATGGATACATTTAATTCCTCATTTGAGAGAAAGCATAAAACTAATTCTTTTCTGCAGCTCAGAATAAACAGGTGTGGCATGCCAGCATTTAATCAAGCTAAAAAATGCAGTTACTGTTGCTTAGGAAACAAGGGACTTTCCCTGATATATAAGAGGCATTTAACTGTCGCCTACAACAACTATGTAGGACCCTCCTCTCACATTGATATGCTACCATTCCAACTGACTAAAAGAGATTTCATGGTAAAACAAACTGGATGAAATAGTACTAGTGACATTTAAGAACCTAATCATACCACGGGACTGAATGAAAAAGCAGTGTAGGAATTACTTGTGAAATATACTATGCCAAGTAACAGAAGAGAGGACAAGAGGAAATGCCCCCAGATTTAAATAGGGTAATAGGAACAAGCTCTTTACCAAATGGGCTGTCAAACATTGGAATAGGCTGCCTAGGGAAGGAGTTGAGTCACCATCCCCGGAGATATTTAAAGGACATGTAGATGTGGCACTGAGTGATGTAGTTTAGTGGTGCACTTGACAGTGCTGGGTTGATGGTTGGACTTGATGATCTTAAAGATCTTTTCCAACCTAAACAAATCTATAGCTGAGATAAGAGGACATGGTTAATCATACTTTCAATTGTATTGCTGATTCAGTTTCTCATTATTTCTGAAGATTGTGTTTTTAAAAGTGAATCTTAAAATCTACTGCTTTCACCTCTGTTAGTTTTGACAACGTGTTAATGAAAGCAATGAAAAGGTTCAGCAGTGAGGCAGTACAGCAGCTCTCTCTCTTTCTGGTAATAGATGCTACCTATGCTATCTGGTTTTCCATTAGTCATGATTAAGAGCACGATAAAAGAAGGTGTGCCATTCCTGTGATCCTGTGTTTCCACCAAGAAAAAAACAACGACCAATGTCTGTTCTTCTCACCTAATGTCACTAAACAATTATCACTTTAAGATGGCAAAAAGTGT
The DNA here is from genome assembly GCA_013396835.1 of Psilopogon haemacephalus. Lineage (NCBI taxonomy): Eukaryota > Metazoa > Chordata > Aves > Piciformes > Megalaimidae > Psilopogon > Psilopogon haemacephalus. Next base: position 829,397 of record VWZI01019326.1, read on the forward strand.
GTGCTTCCTGGCTCAGTTTTAATGTGCAAGCAAGAAGGCTATTCTTTTCAACACATCATTCTTTTCCATAGTCCCTGCCAAGCCAATTTCTTAAGAAGCTGAAAACCTTAAATCAGAGAGAATAAACACAGACTAAAGCCAAATTAAAAGAAAAAGAAAAGAGTTTTACAGATATACCTAGACTGAGATGAGATAGCAGATGAAATAGTGGAAGCTGCTAATGACATGTTCTTGGGCCCATGGAAAGGCTTAGACTGTGAAAGAGAGCTGGGGGCTGCAAGCACTCTGCAGAAGACATGGTAAAAGCATGAAAGAATGTACAACATAATTTAACACGGACAAAAATGGTGACATCAGAATCAAGGTTTGTCAGAGTTCAAATATAGGAGGACTGCTGCATAGTTACCAGGAACAGGTTTTCTGTAATGTACATCTGCAGACTTATAGAATACCACAACCAAGCACATTCCTACAGAACACAAGACAAAATGTACACATTACAGCAAAATCTCAAACCAAGAGTCTGCCAGTAACTAAGACAGACAGTATTTCAGGACAGGACTTTTATCAACACGTGTTTTCATCTGCAAGGTCTGAAGATGTTTGAGTGTGAATTTTTAACATGAAAGCAGTATCAAACACAAGATTCTCCTATTTAAAATAGAAGTCACTGCCATGGTTTATTTAGTAGATGCATTTCTTTTTGAAGCATATAATAGACAATCCATTTTCTTCATATTAGAGTTTCAACTGAGGGATAAAGATTACTTAACCCCTATCATTATTTCATGTGAAAGTGTCTTACAGCATAGTTTTGAACTACAGGATAATACCTTATTCAAACCTCCTTTGCCAACTGGACGATTTATTTTTTTGCACTGGAATAAAAACACTGGAATCCAATAGGTCACAGTTAGGTAAAAGCAAGCTCTAGGAAGAATCTAAGTAGTTGGTGCAGTTTAAGTAAACTAGAAAAAAATATGAAGAAATAGAGCCAAGTGAACATTTTCCATTTAGACAAATCTAAGACATGACAGGCAACATCTTTGGTCTCAATTTTTAAAGATAATTTACATTACTGGAAGTGTGTTTTTCCTTGGATTTTAAAAACATGTTAAAATAAGAGATATTTTAGGAATCAAAGGAATTCTTACTATCTCCAAGATTACTGTAATGTGACAGCAGTATAAATCCCATGTTTCTTCAGATTGACAATTTTTAACTTAAAACTGTAACTCCTGCTGTACTACAAGTTATGAATGCACACCTCCCTGAAACTCACCTTAGCTTCATAGCTAAATCTTCTTAAAGAGATTGTCACGGGATAGCACTAATTAAATGCAGTACCCCGTGGAACGAGGGGGTCCTAGTGCTCCCCTCGAGGTTCTTTTAGGTCTCGGTCGGCAGAAACAAACACAAATGTTGCTCGAACGCCAGGTGCAACAGTTTAACAACCAGAACTAGGGAAAACAGAGAGGTTACATGCAAAAATAAATCCCGACGCGCCTACAAAATGCCCGCGAGGCACGAAGCGGGGGGAAACACGCTTCTTCCCGGACCTGAGGTGGGGGGAAGAAGGGAAAACCGACTTAGCCCGAAATAGAGAAATAGGGAGAGAGATAGAGGGATTAGCCTTGCGCTTTGGGAGAGCTGCCGTGCTTCGCTGCCGGCTGCTGCGCACGTGGCTGGGCTCCTCAGCAGCCACGGCGGGAGACGACGGTGAACGGGGAGAGTGAGGAAGAAGAGCACTAACGGCTGCTGGTCCCTGCTTAAATACCCTACGGGGGTGCGTGAAACTGACCAACAGGTGCTCAGCATTCTCTAGCCGACCAATTGATTCAAAACTCCACGCATACCTGCCGCCCCGAGGTCCCCCCTGGCTCCCGGGGCCACGTGGGGTGCCCCCGCCCCTCAACCTCTACCGGACCTTGGACGGTAGGGGCAGGAGAGAGCCCAGGGGTTGGATCAATTCTAGGGTGCTTATCATCCCATACCGGGACAGAGATCAAATATTATAACACAAATTAACCAACCTTAAAGAGCAAGTGAATCATCAAATACATGGTTTTCTTGACACCTTGCTCATTGTCCACCATTTTCTAATTCTCATCTGCTATGACATGGTAAGCTCAATCACATGAGTAAATGACATTTCCTTATTTTCCATTTCACATCATAATGTAGAAGAACTATTAGGAGAACCTTCATCCAAGCTCTGTAACTATTACGAGGAATTTTGGTTTCATTACAAGTGATGAAAAAACATTTCAGCTTTTAATTCTAGACTTGCTTTCTAGCTGTATTGCAGATTTAAAGCCACTTTTCTTTTTTTTTTTTTTTTTTTTTTTTTCCCCAGGGCAGTTTTATTTTGCAAATGAACAATGTATTTTAAAAAACAAACAAAAAAAGAAACCAAACCCAAAACCCCAAAACATACACAAGCATATAAAATAGGTTAGAGCGTTTACATACTACATTCTTAAGAATGTGTATGCAGCATTTTCAGAGCCATACAAAGGTGTATATGCAAAAGGACAAAGCAATGAAGCATTACCTTTGGAAGGAGGATGAGAAAGACTCTTGCACTACTGAGGTGGTTGCTGGTGGTGTCATCATACTGGTTGTAATTTGAGCAGCAGTAGCAGGCTGAGGTGCTGAAGCATGTGGTACAGGCGTAGAGGCAGAACTGGTACACACTGGAGCATGCTCAACAGGGGTACTAATTAAGAGTTAAAATTAAATAAAACAAGAAGCATCTTAGTTAGGTGCATATTTAAATGTAGAGCATAAAAGCTACTATGTTTGAAACTGCAAACATAGTAGCAGGCTGTGTTACTGAGAGGAAAAGCACAATTATGCAAAGAAAAAAAAGATACTTGTTAGGCCTTTTCAGATGTGCAGTTAAGACTGCAATTAAGCTTTGGTCCTGCATGAATGAAATTTATCCCAGATGTTACACAGCATTGAAGTCCTGCTCCCACCAAAACTGGTCGTAGGAAACATGGCATGCAGTACTTAAATAGTTACTCTTGGAACTTGGATAAATTTCAGCATATATTTGCTCCTGGAGCTGAAGTTTGTGTTAGGATGTAAAATTTAATTAGATGAAGAAAAGCAATTTAAAGGATATTATCATAGTTCTCTATCAGCAGGTTTCCTGCAGGTTCCAGTAGTCTGGAAATTGAGTCAGCAGAGTTTTATGTTAGGTTTAATCAGTAATTTTCAATACAGATAATGGAAAGATCTTTAAAATCAGTCCATTCGTCTCTGACCTAAATTCACTTTACCTTACACTGTCAACCCATGAAGATGCCTTTTTACACACTGAACAGTATCCAAAACACAAGGGGAAAATATAGTACAAGATTTTACTCTGCCAGTTTTAAAACTACCTGTGTGATGAGTGTGAGTTGTTATCCTTCTTGTGCTATTGTGGTGCAGACAACAGAGCATAGAGGAATAATAATGTCTAATTAATTTGACTGGAAAATAGATTAATTGAAATTAATAATAAAAATCTAATCTTGTATTCTGTGGCCACTTTAGTAACCTACCTTTTTTCATCTGTAAGAGCACCCAGTGAATTAACACACAACAGCCCTGCTGAAATGAATCTCTTATGGATAGGCAAACAGGGCAAAGATGCCTAATAACTGTGAAGACAGTTTAGTCAAAGCTATCCAATGCTAAGAAATGAGCAAATCTTTTGAGAGGTTCAGCTCTTACATTAGATGGGGAAAAAAAATCATTACGGGGAGTAACAAGATTCAAGTTCTTTGCTGGCCATTGCAATGAGCTTAATATCAACAGAAGATTAATAATATGTACATTCATTATTCACTTATCAATAAACCTAATAAAGAGGGAAAGCAGAAACAATCAGAATACGAAACACTAATTTTATATTTAGGCAATACTGTGGATTTTATTAGGTATTATAAAAAAATAAGCCACTGAAAGGTAACCAATTCCAATCTGATTTTTCAGACTATTATATTATTTTGGGACACAAATTGAAAGGACAATATAAGCATATGTCCTTCAGGCATAAGGAACATTTTTCCAGGTGTACAATTACAATAATGTGATATATATATGTGTGTGTATATATATATATACACACTATTTTAATTTAAAAAAAAAACTCAGTCATGGCATTTTCTTGCACAATGTACAAAAAAATATCTAAAATATTAATTTCTTGGCACAGTATAAGTATAAAACAACAAAACAGAACAACAAAAAACAGTTTACAGCTCCTGAACTGTTTTTCAGCCACTTAGGCCTCCAAAATTCTTTTGCAGATCTTTTTTCCCTACTCGTTATTGTGCAGATATTATTTTTTAACCCTATGTAGCGTTTTATTTTACTTCTCTCAGAAGCACTGATTCAACTCCTCAGGACCAAAATGAGTGCTTGGTACTTCAGAATTCATGATATCCTTCGCTTTTCAGGAGACTGTCCCATTTTTCCTCCTGTTCTCCACCTTCTTGTATGGTTTAGTAGTCTACAGTAGTGGTGCCTTATTTTAGCGGAATGGAATCCATGACAAAAGCAGCGTCACTATTTTCTCCCTTATGAGTTTCACCTGCGACTACACATGTAAGAAGTGTGCCGCTGAAAACACTCACCTTGCTTGCAATTCTGGTTTTCAAATCATCACAGCAAAGGTTTTGCAACAGTTTTGTACCAGTTGGTCCATCATAATATGTATTTGAAATTCAGACCAGTTCTTCGACCTTGATAGTCTTGCATAATGATGTAAATTCTCCACTTAACTAATAGAGCATTGGTTACGTGCAATGTAGAGCAGAGTGAGCTGCACATTATACCTCACGGGTGAGGACAGCAGGCTAGTCTGTTAATGAGTTTTAATACTCACATGGTTGTTTTTAACCCTGTGCAACAGTTGCTACTGAAACTGTCGAATAGTTTTGAGTAAAAATTTACTACTTGCGTATCTTGAATAATATGGCAAACAGGAAAGGAGTGAAACTATAATGAACGTAAAACCTGGAACTTAAAACCCAACACAGACTAGGATTTCACCAATTTAGTCTTTCTGGTTTTACTGCTACTAAAGGCAATTTGCTACAGATTTCAAAATTTTCTAAACTTCATACTTCGAATCGAAGAAGCCAGTGAAATTACTTAATTATTGAAATATCTCCAACATGTTAACCAATACTCAATGATATGTATTTAAAAGAAGGAAAGAAAGGAGGGAAAGGAGGGAAAAGAGGGAAAGGAAAGAAAGGAAGGAAAGGAAGAGAGGGAGGAGCTATAAGAATACAGACCTGCATGGACAGAGATTTGAACTGGACAACAGGTATAGATAAAATTGATGCAAATATAATGGAATACTTTCTAAAATATAAAAGAAATACAAGCATCCTATTCATTTTACCTGTTGACAAAAGTTTGTGTGATTGAAATGTTAGATGTTTGGCCATCTTCCTGCAGGGTAGAACATTAACATTAACAGAACAAAGAATTGCAAGAAATATAAATTAAATAGATGTAACCTTAAATACCAGGGTGATGTTGTTACATAACTTATATGCAGTTGGCAACTAATTCTCTACTCAGTTTTATGGAATCAACTCAGACTAACTTGATTGTTTTTAGTTTAATTACTCTAAGTTTAAAACAATTTTGTTTAGATATTAAAATGATACAACCTTTTTTTCTCCCTCAAGATCACCTCCTTTCTAGATTTTCAATTTTTTTTCTTAATTCTTCAGGCACAGAAGAATTTTAAGGCCCAAAAAATGTGAATGCTACTTTATAACACAACATCTATTACAAAATAATCCATTATTATATACGCCACTGTTTTGGGGATTTTTTGGCAGCGTTATGCTTTTTTGTTTTGTTTTGTGTTTTTTATCTTTGGTTGGTTGGTTGTTTTTTTGTTTGTTTGTTTTTCAAATACAGTTTATCTGTACAGCTTTAATCTTTACAAGATTTTGTATTTTAAGGAAACTCAAAGAAAATGGTTGTTCTCAAACATCTCCATATTTCTGGTACAAATAGACATAAAATACAGTGTAAGTATGTTACATGGATGAAAACAAACATATCTCTTCTCAGCTGATTTTCACTCATGAAAAGGAAAACGGATGAGTAGAGGTTAAGAGGACAAAAATGGTTAACAACCATAATGAGAAAACACAGCAACAAATGCACAATTATTATTTTTTTTTAAGTGCAGATTACTCTGCTTTCCCTCAGGGAACTCCTGAAGTTCTGAAACTTTCTTTCCAAACAACAATTGATTTGATTACTAAAGCAGAACTTAGCTTCCTTTATACAATGCATGAAGTTCTTTTTTGTTCCAAATCCTGCAATATATCTCTTATAAGGAAGTGAAAATGCAAAGAACAGAAATAAAAATGAATAGGCAAAAATTACATCTTTTTGTAGCATTCGTAGAAAAAAGTACTGGAGAAGGTATTTAGAAAAAACATAACATAGAAGGGTTTTACATTTGAATATGGAATGTCTGTAGAAATACAGTGAATAGTGTCAGTTGCTGCTTTTCTGCAGAGGGTGCATAATGACTGCTGTCTCAATAAAGGGTACCACTTAAAATGTGAAACCCATGTGAACTGGAAGTTTCTGTAATTTGTAGAACTTAGACATCTGCCTTTTTGGCTATGGGCATTTCTATCTGAAGGAGTTAGAGGTTATTATTACCAAACCATTCCAAAGCTGCAAACCACGTCAATTATGCAGTTACACATCACAGTGTACCTTTGATTACTGGATGAAGTAAGAGGGACTTTCTGACCAGTTGTGATGAAACTGGCCTCCCTCTGACTTGTACCTGCTCCAAGCCTCACAGACCCCTTGGAGGCCACTGGCTTAGCATTGCCAGTGTTGGCATCCATGGTGGATGATTTAGGAGGATGCCAAATACTTGAAGTCACATATTGTGGCGCATGTGTAGTAGCTGTAGGCCTGGGTAACAAAGATTACAAGGGAATTTGTAAATGAGCTATTTATTCTCACATCACCAGTTTCCTAGGTAATAGCAGGTATGTGAAGAAGAGAGTAGATTCTAACCAAAGAAGCAGCTGATGGCTTAACATAAAGGGTTTGCTCAGTGTTTCAGGTTTCAGAGATATGTGTGCTACTATGTACAATACCAAATAAAGCAGCGTTTTAGAACGCTCAGGCGCTGTCCCTGTAGGACAGCATTTATTAATTACAGGGACTACAGCCTTCAGAAATGAAAGGCAAAACCAAAAAAAAAAAAACAACAAAAAAACCCAAAGGTTGTACCTCATAAATAAATAGTCAAACTGAGTCTAAGTTTAATAATGAAGGCTGCATTTTTCTGACTTTTCTGTTTCCTGGAAGAAGATTTAGATCTGTAAGTATTCAGTATACTGTTTTTTGTATTCCTATATTCCTTATACCATATCAGATTACCATGATATTGCAGATGAAGTAATGACAAATTGTTACCACTTAGAGACAAAGAAAGGCTTTAATAATTAAGTTTCTTGTGTTAAATTTGGAAATCATATTTCTAGGAATATCAAAATATGACATAGAGCAGAGCTGTGATGATAATGGAGGTGGAGAAAAGCTATGGTATGACAAACCATGCAAGATGAAGGCAATGTAATATGACACTAATACCAGTCATACATCAGAAATTGTTCCTGGTAAAATAAAATAACTTTAAAAAATATGGAAAAAAAGAGAGATTTTGGTGGAGCAGTTGTGTAGTCCTATAGATGATTTTACACAAACAAAACTGCTAGTGAAATGTTAATATGTTATTTGTTTGTTTTCAATTTATATACAACTCTTATACAAGAATTGCAGGCTTCATTTAATTCTTTTGACATAATTAATTAAGAAAGAAAAATAAATTTTCTCTGCTGTTTCAAGTTGCAGTTCCCATTACTCTGTTATTAGCAGTGATAATGCTTGCACTTGGATTTTAACTCTGTGCAACCTTTGTTCAAATGTGAACAGTCTAATATAAAAAACCCCAAACAACAGTAACCCCTTTCTCACCAATTCCCCTTCCCTCACCAAAAATTCCCAAAATAAACCCACTCTGAGTTAAAAAAAAAGAGGTGGTTGCACATTGTTTAGGCAGGAGTCAATAAGACAGAGGAAAGTGGTGAGATAGAATTATTTTCCTGACTAATAAAAGACATTTATTTGGTCCATTATATACCCAGTAAGATTAATTCCAGAAATACTTGTGTGTTTTAGTACATGAAAAATTATAAAACAACAACAACAAAAATCTATATCTAACTGCAAAATCTTTGAGAATCTTTATGAGAAAACAACTTTCAAAATTATTTGATTATTGAGGTACTATCATGTATCAATCAAGATAGGCAAGATTCATATATATATGCTTTCTTAAAATACCAAATCGAATATAAAATCTAAGAATACCTTGATCAATCTAGAGAAAGTTTAAAATTGAAGTTGCTCTTAAAAGTCTTGCAAACTGACAATACTCCATGGTGACATTAATAAAAGCCTTTTTTAAAAGGTTTTTAAATTCTGAGAAAAGTGATACCTGCCTGCCCCATCTCACAGAGCTTCTATATGTCTACATCAGAAAAAATGTCTAACAAACCCACTTAGCTGAAACCTTTACTTGATCATCTACTCAAAGGGTACAAATTTCATGGATTTGAGGTAAGAACAACACAGGGACAGTGGATGTAAACTCTGAGTAGAAGGTAGGGCAAACACAAAGAGCAAACATTACCTGTTTTGTGATGCTTCAGCAACATTTTCCTTGTCTCTGTGAAAGGAGGGGATACAATAAAAATAAAGTAAATGCAATTGCCAGTGGTGGGGGAAAAAAACCAATACCCCCCACCTCCTGTCAAAAAAACCCCAAACAAAAAAAAACCCACTCCACATATCAAGGAGAAAGAAGATGGATTGAAAAGAAATGTTTGGTTGCAAAAAGCATCCTAGAGTGGTTCCTCATAGAGTTATCAAAAACCTCTTCTGCTCTCTATCTGAAACCCACCAAATATGCAACCTTACTGTATTTTTTTTACTGCATTTCTACTTCTCAATTGTAAACAACTTTGTTTCAGTATTAAAAATGAAGGAAAAATAACAGTTACAAACTAGATACTGTATATATAGATAGAATTTCAGGCGTAATTTTGATTTCAGTAACTTTCCTCTTAAGGGAAAATGCCAAGAATATTTCAGAGAAACATATTTTGAGTCAACTCCAAGCAGTACCAATAATCAGATTTGGGCAGTCCTAAAGGATCCAATATTTTTAAGTGATAAGCAGTTCAACGTCTTACACGAGATGGATTACATATGCCTGGCATCACTTAACAATTCTCTGTCCTGCCTCAGTAAGTACAAATTTTCTCACTCTAATTCTAACTAGAAACATGTGAAATTCCTTCATTGAGATAAGTAAGTCAGCCTCAAGTTCTGTGACAGAGAATTAGCTGTTATTCTGTAAACACATGTACATGCTTACAAAAACAGTGGATCAGTTTAAGTGCAAGCAATTGTGTATCTGCAAGAAATTAAGACATAGGCATTTACACAAAGAACAGAATCCTTTAGCCTTAGACTCCCGAGTTTGAAGTCCAATAGAATAACTATTGAGAATAGTCTCAATATTTAGCAATTTACTGGGTGTTTACATCCCTTCCTGTTAAAGGAACTGTGTTGGACTTTCAATGTTTGACATTGAACCGTGTCAAATGATATGATTTTTCTCAATTGGGATCTAAAATTATAAAACTCAATGGAAATGTCCTCATCACCCAGCCGAACCTTCTTTTTGAAAAGTCCTTTGGAAACTAGGAATATATGCATTTTATTTTTGTGTATTTGTTGAGCTCCAAGCTTTACCCTACAGCACGTTTGAAGGCTACTCTTAGTATTTTCCACATTATTAGTAGTATTTCAGCTATTACTCTGTGTTTGCATATGTACAGGCACATATATAAATACAGTCATATATTCCTTCCTTATTTTAGCTCCAATGAAGTTTTTAAAACCGGTTCAATTTACATCAGCAAAAGTTTGGCCACAGATGTTCTCTACCAATTTTTTAAACCTCTAACTATAATGTAACCCCTAAAAGCCAGATTCTCAAACTCAGAAGTAGATCTGAAATGACCCTCTGATGTGGCTGTCAGATTCTTATTATATCTGGGATGGAAGAACCTGTCTTGAAAGTAAATAGTCCAATAAGAACAATTGGTTCACCACTCTAAAGCAAAGAGAAACCAAACACCATCTTTATGGTAACCAAGCTGTGAGTTCACAGGAACATCAGGTATAGGAAAGCCAGGATCAAACAAGATAGAGGGGGGGATGGATTAGAAACCCTCCACATGACGACAGGAGGTGTTAGTAGACCAAGAGCCATAATCAAGCAAGAATGTTAAAAACCACAATTAAAGCCTGAAATGAGTACAGTATCATTTACTTCCAGTGTTACCTAATATTCTATGAGAAATTACAGTCAAGAGCAAGAGGCAGGCAGTTGGGCTCAGGCAGAAGCAGTGTTAGGCTGATCCAAACTTTTCTGCTTCACTAGCTATGGCTATACTGAAGAATATGGGAAAAGCCACTTGAGTTTGAGGTCAGGATTTCACAAAGCTTTTCCGTGAGTGTACAAAGATAGAATAACATTGAGCGACAATGGCAGAGGAGTTGTGAAGGTTAAAAATAGAGAAGTATAGTAAACATACTTCGACAATTTAAAGCATAGGGAAAGATAGAGCATAAAGGTCAAGATGAGCTCAGAGGTACTTTTTTCATAGTTTTGTTTCCAGGAACTATTTCTCTGCCCAGCCAACAAGAGTGATTCTCATTTGGCTAACAGTGAGAAAGACTCAAGATGAGATGAATCTCTTACTGGCCATACCTGCATTTTGAGGATGAGTCTGTTGGATGCTTTTTGCTAACTAAAAGCAGAATTAATTTTACTTTTGAATCAAACACATCCCTGAGGCAGGCTCAGTGAATTTGGTACCTTCACAACATTTAAAAAATTATCTGAGAATATTACAATCAGTTTGCTGTGGCTGCACTGATGGCTCAGATAACGGACAGAAGTGGATGATAGTTTTGAGCTATCTGGGAGAGGTTTAATAGCAATGTAGGTGTTTTCTCTATGCAGCCTTCTTAGCCCCCATCTGAAATGGCTTTTGATGGATTACCCTTAGACAATGACTGTTCTAAGAGAACAGTGCAGCTCTCACAGATTTTATTAAACATTGGACATATATCTCAAATAAGAATTGTTTGTGCAATATACCGTCTTCCCAATTACACAATATATTACACAACAGAAATTACTGAATACTTCCATCTCAAAAAAATATGCTACATGATATGGTCACAGAGTGAATGAAATGATAGAAATAAGAGTCCTTCCTTCCCACACACTAGTAAGAATTATCATAGCTAGAATAATAAAATGTAAAATTAATTTGAAAACCAACCTTGTGTGTACAACTGGACCCTAAAATGAGCTGGAAGAAACTTCAGGACTCATTCCACTAAGTAAGTCTGTTAAATTTGAACTGCATGTACTGGAAGCTAGTGTACTTTCCCTTTCTATTTTATTTATGGAAATCAAATGCAAAACGTTCTCAAACCAAAACATACATGTAACAGACGACTTGAGATGTGGCTATTGTGCACCTTCCCTCTGCCTTCTCCTTAGAGCCTAACGGATCTAGACCCTCACTCTTGAACACCTCTTCTTTGTTCCATTTTAATGTCTTTAATTTGTATATGAAGATATGATGACATAAGGACCATTAGGTATCTCGAGAGACCACAGGGTCCTTCAACTCTTCTGTCTTTCTGTACTGAAAGCAGTAAATGAATACCATAAATGTTTTTTTTTTCCCCTTCTGTATTCCCACAGAGCAAGACTATTTTTCTCATTCTACAAACGAGGAACTAAAACTTAACACAATTGCTCATGGTCAAAACAAAGGTCCATGGCAGGACAAAGAAATAAGTTTTCCTGAATCCCAAATGACGATGTAAAATACTGTCTCACACTCTTTAATAAGATATTATATGTTTTTATAAAATAAATATTAGTACCGAATTTACCAGCATTTTCCTGTATGGAACATTCATGAGTCTTCTATAGAATCTGAGTGTTATATACTAGCCTTTTTTCAAGAAGGAAATAGTTATTATTACTTAGAATTTATCAGGGACTATAGATATTGAAATGAAAAATTCTGTTTTCCTAGTCTGGTTTTATGTGTATTTGCAGGACTTGTGTTATAAGAGTTTTCATCCTGACATGTACTTACATTTACATAAATATATTTGCCTACAAATAAATTCTTTTATGAGGTAGAAGTCTCAAAAAAAAAAAAAAAAAAGAAAAAAGAAAAAGAAAAAAGAATCTTACAGCATGTCTGGGAATAAAGCTATGTGAAAGCTATTCTGTAATTACCTTCCAAACATTTTTGTCTCAAAGGCACGGGATACTGGTGCTCCTGGAAACTGGATACTGAGCTAGATTAACTGCTGTTCTAATTAAATGAGGCTATTTCTACCTTTCTGTGCTTGCAGCTGAGGATTTTCCCATGATCAGATGAATATAAAACTATCAAGCTTGTATGTCTTCCCTACCTGCCTCTCCAAACCTCTCCCCCCCNTATATTTTTGTTATTTTAACAAAGACAATATAAGACAGACAAAGAAATCAGTTAACTGGAGAGGACAGAAGACAACTACCATGCTGGTTTAGTTAAAACCTTTGCTTGGGATCAGAAAGTGAGAGGTAGAACAGCTAGTCTCTCTTTTTCAGCCACTGCCGTTAAGAATGTGAGCAGCCCACGCCAAAATGACTGCAACATATCCTGCTACTATGTCTGCTTTCCAAAACAGGGAAAGAGATTCCTCCCAGAAGGTATCCTGTTTTGTGCAGACAGTGCCCCAGAATAGGAAAAGCATTATCATATATTCCTTGGAAGTAAAAACAACCAGCAACTCATTCTCAACAAATCATATGGAATTCAATCAAAGCAGCTCACTAGAATCGAAGCAAATACCTCCTATGGACACATTTTAGTGGCATCTACTGGTATGCTGTTGTATTTAACAGCCAAATAATAAATGCAGCTGGAAATACAGCAGCTTCCCTGTTGGTGAAAGTTAGATAACTGTTTTTCAATATTTACTTGCCAAGCAAGTATATCTAATCCAATATATCTTACTGGTAAACATATCACTATAATAACAACAAAGACCACAAAATTCAGAATATGCAGATCAATTTAAGCTGGGATATATTTTGGACGATTATTCCTTATCTTGGCCCTAAATGTGCCTCTTATCTGAGTGGTTCCCTCTAGACTTTTATAGCTCCTGGGAAAAGTGGAGGTATCTGCCAGCAAAGACCAGGTCTTTCTGTTTGCCTTTGTGACCACTGTAGTCAAAATCAATGCACAACAGGTTTAGATATTGTACACCAGGAAATTATTCCCCCTCCCTTGATGTGTTCTTTCTCATCATGACTTCATTTTTCTCCAGGGAAGCTGAGAGAAGAACAAGAACCCATAGATATCAACTAACTGGTATATTTTTAGGGCCACTTTTTAATTTGTGCACACTGATAATAAGAAAATTTACTCTTTCACTACATGGTATTAAGTTTGAAGCTCCATCTGAAATAAACTAATGTGTTTTTCAGTTCAGTTCCCAAACTACATAAGTATGCAGTATGAATTAAAGCAGCTGTCATTCTTTCAGAATGTGGATTATATTTATTTCATAAATTCCCTTAAGGATCTTCTTATTTTCACTCTCTGTCATTTGTAATCATATAACATTCTGGGTCAACTACAATAAATGCTTAGATGGAAATGAACTATTAGGAAGTTATTAGTATTTAGGATAATTTTGCTGACATTAATGCAATTTAGAAGCAGAACAAAAGGAAGCAGTCCCAATGCTATGCTATCAGCCAGCTCTCCAGCTCTCCCTAAACAAAGCTCTGTGAGCCAGTCTGATGATTCACAGATCACAACTGAGTGCCTCTGGGTTACAAGTGCTTGTTGGAAAGTCAGCTGCATGCAAAAACTGCTTCTCCATGTTAGACAGAAGGCATTGCAAGGGAGTAGTCAGAGAGACAGCAAGCACTGGTATCTTGGTTAGCCATCTACACCAGCAGAAGCATGCATATGAGAATCTTTTGGGTCGTGCAGCAGGAAGGAAAGTGATGCTAATTTCTGTCCATGAAAAAATTGAAGTCCTGGACAGCAACATGCAGAAGACCAAAATGGTAAAGACACAATGTTAAAAAATAAGTCAGTACACACACCCACACATGCCCTTCTCCCACCCTTCTCCCCTCCTCAACAGAATCTTAAGTTTCAACAAGCTCTGGTAGATTTTGCATTACTTTATGAACTACTTTGAGAAAAGCTTCACGGCATTTGCTGATTTCACTTGGAGGCCTCACTCTTTCAATTTTGAGTGAGTACATTCAAGTAGATACACCATACCTTATGGTCACCATCTCTGATCAATTAGTTCTACATAAAACCTACTTGGAAACAAAGTTTATGATATCTCAATTAATTTTTCCCACAGATCTTCCATGTGTATTTTGGGGAATAAAGACATTATATTTGATGAATTTTGCCTTCTGGCTTCACTAGCTACACCACAGAGAACACTGAATTCTTCCACAATTCCTATGATTTGTCACTCTTTATGTACTACAAGGTAAGTGGAGATCAGAATATACTGAATTTATATGTGTTTCTTATTCTTTATTGTAGTTATGTTCCTTAAATGAGAAATCTGACTATAGAAGTTTGCTTTATTTTGTGGGTTGTTGCAGAAAAACAAGGCACATCATTCAAAAGGATTTTGGCTCTCTGATTAGCATATAGATAGGAAGTTTTTAGCAACTGGGCAGGTCAGCAATACTAATTACTGGAAACTCTGGGAAAGGAAGGGGATCATGGTGCTTTAGCTTGTCTTGGTGGCGTCAGATGGCTTTGATATGTGGCAGTAGAACAAATAATGCTATTGTGCTTGAGGGGAAAAATTAGTCATTAGCAAGTCATTATCTGGTGCTACCATGTGCCATACCAAAATCCTACCTTTTTAACTTTGCAAAGTAAAATTTCTGCAAATACCCATGTATTTTCTGATAAGCACAATGATAGTACCAGTCACTGAAACTCATGGTAGACACTGCTAAAGAAGCCACAAACTTAGTCCTTGTGGGCACCTCAGTGCACAAATTAAAAAAAAAATTGTCTCTCCTCCCTGTCTTTGAAGAAGGCTTTAGACAGCTCCGTGATGTATGAAAGTTGGACTTTTCAAAAGTGATAAAGTAGTCCCGGGAATATCTATTCCTTGCTGTTGAAGTTACACTCCACACAGTTGTGCATAATGCCAGAGAAATTACAATGAAGAGAAAGTAACTGCTATACTTGGTACATAGCACAAACTTCCTCTCCTTCCCATGCAGGCAGGCGTGAAAAGAGGGAGGCAAGGGAAGGGGCTGCAGAACCTTTCTCTTTTAAAATTTTTTCATGCATGAAAGGAAGGAGAGGTCAGGTTGGCATTCCTGCTTTCCTGAAGTTACATTCTAGCCACATCCCATCAGCACATACCCCATGCAGTCAGTATTCCTGCTGCAAATTAAGTGAGGAGTAGAACGTGAGGCAGCAGTGACGAGGGAACAGGTTAGTCTAGATCAAACAGTCTTACACCACCGCAGAAAATGAACATTTCTCTGTGTCATAACCAGACAAGCAGATTTACCTGGAAGGCCTTTTGGTTTTGATTTCCTACTGGCATCAGCTTTGCTGTATCTTCATTAAATGTTTATATCACTACACTTTATAATATTGGGAAGGGCAGGGGGTTAATATCACTATCCACATCCTGTCTTTTACTTTATTTTTGGCATAGATGCTAAATAGAAAACAGTATTGTCACTATTGTCCTCTGCTCATCAGAACAGTCACAGTTCAAAATATACTCAGCATGGGATGAATACACCTGCCTGTGATCAGTACTATTTTAAAGAATTACATGACTCATGAAGTCTTCAATCAGGAATCTATTTTAAGCCTCCCTGTCATTAATTGAGACTGATCTTCCTAGGCAAATGATCAAGAAACACTGCAAGATGGAGCTGGTCAATCAGAAGCAACATAGAGTGAGAAGTCCAAACATCTTAAAATGGCATAAAGAGGCCACACACCTTTTGTTAGAACAAAGCTAGTGGCTTCTAAAAGCTGTTAATAATTTCTTACCAGGCCTATGTCTGTTACAGTCTCTAGCAATGAGATGTATGAGAAAGACAAATCCAGTTCTATTTCCTCACCTTAGAGAAAAAAGGTCTACATCTTAAACAAGACGAAAAAGCAAGGCCTCTTAACACTTATGTAAAGACCTGTAACATTAATTTTTCTGGGCTTGAAGATCACCATGACAACATAAAGGCAGATTTTTGAGGAGTAGGAGCTAAGGATTTACTAATCTAAATATAAATAAGAAAAAATCGACTGCCAGTTTAGGTACCAAAGTCCATCGCTTGGGATATTTTTTGAGAGGGACTGGACTAAGCAGTAGAAATACGCTGCAGTAAATAACCTTGCCCAATGGGTTAGTGACAGCACCTTTAAAAAAGATTTTCATCATTGCAAAAGTTTCAGAAGTTACCAACTACTGAAGATTTTTTCTTTTATTTTTTCCCCCCCTTTTTTTTTTCTGTAATTGCATAAAGAATTTAAATTCTACAATCTTGGGGAATAATGTTCAGAGTCTTTTATTCCTCCAGGATAAAAGAAAATACAACTATTTATCTGTCCATGGTTTCTATGCAGTTGAATTCTCATCATGCCATCCATTGAAGCATTAAAAAGGGGAGTGGGTCCCTTAATAGTATCTGCATTAATTTCTTAACTGATCAAATGATGCTTTTCTTATTATTAAAAAAAAAAAAACCAAAACATTGAGTGTAAACGTAAAGATGTAATCCAGACACTTGTTTGTTGTAGCACATGCACTAGGACTACTTGAAACAAATAGCATTTGTATTATGTTGATAAAAGTTTAAGGATACACAACACCTATTTAAGTGGAAATATTATTACTTATTCAAGAAAATATTTAATTTAGTTGAAAATTAGAACTGTAAGTTTTAAAACTAGATACATTAGATATTTATTTTAAAAGTTAATTGCCTACTAATATCTTAAATTCCCATATATGAATAAAATCCACCCACTATGAACCAGAATTACATCTTAGCACCACTTAAAAATGCTGAAATGTTGTTCCTATTTTATGCAGTTATGCTGATTTTCCAAAGGGACTAATAATATGGTATGACTGGAATCTGTTTGTGTTCCCATAGAGAAAATAGAAATTAATGTTGTGTATTAAATGACTAAATTACAATCTAACTTACCTAAGAAAAGTTAAATGCATTTTAAAAGGAAGCAGTGCTCATATAGTCTTAAATAACACTTAAAAATTGTTGGTTTGTTTGGGATTTTTTTTTGTGTTGTTGGTTTTTTGTTGTGTTTGTTTGAAGTACAGTAGCTAGACTATTATTCTTTTTTTCCTTTGAACACTCCAGTATTTGGTTGATCTATGCAAAATTCTCCATGAATGGTAGCTTTTCCTTCCTTTTATAACAGAGTGAAAAACAGAGGTTGAATGAACTTTGCTTTTGTATGGACTGCTGATACAAATTCCAGGTGTTCAGAAGCATCAAAAAGTTTAAGAATGTCAACCTAGTCTCATGCACCAATCTCTTTTATCAAAATTATTCATACCAGATAAAAGGTACCTGACTGGCAGTTTATAGAACTGAATGAAAGAAATTATTTTTTTGAGGATACAGGCAGGGCTTCCATTGATGAGGTCAGCATTTTATCACCAGAACTTTTTGCTTCAAGGACAACCACAAATAGTCGAATTAAGTTGTGTTTTTGTTTCATTTAATGATCAGAGCATAAACTGGAAAGGGAATTGGCATTGCCCTTGGTGTACTTCAAACAAAAACCAGAAATACTTGGAATAGGTTTGCCATATCTTGACTGACAATACTTAAATGCAAAGCACTGTCACAGTTTTGAAACAAAAAGATCCCATTCTGAGCACCAGCAATATTTCAAGTGCCAAATTAATAATAATAAGCACAAATTGATAATTATTGCAAGAGAATGCTTATTATCCAAATGGACATGCTGAACAATATTATCAATAGGTTGTCATCTAACATCTCATAATTATGCTTCATTCACACCTACTATAGCATTTGTTCATTTCTGTTGTTCTTTCAACTGCTTTGTCAGCTTTATTCTGACTCAGATAACTCAGATAAGGTCAGTAAGAATTACAGGTAATAGGGGAATGCTTTATGACCAAATTTTCTGTTGTCAAAATAAAAGGTCTCCTTGTAATAATCAGTTGGAACAGTGAATATTTTAAAAGAGAATAAAGTATTGGGTAAAACAGGCACATAATTATTTTAGTTTTAAAACCTTTTATTTCAGACAAAGCATGCTGCTATATACAGAAAAAATGTGGGTCAAAGCAAGAGCAATACAGAATAGGCAACATATTACTTATAACTTACAAGATGCTTTTAAAAATGTCAGTGCACTAGTATATATTCTTTTCACTCCTAAACCATCTCTAGCAAAATACCATTCCATCACAGATCTTGAGCAATGACAGCTAATTCTAGCTTTCATAGAATGATAAATTCATATTTCCAACAGAAAACTCAGAGCAATGGTTTCAGCATTTGACTTCTATCAGTATACCATATTGAAGAAATAGAACTTAATATTGCTAATATCTTATTGCAGACAGCATCGCTCAAGTATGCAAATTAAGCATATTGTACGTTTAGCAAAGTCTAGACTAGGCTCAGCCAGTTTTTGTTATCATCTTTCTTTTTTCTACTTATCTTTACAGCAGTAAAACTCAGTAACTAAGTCTCATTGCTCCTCCTCCTAAAGAGTCAATAACTTCCCTTTCATTTTGTTACAGAATTAAAGTCAAAAGAGTACAATAGTGATGTTTTCCTCTATGCTGATGTTACATTTGATATAACTAATAATTTGACAAAAACTAATCTACTTTATAATGAAGAACATGAACCAGTTTGCGTCATTATTTTTACTTTTAGTGAATGGATAAGAGGCTAACGACAGAAATCTACAGAAGGCAGCATTCAGAGAAAGGCCCTAGCAATAACTCTTTCCTGTGTGCATGACACCCTTGGGTTCTAACTCAGGACAGGAGTTAACTTTTGATTCTATTTCTCTGCCTCATGTATTTGCCTGATAAATGTGGGCTTTTAACTTTTAACGTTAAGGAGCTGCGCGGACAGGCCGTGATGCCAGTTGCGCAATTTTGCAAAGCGTGGGCTGTTACGTTCCGTTTCAAACCTTTCCCTGTGGCGTGAAGAAAGAGAGAGAGAGAGAGACAGGGACAGAGAGAGACACACACACAAAGAAAGGAGGGAGAAAGAAAGGGGTTAGGGACCATGGCTGCCACTCCCCTGCCTTATAACTAGGGCAATGGCAATTTATTTGGATTTTTTATCTCAACTTTCAGATCAGTGCAAAGAAGGCTGAGTGATCTTTTTAGAACCATGTATGAAATGTTTTGCAGTTGTTTATTTCTGAGATATAATTTCCAATTATTTATTTAACTTGTGCTTGGTATTACAGGGCTGCTTTTGCTAGAAACACAGTGTAATCCTGTTGTTTTCCTGACGGCAGATTCTCTCAGTTTGTTCCTCTCTCCCCCTCAAATGAGCAGTCAGTGAAAGTTAATGCCACAAAAGAGCAAAATTAATAGAAACACTTTAATTCTGTAATACCTATGCCAGTGTATATATATATATAAAATTATATATATATAAGCCACAGGTTTCAGCACTACTTTTCTATAGCTTCTCTCTGCATGAGTATCAAAAAGCAGAATAACATGGGATTTTCAAAGTATAGTCCAGTGAAGTATTTGCCACCTCCTGAGAACTCTCCCAGCTATAATTTACTTGCTCAAGCAAGTTGCAAGCAATGCTCAGCAGCTCTCATGATTTAATAATTTCTAGATGTTCTACAGTTTAAACTCAGGTTTTGTAAATAAAAAAGAGGACCTGGGATGAGAGCACAGTCAAGAAGTACATCAAACAATGGAAAATAAAACATTCTTGTTATTTGCAAAACGTATTTGATTCACTACAAACAAGCTAATTTCCCCCTGCCACCCGATTACTTACACCCAAAACACAAGACAATGCAGTGGAATTTGAAAATGAAATCAGCCAAACAGAAACAGACTAGGCCAGTTTTATTCCTCAGGCTGAAGAAAGCCCAAATCAATAAACGCATGAAAGATCAACAAATTCAGTGATATTTCTAAATTCTCTGTTATTAATAACACAACGTAATGCTCCTATAATGTAACACTCCTGAAGAAGAGCAGATGCATGACTTCCCAAACGATCTTTTAATTACTTAAAAGATATCAAGTATTTCTAGCTAAAATGCTGAATTTTAATTTTTTCAAGTTGTATTGGAGCATACCAGCTACAGAGGGCCTTACATGAAATGCAAGAATTCTCTTACTTCTTTAAAGATATTACCCCTCTGTTGAAGGAAAAGGCATTCACATACATCTGTTTGGCATGAAATGGATACCATCTTCCTGGAAAATCTTCTGTAACAATTGTCCCAACAGCAATGGAAAGTTTTTGTACCAAGTTATAATCTTACGTTTGCCTTCGAAGTAGCAGTAGCATGAGTGACGGACAGTCATGCCACACATTCATTAACTGAAAAGAATGTTCCACCACATGAAAATCCCCCAGCTTTATGAGTTCTGCTCAGATCATGTCATGAAGTTAGAAGCAGCAATCTAGAAATTATTATTTTTACACAAAACAGCTCCGCTAAGTATAAGTTATATGCATTTCCCACCCCGCTCCNAAACCTGATCGTTATTTCATGCATTTCTTGCTGACTATGATTAATAGCTCACAAGGCAGGAGAAAGCACCAAAGAGATCACTCACAGTATGCCCTGAAACCAAAATTCCCTATGCTGTGAAATCTTTGACAGTTTAGATTTTGGAACATGAGGGACTTTTCCTTAAAGCCAGCATGGCATGGGATTAATGAAACACTGAATTTGGTAAGACTCAGGTTCCACAGTTCTATGGAAACCTTTAGGGAGCCCAAGAAGTCTTCTGGGTGATGCCAGACTGTGGGAATGGGGAGAATTGTGGTTGTACAGTCTGTATGGAGTAGATACTGAAGAGAAGTTTCTACTATATTATTGTGCTGCAAGAGTGGAGTTAAAAGTATGGATTCTATCCATCTGGCATAGGTCCTTCCATCCTTCATGATAATCAAAAGTGGCATAAAGAAGTGGTCCAATAGGTCCCAAAGGGTAGCATATGGTGGATGCATGCATAGCCAAGGTTGTTTCTATCGAATCTGCAGTGGACTATATGGGATGTCTTGCCCATGAGGGGCATCTGAGGGAGGTCTTCTGGCTCTACTACCAATGAATGCCTCTAGACCTCTTCAGGTAATACATCTGTGCCTAAACACACTCATAACCGTAGCTGTCCTTGTCAAAAAAAGGATAGCATAGTGATAAGACACATCAAAACTGCAAAAAAAATGTTCAAGGCACAGCAGATATTGTCATGTCCTTTAAGTAACACTGACAGGAACATGCAATTTACACATGTTAATGTGTTACTTGATTATTATTTTCAGTTTATCTGATACCATGTTAGGTTTCCAGTAGCTAGTCACAGAGTACAGCCAGAAATATTATTTCTTTAAAAGAACATACTAATCTCAGATGTGTATGGGGGAGGGGGGACGACTGCTAAATTCAGCACAACACTTTAAATCCCATCTTAATAAAGATTTAGACATATACTATTACATCAAAATAGGTAACACACAATACACTTAGTATGAATTAGGCTTACACCTTGGAGGAAAGAAATAAAGCCCCGAGGGATGTGATGTCAAGCCTGAGCTTCAGGCTCTCAGCCATGAACTTTGGTGAAGTGCAGTGGAAGGTTTATAATATAAACTGAAAATATAACTTCTTTTTCACCAGGAAAATGACAAACATTTTTCTCACTGATTCAACATTTGTAACTCACACTGTGATCAAAAGCTCAGGATCTTTATAGAAGCCACATGACAGTTAAAAAAAAAAAAAGAAAAAAAAAAAGAAGGTGGATTGAGTACCTAACACTTCACAACCCCAGCCAGTGGCTTACAGTACCTAATGTGATATAGGCATTTGAAGTATGCAGACATAAAACCAGCCTTGCACACAGGATGCTCCCATTCAAATGCATTTTTTAAAGTTCCACAGAAGAATCTCTAATTAATCAATTTACTGGCAATGCAGCACAACATAAAGTGGTAAGTCTTTAATTCCTTGTCATATCTCTGTATATAGTCACATTTTCAGTGTTTTTAGTAGATTATATGAAACAAAAACATTTATCCACTAGCAAAAGCAGTCCTGTGCTTCCATATTCTACAAATTTGGGTTGTATTTAATCCAAACTAAACAAAAGCAAATGATTATGGATATGGATTGAAACAACTCCTTTACGGTATCATTTCAGGAGAACCAAATGTCAGTCACAGGGTCATCCAAATAAATTGCTCTACAAATTTCAGTGCTATCACAACATTATATGTTTTCATTCAGTTACACAATCAAGTAGTTACACAAAACTTGGTTTAAGAAACTCATTTGCATTCACATACAGAGTAAAGTACACACAAGTTGCATGTGCAGAGAGCTTTCAGATTTGAACACACAATTCAGAAATTTTGCAGCCTTTCCTGAAAACTTGCTAATTTGTTATCTGCCTCATTCAAATGTCTCTCTGACGGTCTTTTAATTTTAGTGATCTTTAAGTAAATGTATTAGAATATTGTAAGACAGAAGTATGATTATATATATTCATGTTAATGCTGGTTTAAAATATTTTTTGGTTATCAGTAAGGATACAGCCATATTTTTCACAGGGAGTTGCCTACCTTGACCTCCTCAGGGCTTCTTCATCTGGATCTTGCACTGCAGGCAAAAAAAATGTTTCAGTTAAAGGAGAAAGGAATTAGTTTCACAATGAAATCATAAGTTCTTTATCAAAAGCCTATCTAAGGCTCATCCATGCTGACTTTGCAGCAGTGGATTTTGAGCGAACAGCATGAAGAGAAACAATTCCCTAGAGCTAGCAAGAAGGATGTTAGTAGGGAAGTAGTTATTACAACTACTTCCTCATTCATTTATTAGCCACGTTTCACCGCTGTAGGCACTGAATCTACAGAGAGGGCCTGCTGCTTTGGAGGCAGCAGCAGCAGTAGATTCACATGAGGAGGAAAAACTAAGTATTTTCCCTCTTGATGTGTGAAAGTTTCCTGAACTTCCTTTACTCTACATCAGAAACAAGCTTTGAAGCTAGTGCTAGGTGGTCAGAAAAAACAGTTCCATAGGCAATAAGTAACAGAGTTCAAGCTCCCAGAACATTTATAACATGTCTAGATTTACATAGCAGGGCTAGTAGACTATAGGTTTAATACAGAGGATGATCCATTACTTGTTTTGACCTCTGGAAGTCACTTGTCTTAAAGACTGTTAAACAGACATAAGTTGTTTATATGTATATATAGATATATATATATAGATAGATATACATATACACATATATACACACACACACATATATATATATATACACACACATATATGTATATTTCCCTCCTTAAGGAATGGACAGCTTTGTGTGTCTAGGCTGATGGTAAATGGAAGATTAGAATATAGAGATAGTATTTGATTTTTAAAATGAGCTATGGAGTCCCAAATTCTCTTTTCCGGTATAGTCTGTTATACTTGTTATGGTGAGAGACACAGCAGAACAAAGAATTTTCTTCATACTAAGGTGAGACTGAACACTTTGATTTCCTAGTTCCCTCAAGTTACATTCAGGGTTCTCTGATCTTAGTCCTCACTGACATCAGATGAACCTGAGTCTTTCCTGAGTATCAGTTGCCAATACCAGAGTAAGAAAATAAAGACATGAATCTAAAATTGGGATGAAGTGGCCATTTTGTTATTCAACTTACTGTACTCCGTTCCAGTCATCTGGGCAAGGATCCGGAAAGATCTAGACTGCAGGTTAGCAGAACGGCGACTCCAGTCCTCAGGCTCATCTTCAGGCTTGTTCTGGGTTTTAAGGACAGCCTGATACACTGGAGAGGCACTGTCTACGTGAGGATCTTTAATAGGAAGAGTACTGCAATTCAGAGAGTGAAACATTGTGAAACAGCATATGGCACCTTTCATCCAACCTCTCTCTGATCTTACAGCTTCTCATCGAGAGTAACAGCAATACAAATACAGCTTTGAAAATACTACTTTAAAAAAAAACAAACAAAAAACCAAAAGATCAGTTTTATGGGCTTTGGAATGGCTTCTTTCTTTGTTCAGATCTGCATATTGAAAAGAGGGTGAAAATGCTAGGGAATGTCTGTTGGTGAGCCAAGGCAGCCACAGCCTTATGATTAGAATAATGTGTGGTGATATAGGAGAGTGTCCCAGGCAAAAACATTTATTTTTCTGAGCATTCTTTTCCCATATTTTCTCTCATAAAACAGTTTAATGTTGTTACTGTTTTATGTTATGTCTTATTGCATTTTGGGGCCAGTGTATTTTAAGGTAGCAATTAGAAGTAAAAAAAGTATTCCATTATAAAAATAATATCTCAGGCTTTTATAGCTTTTTCTAGAGATGATTATTCTTTGACAAACTGAATTAACCTTCCAGATGCCATACTTCCATAATTTTGGATTCACTGTCTACTGAACAGGTGAAGCCTCAGAAGTCTAGGCATGTACTCAGGCTTGCACACATATTTTGTATCTGAAAGTTTTAATATCAGAATGTACCTTGGAGTCTTACAACATCTTAAATCATCTTGCAAAGTGATATATACAGAAAGAAATGTCCAACATCGCATACCTAAAGTCAAAGCTACAAAGCTCCAAAGCACAACTAAGGTAACCTTTCTTTGATTTATGATGCAAGCTAGAAAGAGACTTAGTAACTTGATAGCTTTTTTTTTTTTTTTTTTTTTTTCCCCTTCAAAAATAACTTCTACATAGCATACAGCTAAAATTAAATATTAACAGAACTGCAGAAATATACACTGAGGGTATGATGTGTGCTTGGAGTAACTTGGCTTCTCTAAATACAAGGTATATTTTTGAAGCAAGTGATTTATTGTAACAGCTTTAACACACTGTTCCATGTAAAGCTTCACAAGCAGCATGCTCAACTCCACAAAAATTGAGAAATGCCTCTGTTAAAAGCTAAGGGTCATTTGGTCCAGCTAAGTCACTGCTATAAAGTTCCAGGAGCGGTCACTTGCTATAGCAGAGTCTTCCTTGGTTCAGGCTCAATATTAGTGTTCTCCAAGACAACAGTGTGGAGCAAATCTAAGAGACGTTTGGGTTTTAATTTGGAAGCTTGAGAGGAATATTGCCAGGTAGTGCTTTAAATATCAGTATTTTCCAACTTGCACACTCCTCCAGCACCGTTTTAACAGATTTGCACCTAACAACAGCATGGGATGTGCTCTTCAAGTAAGACTGCAATGGGCTAAGAAACATGATGTGTGCTCATATGTACTATGGACCCAAAAGTACCCCATCCCTTTAGGATTTTATTTTTGTTAGAAGAGTATTTATATTCTTCAGAACCCTCAGTATAAGCAAACTTCTTACTTTCTTAAGGACCTAGCAGGGTGCAAAACTCAGTGATTCACCTTACAAGTGTTTCAGTGCAACCACCTACATGAAAAAAACCCTGATTCTTCAGTTTAAGCTTTGCCATAAAACTTGAGTTATGCTAAAATGTCTCTCAGCATGGAAGACGTCCTGTAGGAGCAGGCAGCATTTTCCAGCTCTATTTTTAGCTCATGTTCCCTAGACCACTATCTTTACAATATCTAAACACTAGCAAATATGGAAGGCATAATGAGGACTTGTTTATTTTGGAATGGAGTGTGCTATCAGTGGCTTCTACTAGTTTTGCTTTTGTGTGCACCATTAGACAACTTAGCACCATGGCCTTTCTCAGATGGAATATGGGTGAG
This sequence comes from Psilopogon haemacephalus, assembly GCA_013396835.1. Classification (NCBI taxonomy): domain Eukaryota; kingdom Metazoa; phylum Chordata; class Aves; order Piciformes; family Megalaimidae; genus Psilopogon; species Psilopogon haemacephalus. Next base: position 855,605 of record VWZI01019326.1, read on the forward strand.
AGAAAGCAGTAATCTTCCTCTTCTGGCCCTTCACACTCGGCAGAAGGCAGGGAAGTAAGCAACAGTATAGACTCCTGCCTCCTGCTGACTTCATGCAGGAATAGTGGTTGTGTGGAACAGAGATGTTCTGCAATACCAAAATTAAGTCAGTAACCCCTTTGTGACTGTTGTGTTGACACGACTCACTTTTGGCTACACTGAAAAGTTCTACACTTTAAAGGATCCAGTTAAAGTTCCCCAAAAGGTGACCCAGTTTCAAGTTCCCACAGGCACTTCAGGCCTGTGTCTTATCACTTAAGACATAGCACAGAGTACTTAGCCTTCATTACTGTCATTGGTAACTGGGCTGGTTTTGGACAAGTTAACTTCATATTCCCAGGCTTTTTAATACTGCTGAAACTTAAAAATCTGCAAATGTCACAGCTGCAGACTAGTGTGAATAATAAGACATGGGATAGATAGCATTATTGATTTCAATCATAGACTTCTATGGTAACAGCAGTGTGCAAGTCACAGACAGTTCTAATTTCTTTGTTTTAATCCTCTAGCTGGAATGCTTTGTTCTTGTATTAGTACATGAAAAAGCAGTTGAAAAGCATATGTATAGATATGCCATTAGCTCAAAGGTGGTTAAAAAAATGCTAGAGGCTGCACCAGAAATTCCACAGTAGCAATGTGTGGCATTAATATGACATATTAATATCCTTATGGTAGATGATTAGGGCAGGAAACGGAGCTTGGTGAATTAACCTTCCCTAGCAGAGTGAAACATGCTCAAATAAATTGAACTAAATTAATGCAATACCTTGGAATATTTCCAGATCTGTCTTTAACACAGTAGGCCTTTTTAATTTTATATATTTTTTTAAAATATATAATAATTATTTTCTAGATGAGTAACTAGGACATGCGCGCTCAGCACAGAAGTGTAAAATAAAGCACATCAATGATTATGGGCATTTCATAAACTTAAATGTGACAGTTGATTCTTATGGACAGCCTAAGGATGCACATAACCATGTCAATATCTCTGTTATAGCTCTCCTTAATTTGATTTTTTTCCATCTGGGTGTGTATGTGCAGAAATACAATGCATCTTTAAGCATATTACTTTAAATTGGTGTTACTGGGGAAAAAAAAAAATCTTTCCAAATGGCTTAGAGCTTTTGAGGGTTCTTCATATTATAGCCTAAGGTACTTCAGTAGGATTGAAAAAAAAAATTCACATTGTCATACGCGTCACAAATTATTAACATCAAAACAAGCTTTAGAAGAGCCAAACCACTTTGAATAAGTAGCAATGTGATTGTTTTTTCTTGAAGGTCATTATAAGCTATGGTTTACCACATGAATCACTCCTTCATGTCACTATTTAGATTTAAATAGGCATAAGTAAAATCTAAGAAACACTGCAGTGTTCTAACCTTGATGCACATCAGAAATACAATAAAATATTGTGGCCAGTTATTAGACTATTAAACTTTTTAAGAATCTCTCTAGGAGGTTAAAAAAAAGAATGTTGTATTTATGTCTTCCAGTACCTGAAGAGATCCTATAGGAAGACTGGAGAGAGATTTTTCATAAGGGTGTCTAGCAACAGGACAAGGAGGCAATGATTTTAAGCTGAGGGAGAGTAGGTTTAGACAGGATCTTAGGAAGTAGTGCTAAGGGTGGTGGGACTCTGGAATAGGCTGCCCAGGGACTTTGTGGATGATTCCTCCCTGAAGGTGTTCAAGGTCAGGTTGGATGAGGCCTTGAGCAGCCAAGTCTAGTCAAGAGACATCCCTGCCCATGGCAGAGTGGCTGGAAAAGATGATCTCTATGGTCCCTTCCAAAGTAAGCCATTCTATGATTCTATGACTTCTGAATTTGGCTAAACGACATAATGGAATTTAGAAATGGCCTGACAGAAATGTACTTGGAAGGTACTGACCACATGGTTTTTACTGCAACCGACTCTTGGTTCATTGTACAGCAAAATCAGAACAAAGACACAGTGAGAAAAGATACAAAATAAAAGCATCCAATTTTTTTCTACCTCTAAGTTCTAGGGTGAAATCTGAATAATGACAATATAAGTAATTTATGTGCTCTCCTTGGTGTTTTCAAAGGTGATTCAGCATGTGTGGGCTGTCTTCAAAAGGACATGAGCTTGATCTCACTGACTTAAGTTAAAGCATCACTGATTTGAAATGGTCAATCTGGAAAACTAATTCTTCTCTTAAGCCTCTCTAGTCTTCATTACTGACAGAAATGGTATGCAAAGTTTCCAGCTACTGTCTGCCAAAAAGATCAGAAGCCTTTTAGATCTGCAGTGTGAGTATGCTTACCATATCTTGCACACACTTTATCAGGGCATATCTGTAACATAAAGTGAAAAGCCTGGAGATGAATGATTAAATGCTGAGGCCAAATTATAGGCAGAGAATCAAGGCAAAACGAATCAGTACACAGTTTAGTCTGCTTTTATATTTCCAACCTCTCATACAAATATTTCTGCTTTAAGCACAATCTTATCTCAGAATTGATCAACCACACAAACTAAAAAATGTCCTCAGCTTTGACTGAAGATGAAAGTTCAGATTGCCGCACAGGTCAAAGCAACACGTTAAGGAAATGAGCTACAGTTTTAATTGAATCAGTATCAGTCAGTGGTAGAACACTGTGATATCAGCAGAAACCTTGCCTTTATAGCTAGACTGAAAGTACTGTGTTAATTGTAAGAAAAAAATCAACTGAGAAAATTGTTTGGTCATGAAGTGTTAGGAGTTTAAAATGTTACAACAAAAGCTATAGCTCAGAGAGCAGAAGATTTTTCAACAACCCCACATCTGACTGCAAATAGGAACAGAAACACAAATTTATTTTGGGGCCAGGTGAATGTAAGGCTTAATAATCACATTCCAAAATGAAGCAAAAGCTTAAACAGTATTTTATAAAGTCAATCTTGCAGAACTTTTTTTTTTTCCCCAACATTAAAGGGGAGAACATAGTCATGGGGTTGTCTGCAAAGAATAATGTTCCACTAGAACTGTCTGATACAAAAGCTAAAAGATCAATGATTCTCATTACAAGAAAGACATTGAGGTGCTGGAGTGTGTCCAGAGAAAGGCAATGAAGCTGGTGAAGGGTCTTAAGAACAAGTCTTATGAGGAGCAGCTGAGGGAGCAGGGGTTGTTTAGTCTGAAGAAAAGGAGGCTGAGGGGAGATGTCACTGCTCTCTACAACTACTTCAAAGGAGTTTGCAGTGAGGTGGGAGTCAGTCTCTACTTGCAAATAACTAGTGATAGGATGAAGGAAAATGACTTCAAGATATGACAGGAGAGGTTTAGGTTGGATATTAGGAAAAAACTCTTCACTGAAAAGGAGGTCAGGCACTGGAACAGACTGCCCAGAGAGGTGGTGGAATCACTGTCTCTGGAGGTGTTCAAATAACATGTAGATATGGCACTGCAGGACACGGTTCAGTGGGCATGGTACGTGACAGTTGGATTTGATTATCTTGAGTGTCTTCTTCAATCTTAATGATTCTATGATTTTATAACAATCTCATTTCAAACCCACCTATGTGGTAGTGGATTCCATGTTCAAAATGAAAACAACATAAAAAAAAAAAAGTTTTTACTAGTGGTGTTTAAAACAGCTCTTGCTGCTACTGATGCAGTGGCTCAACAGTCCACAAAAATCTATTTTTTATCATGTATCCTTTCACTTGAATTTTTTCAAGGTATATTTACATACTAACATAACTCATTACCCACCTTATGATTTGTGATTCAAGCCTCTTTAGCTTCGCAATTCTATGTGTTAAGCCAAATCCTTACCCCTTCTGGAAAGTGTGCTGATCTTCCATTCTAGCTACACTCTTTGGAATTCTCTCATCTACCTGGGATTTTCTAGAAATAGTATTTTACTTTCCTCTCCCAACAACACTGTGTTTTGATCTCTTCCACAGATGGTAAAAGACCATTTTATCCATCCCAGCAGAGCCACTGATGTGACTGGAACTGCATTGAACAGATTCTTTTAATGCGCTGTTTATACAAAGAAAAGGATCCACATGCTCAACAGTGAAACTATTTAATCATCTGATGATTTAAATAGGTAAATTTTTTAAACATTGCTATTTGCATTACATAATCCCTACAGCATTTAGTAGAAAATGCCATCATAGGATAAAATGTCTCATACAATTCATGCCTACGAAAGATGTGAACCATTATCAAGAACACACATAGGGTGAACTTTTTTCATTGTAATTTGCTAATCTGAAATATGAGTCTAGTCACACCTGTGGAGATGCACTGAGTCATGGCCAAAACCAACTAAAGGGATTCTTTGGGTTACAGCATTACGGAGAGTAGTGACCAACAGAATAATAATACTTATTAGTGGGGGGAGGGGGGAGTGACCAGTAAAAGGCTGCACAAGGAAATATGCAAAACATTTATGTTCTGAATAAGCCTTCAGCTAGGATATTGAAAAGCAGCTATGTTAAAGTGTGTTGTTATTGCTATGCTTTGGTGTCACTTGAAGTTCTTTTTAGGGTAGAAAGTTATCCAAAAAGAAACAAAGCTGTCTACTTTTATTGCAACTTAAGTTATAATAATTGTGGATAAGATTACCAGAAACATGCATTGAAAAAGCATAATTATTAAAACTCTACAGTTTTTGCCCTTGTCCAAAGGATATGTGTAAGACATATATGCAGAGTACGGATAGGAATAATACAGCACAACACTCCATTTTGAAGAATAAAACAGTATCCAGTACTAAGTAAATATTCTGCATTCTTCAAAGTATCAATAAAAGTTTGCCTTCCCCTTCCACATTCTGAGTTAAGCAGATAATACAGCAGTTATTACAAAGCAGAGTCATCATAAATGAAAAGCCACCCAAGGGTATACACAGAGCATTGTGCTTACCAATCCTAGGAAGCATACCAAAAGAGATGTTACATTTTCTAACTATCCAGGCTTTTAACTTCAAAATATTTTGTCACTATGTAGGACTCATTTACACTTTTCACATTTAAGATACTGAAAAAAAAAAAAAAAAATCCAGGAAGAGCTGCCATGTCATGCCCATGGGGACTGTTAGATATATCATGCAGCAAAGAACATTCCACACAAGCAAATAACCTTACCTAGCAAATTCTCCACCCTGGGCTTGTGCCTGGCCTGCAATTGCATCCATGATAGCATCCTGCGAATACATGCTGATTGGGGTGTTATACTGGGCGTGAATTATAGTAGCCTTGCCGCCTAGGCCTTTCACCTCAATGGGTTTGTGTGTAGACAGGGCAGAGTCCTTCAGGACATTGGGGTTGAAACGCTCCGTGAATTCCTTGCTGGGTTATGCAAGAGTGAGTTTCATGAGGGAAGGGAGAAGAAGAGAGAAAGGCGTGACAGTTAAGTGAGAGAAAAAAGCACCAACAGAGGAGTGCACACATCTGCTCATGGCATCTCACCAGAAAAGCCACAGAAGTCAAGAGGACAAGAGACAACATTAGTAACAAGTAACAAAAGCTGGCTGCACTAAGAGGTTATATTTTTGTGTTGCCTCTGAGATGTGTAAAGAGGAAAAAAAGTTGTCATTGTATAAAAAAAATCATGACAAATCCCTAAAGTCTTTATGTGATACTTACACATATCAAAGTTCTATTCTAACATGCATATACACTGATAAGTGCATACATACACACATGTATACATGCATGCCCATGGATGTGCATATATGCTGCACAGAATTCCTTATTTATTCACTGCATCCATACATTCTTTCAGGAGGGTTTTACAAAGTGCTATAAAGTGCAGTAGGACGCACAGATGTCAGATTCTCTGTTATTTAGGAGGTTACAGCACTTTCTGTCTGGATTATTAATTATAGTGATATTCAGTACTTGTAACTTTAAGTCTTCAAAGATTTCCTCACAAAGATTAAATTAATATTCCAAAAATCTCTGTGCAGCCAGCTCTAAGTGTTGCTACAGCATGAGAAATGCACAGCTTTGGATCAAAATAACCTACATTGCAATCAACAGGACAATTGCACTTGGCAGAGGAGCTGCCCTACTTTCCAGAGGTTCCACTTATGAGGATTTTTATTTGAGAATTGGAGCCATAAGCAAGATAAGGGAAGCTCCCATTGCAACAGAACAAGTCAGTGTAATGTCAAACTTCAGCTAAAGAGCACATGGCTTCCATGTAGCACTGCCTTGTACATGGCTATAGTCCCATAGTTAGGAGTGAGTATTGCATGGAGTTTCAGTGGACAAGCTGCACCTCAGCTGTCACTCACTGAAGCAGGTGCTCTTCTTTAACCTATGGGAGACCAAGGTGGATCTCTAGTTTGTTGGTCCTGTCCTGCCAGCAGCAGGAGCATGCCAGCTCTACAGATTCTGTATACGCACCAAACTGAACAGAACTGAGAATTCTGTCCTTTGGGAAATAACTGGTATTTCACGAAAGCCTCACTTTGAACTCAGTCCAAAAGCTGGAAATAGATGTATCTCCTGCCCAAAAGACATTCTGGAAAATATAATCCTGTTCAATTGGGACAAATTTTCTTTTCAGTTTAAACTAGTTCATTACACCATAAGTTTGTCATCTGCATTTTTTCATGATACTGAATAATATCATCTCTGGTTGGCAAGGGACTGAGTGTGCTTATCTGCCATGTGCTGGCCATAGAGGGTGCTTGAGTGTTAAATTTGAACCCTAATTGTGGCATGGTGGAAAAACAAAAATTAAATAAATCTGGCAGTCATATGACTAAATCTTCCAGAGAATATCAAAACTGATGTAGCACCTCTGAATGCAGTCAAGGCATTCCACTACATTTTCAGCCTTTTATTTGGTGGGATGCCCTGACTGAAGATGGACAGTAAGACAGACAGATATCATTCAAAATATTTGCTATAACATTAACAGCCACATGCTCAGGGAACAGAGACATAAACATGTACATGCTGTAGGTACTACAGAGACATAAACATGCACATGCTGTATGTACTACAGAACAGCCTCTTAATTACAAACATCAACATTATACAGTAGAAAATGGTGAAACTGCACTATGCATTTGAAAAGAGAGAATCATCTTTTTACAAAGACATTTTCCCACTGCAGAAGTCTACCATTCATCAATCATGACAGCGTTATTATTACTATTATACTATTCTATTTTATTCTATTATTATACTGAGGTCACCTGTTGAAGGGTGATAGTAGAGGGGTGCAGGTTATACTCTTGACTTAGCATGCACATGCCTTACTTTAGCAATGGTATCTCTTCTCTGTAATACCCTAAATGATCATGTGACAATTAGGAGTACACAAGTCCTCAAGATCTTGAGTTTAGTGTTCTCTTTCCCTCCACACTTTTAGAAGCATTGAAGAGATTTGAAACCCAAGATCTGAGAAGACTGTGTGAATGAAAAGACAAAGATTGAATATGCCATCTCTAAAAATTCAAAGCAGTTGGTTTCCACAATCAATTCCTATTTAAAAAGTCAGTAATCTTAGCCTCAACAGTGCTAATAGATCTACACTTTTACTTGTATTTGAACAGTTTCATTGATATCTTCAGAAAGTTATAGTCACATTTCACATACCAGGGCAAAACCTTCCCTAAAGTTAACAGAATTCTCCTCAAAACAACAGAAAAGACTACAGGTTTTCAACTGCAGTTTTCTTTGAAACTCCAGAAGTAAATGCAGATATTAGTGCTTGTAGAGGCTGCTGTGCTCCAAAACAAAGTGGCAGAGGTCAGACTCTAGATAAAGTTGGAGCACCTCTGCAACATGTTTTTGTTTTTTTTTACCAAGCTGGGAAAGGATCAGTTAAAACAAACCCCAAAGCAAACAAGTCTAACTTTCCCCTATGATGTGACTTATGCTTACCAAGATAATTTTAACAGAATAATTGTCAAGGGAAATTGGCTAGAATTTCATCATTCCAAAAGAGTTAAATCATTGGCGTGACCTCGCACCCACACCTCATTAAAATCAACAGAGAATGCCGTATTAGTGTAAATTATTCCAACTGTAAGTATTCTACTACTTCTTACCTTCTCTGTCAGTTTAAATTTGACATTTAACTAATATAATTTTTTTTTTTTACATTGAACTCAATAAAGTCTCTCCAGCAATTTCTGGACAACATTCAGTTCAGAGACAGAAAGTGAGAATTCAGAGACAATCCTTTGCTCTTAGAAAAACTAAAGATCAAAACTGAGGACTCTGTGAATTTCACTAAATAAAGCAGATCAGATATATTTTCAAATCAATAGTTACTTCTTGTTTGGCAATATGTTTACTAAGGCAAACTACCTGAAGAGTTAGGAGGAATTAAATCTGGACTGTAGAGACAAAAAAATCTGAAAGCATCTGCAAGGACTGAGCAAGCTCAGATGCCAACTCCATTTGCAACATCAGAACATCACCAAGAAATGCCGAACATGTTGTGTGCTTAGAAGGCAGCACCACTGGACACCAGTGGCAGCCCATGATGCTTGCCATACCAGTAAATCTTTTTAGAAGTACTTCCACTTGCAAGCAGACACATAAGGAACACAAGGGATCATGCTAGCCCAGAAAACAAATCTTCACACATACAGCATAACACAAATACTTGGCACTATATAGAAGCAATACTAACTTGGCAGCAGTGTTGGTTACAACCTAAAAGAGGAGAAAAAGAACAAACAACATCAAAACCAACCACACAAAAATAGTCAATGGTTTTTAGAGTGCAAAGGGCAAAAGGTATTTACAATGGTTTACTACATCTTCTTTCAGACCACTCCAAGTAAGAAAAAAAGTAAATGTATGCCTGAACATCCCAACATGGTTAAGAAAGGGAAAAAAAAAACAAACAAAACCAAAAAGTAGGGATTACAGTTGATCCACTGGGACTTAGTAAGGTACCATGGCTGACCCCTGAACAGAATTTTACTGCTGTGCATCCCTAAAAAGTACTGCTACCAAAGTGTATAGGGAGAAGCAGAGGGAAGAAAGAAGCATTTGCAGACTATAGTCTCACCTGAAAATAGCAAATGAGTGGCAGAGATTATATTCTTCCCTCAGATACTAAATATTTAAGGATGAAGTTTGTTCTTCTCAGACTGTTCTCAGAACTAGTATTACACGATTAACTTTTTTGGTCTTTTGCATGCTGGAGTATATCCAAGAAATATATTGGTAGATGTTTTCAATCTAAAACTAAAGGAAATTCCTCTGTTTTTAACAAACTATTGGCCTCAATCTGACTGTACCTACATTATGCCAACAATGGTGTAAGACCATTAATTTCAGAATAGTAATTTCTAATTTACTCTATGTGAAATAAGCACATCCATAATTATGTGGTTTTTTTTACACCCATATCAGGATATTGTATTCCATCTGGTAGGTACACAGTATGAAAACAAACACTATGATCATGCTACACCCTTCTTCACTGCATAAACAAGAAAAGACAGCAGCTTGCACTCTAATTCCAAAGAAAGACAACACAAAACTCAGGGTAGGTCTTGACTGGGCCAAACCTGTGAGCTCAAACTGGAACGCTGTATTATTTGCTAATAGCTCTTTGGTTGCATGAACAGCATTAATTTGCTATGGCACCTATTTAACCTGGATCATTCAAAGCTTGGAATACCTTTACTTTGCTTTTATATTCTTAGGTGAAAATCAATGAATCATATTTTGCACAAAATAAAGAGAGTCCAGGATCAGTGTTAAATATTCCTTCTCATTTAGCTGCACAAAGTTCTGTTTACACAATTGGGCACTGAACCTTCCAACTTGTTGCTGTAACATTCTTTGATCTGGAATTGATAAAAAATACTGGAAAGCAATGTCATACTGTTATAGTGACATCCAAAGTGGATTTGTCTTCTGCTTTTGCCTTGCAGAACCTTGACAATTACTGCTCCTTTTTAGATACAGTCCTTTTGCATTGGCTCATCCCAGTGTCTTCTTCATGATAAAAACATATTCTAATAAGTCAAAGATGCAGTAAAGGCTTTACACTTCTGCACTTCCATGATAAAATCAATCACAGATCACCTTCTGCAGTTAGTGTCCTTCAGACTCTTGGATTCGAGAATATTCTTCTAAGTTTATAAACCCTACGTTAAGCCAAATATATCCGTCTGTTACAGGAACCAGCAGAGATATATTAGGAACATGCTGTAGCCTGTAAGCACATCAGTGGTCCTATATCCATTTTAGGTATGTGCAGGACAGCTGGGCACTCATTTACAATGAAACACAGTGTAATAGTATTATTTTCTGAAATGGACTCTAATGCCTCCTTTAATCTTCTAATCCAGGCTTCTGCCTTACATATAAAGTAATATTTTAAAGGCAGAACTACTGTCCTGAAAATACACCTTCATTAGAGTAATGACTTATTTTCATACAAAATGCATTCAAATAAAAAAAATTATTGTGTGCACACACTAAGAAGAGATCAGCAGACACCTGTCTCAGTAAGAATTTTTAGATGTGAGGAAGCTACTATAGCTTCCCTTCAAAAAGAGTAAATCTACTTCACCTTGTGATTAGTATCTGAGGAGAAAATTCTCTCTAGTTTAGGGCCACACACTATTTCAGCTTGATCCTAAGTACAGATATGTATGAAACACCCAAACCTGCTGCTCACAGAGGTCATGGAGCAGAAAGCTGGTAACCCAAGCCACTTGGCACATACTTGTGGGACAGGTATTTACTGCCCTTGAACTATACTGTGAAAAATAACTTACGCTGGAATGAAAAAGAGACACATGTTATAAGCTATGACTCACTCTTCCTATTTATTAATACTTCTCTTTCCAGAGCTTTCAGTACATCAGGTTCCATACTCTTAGCACGCCATCTCTATTTTTCACCCTAGGCACTAGTGTGATAAGGCTTTAATGTCAAAGAAACAGGTGTTTTGTTACTCTCTGCATATCAAGGAAATAATATTAAAAAATTGGTTTTAACTTTCTGATAGGATTCTCCAAAGGATTTAGCTAAACTTCTAACAGTAATTTACACAATTAAGTTTAAATTATTTGGTGAAAAGGACATCAAACTGCAATATAAAATACACCTTAAGATCAACCTCCAAACATGAATTTTTTAAAAAAGTTTTTACCATAATGCTAAGTGCATGCTTGTGAATGCATAATGAATTCGCAGTTTTGGAATACCAAATTTCAGTCATTACACATCATTTCCTGTTGTACTATAACACAAGAACATCCACAACCAAGTCCAGAGCTAAAACTGCAGAGCTAACAGTGCTTGCTTATGCACTCTTTCATACATATCCACAAGATCAAGACTGCCTTGGAGATATCAAGTCTCAGGTTCCATGTTACTGTCTGTATAGGGCAGCAGGGAAGATGTCTCTCACTTCACGGTGAACACTTAAGTGGGAGTGGGAATGATGGGATTATTGAAGTCTGATTTTACTATGAACTTAAACAGAAGATGTACATTTCTCTAAATCTGAGAGATATTACCTAAAGTGACACATGTGCTTAACAGCTCTGGGCTCTTTCATCTTTTGAGATTGTTCCTGGGTTGCAGCATAAAGGCTGATTTTCTTGACAGAACACATAGGTGACTTCTTGTTCATCAGTGCTACAGATATTACAGGCAGATAGCAATTCCCCAGAATTTTGTTTTAACTATAGAAAAGAAAAGAAAAGAAAAGAGAAGAAGAAAAGAAAAATAAAAGAAAGAAAAGAGGAAGAAAAGAAAAAGAAAATAAAATAAAAAGAAAAGAAAATTAAAAAAGAAAAAAGAAAAGAGAAAAATAAAAAATAAAAAATAAAGAAAAGAGAGAAAAAGAAAAAGAAAAATCCCAGATGGTTGCTGTAAAGTAGAGTGTCTTCTGCAGGTTATGTAGTCCTATCACAGTGCACTCTGGAATTAATATAATGGTTTGTGTTGACTTTTGTAAGTGATGGATGCAACTGCATCGTAATTGAGATAAGAAGGAAACAATCAGAATGCTAAGCCATCCTCTCGCCCTTGCAGCTGTTAAGGAAGCTTGTGAAGATAATGGGAGAAAGAGAGTGAGGTATACTCCCAGGAAACTCAGAGTATTGAAGTTAGACAAGGATAAGTATAAACTCTCTCACAATGATAAAATATCCTTACTCTGCTACAACTTGAAAACCCTTGGTTTTATTCTTGCAAAGAATTCTGCAACTGAACATAAAGTACTTGAAAATATGCATTTGCTATCAGACCTCAAGTGGATTCCCTGAATTTTCTAATTTTCCTCATATTGCCAAGTCCCTAGTGCTGAAAGTACACTTTTTCCCATATTCACAATTAAGAAATCTATCTTCATTTGAAAAACTAATTAGAGATTTCTTTGCAAAATAATAAATTAAGGTAAATTAAAAAACAACAGGAAAACCTGTTTCTCATTGCTTCTTCTTGAGTACTGTAGTCCAAGTCCCTCAGTTGACACACCTATTTTTACAACAGTTGATCTGCAACATAGTGACACTGAAAACCTTGACAGCAGGGGATCAAGCTATCTAGGTTGTATCTAGAGAGCATTCCTTATTACATACAAGTTAAGAGCAAAGCTAATGGATGTGAGAAAGGCAATGTTTAAAGTAAGGATTCAAAATATTCCAGTTTAGACATTTTGCACAGAAAAGGCAAGAATTATAGTGGGACACTCCCATAGATTAGCATGACAGATTTGCTGTTCAAAACAACTTCTCTTTAGGAAAGTACCAAAGATCAGATCTGGTTTAAAGCAGCTTCCTGGCCAACAGGGATAGCTGGTTCTATGAGGCTACTACATGCAATAGTTTAAATTGCTAAATCCCAGAATGATCACAGCTCATTCAGTCACAGTTTTCCTCATGCTCTCGTGGCAATTGCAAACCCATATTGTGATGCAGATACTAAAGTTATTCTATAACAGTCCTATGTATATGTTTTGTGGGGTACTGGAAAATCTAATGGTTGTTCTAGACCTTAAGCATCAATACAGAAAAATGCACAGTGGGGTAGGTACTATTACATTAATTTTTCAGCATATTGAAATATTAAATATTTTACCATGTTACCTACCCTCTAGGAAGTCCACCTTCTGAAGCCCTTCGGTTGAGACTTAATTTATGCATCTCAGCCATTTCTCTTAGAGTCTCTGCTGAGTAAAGGCCAATAGGGTTGTTATACTGCCTTGAGGGACTCATAGCATTAGAGCCACCACTCAACGCAGGGCTTTGTTTTGAACCTAGATTACTTTTTGCAGGTGACATGTCAGGAGTCACAGACTGAGAGGACATGGAAGATCTAACTGTGGTAGTCTTTAGGTAGGAAGAGCTATTTGAAAAGCTGATCTCTTGCTTGTTGAGGTAGCCTGAAAACGTTCCATTGGTTGCTAAAACACTACCCATAGGCCCAGTCGCCGTGTTAGTTAGAGGACTGAAGGTTGTTCTGTTGCCATTGATTTCCCAAGCAGGTTCCTGTAGTAGCAAACATGCAGGCCAAGGAAAGAAAAAAAGAAAAGAGCAATCATAGAATACATGCAAATGTAACATATCTGCAATTAATGCTTTCTAAATATCTAGATAAACTTGCATTAAATAGGTTGGAACCAAATCATCCAACCTTAAAGGGAAGATTTTCAAAATGAGAAATGCATTGTTTCAAAATATGGGAAGCAAAACAGGCATTTTTTTTTAACTGGGTTTAGTTGAAATCAACAAATAAAGCTTAACATTAAAAGAGCATTGGCTACTAGTCAACACCATAGCAACACTTTTATGTAAAGGCAACACTGCCCATTAATTTCTAGGCTAATTAAGAATTCTTAAAAAGACATTTTGAGGTCAGTATCATTTGAGATAATACACAAACATTAAAGTCAATGCCTTTATTACAAAAACATAATGATTCTAAACCACAGCATCCTATTTTCCATGAGTGCACTTGAAGTTACAGAAGCCCACACATTGCATTGCTTTCATAGGCTCTGGTTCATGCTAATTAGGCCATGCAGCATGGTTAGCAGATAGACCAACAGGACTAGAGAACAGGTACTGCTCAACAGATAGGATGCTTTGATTTTGTGTAATTTCTGTATAATTTTCAGTGGAAGAAACATGTGCATGAGTATGCAGATGATGAGTGAATGATCCTACAGTCATGTCACAGATAATATTCCGAAGTAGGACATCAGGATGTATTGTCTTAGTTGAGCTCACATGAATCTCTCCTAAAATAGCTATACCCATAGACATCTGTGCTGATGCTCAAATTAGAAACATTCAACCAAACCCTCATCCTGGAAAAATGCAGTGCTATACTTCAGTTTCATAAATTATTTGCTATTACTGCAGCTTAGTGAAACTCCCTTCCTTCAAGCTACTGGCAGTATGCAGTGATTATTTTTTGGAAGCCTGCCTAGCTGCAGTATGAACAATTTTATCAAAGAGGAATAAAAGTTTCACTTTCAGGTGGGAATTTTATACCTTTACTCTCAGTAAACTATACAGCTTCAAAGGTAGTTGTAATCTTATCTTTTGTTTCTCTGTAATTATGTGCTTTGAATTTAAAAATATCTATAGCTAAGGTACCCAACAAATTATTTGAATATTTGGCAATTTACAGATTTCTCTAGAGCCATAATATCAATTTGTAGTTTATCCCAAAGAGATCCTGGCTTCAACTTAATTTGGGCTACATTGTTTTTGCTACAGGAAAAGAACATTTCATCCTCTCCCTCTGGATCTAAATATGCTGCCGCTCTAAGTAGTATCAGTGCCCTGATGCTCATCGTTAAGAGGCCCACCAGTAACACTGGCAGCATACTGCTGTGCAGCTCTGGGGGACAGGGTCTGGCAGCGTATGTTACCCTAAAGAAGAGATGATGCCCACAATTTATCCATATTGAAAACCAATACAGAAGCAGGTGGTGGCTTGCAGGGACATTTTGCCTCATTTGGGCTGGCACTGCTTCAGTTGGCATTTTTAACATCTTACACACTTCTCTCTCACAGCTTTGCAGGAAACAGGCCTGAGAATAATTTGGCTTCTGATTTTATTCTTTTGCTAGTATTGGTTATTGCTCATTAAATTTGCTGATTTTGACACTAAGGTGCCCTGGGAAGAGAAATATTTTGTAATCTGCTCTTGATTTTTTCTAAACTGTATAATACAGTTCAGGAAAATTACATTTGAAAAAATAAAGATAATGTGGACCAATTAATTAAAACTAATTGCAAAAAAAACCCTTAAGGTCTAAAGATATAATTAATCATAACATTAACTGCATTTAAAATGTTCTGAATCAAAAATGTAAGGCAGATAAAATGAACTGAGAACATTTTCCTTAGTAATAAACAGGAATAGATTTTAGCTGCCATTAATGGCTGCCTGAGGCTGTAGGCACAGCTAATCCTGAAAGTATTTTTCAGTCCATGCCTTTTAAAATAAATATATTTCCATTACATGTCTCGGTTATACTTTAACATAGAAAACACCAAACAAACAACCTTTAAGTGCCCTACTGCAGGCTTCCAAGTATCACTTAACAAAAGAGAAAACAGGATTCTCTTTTAAAATACGTTGTAAAAGAGATACAAACACAGAAGGTTACGTTCATAATTTAGGTCAGCACTTGTGGAAATTAGTTTTACATGCTAGCAGAGAGGGACAAAGTAACTGGTAAAAAAAAAAAATCAACCAATAATGCATAGCAATTTTTTTAAAAGAAAGAAAGAAAAAAAAAAAAAAGTGTATGTCAGAGCCAGAGTTACAGTTATTTGTTACCCTGAAAACTCTGAGGCTTTCATCTAAATTAACGGGGTTTCCTTTCTAAACCCCACAATAAAATGGCATACAAGAAGATCTGATTATAAAGTGTGAAATTTCAACTGCTAATAGCAAGAATGCCAGATAGTTCCTTAACTCTAATGTATTTTCATAGTTTTGGTGTCAGTGGACACTAAGAGTAGGCAAGGGTAAAATTACTGGACCACCACATGATTTCACTTACTTTTATGACAAGAATATTATTATTATTTAACTATATCTGGAACACCAGTGTGCTGCTAACTCAGTACAAGAATTCCTTAGGAACCCAGCAGTGCCAGTTTACCATTATCCATTTGGAGATTATATTCAAGGCAGTTTATTTTCCTTTGGTGTGAAAGGGATGAAATGGGAAAAGAACAGCTGTATGACTTCTTGTAAAGAATTCTTCTCCAATAATCAGCTTTAGTGTTTTGTTTTTTTTTTTTTTTTTAATTTATTCCTGGTAGTATATTTTAAATTACTTTTCCCCTACAATTCAGTGGCAAAAAAAGCAGCAATTCAGAATTTCAAAAACCATTTCTGAAGGTGAAGGTAAAATTTCTAACACTGAACAGCAGTGGGGCTTTTAGCACTATATCATATGAAATCCAGCCAATATTAACAAACATTCCCCTGTTTCCATCTCTCTCATTCTGTTTCAGTCTCTGCGGCTGAAAAAGCGAGCGATCACTTCAAACTGCGTAAATCTCCTGCTACTCCTCAGTCGACCAGAAGAGGGGGCTCTGATACCGAGCAATAGGCTTCTTTCCACGAGAAAGTCGCTGAGATCCTGCAGCAATCCTTGACTAGGAGGGGAAAACTCCATTTTACTTTCCCAGTGTAATGTTAGTGAACGAGATAAAGGCAGATAAATGCAGAGGAGTCTCAAACATTTGGGGTAGAAGGAAGCTATGAATCTGCTCAATTTCCATTCTGACATGCTGTTATTACTTTCTTTATAAATACTGAGTTTCTATGATAGGCATGTGCTCCTTCTTACGTATCAGAGAACTGAGAAACAAATTTACACAGGAAGACATCGTCAGCTTTTCAGGTCCTTTTCCTTTGACGGCCCATATTCTATTTAACTACTGCTATGACTGTACAGTCTTTAGTCACTTTTTGCACTTATGGGAGAACAATTTAAACACTATACTAACGAATTTGACCTCAAACACACTCGAGAAGTAGTTGTTGCTTTATTTTTTTCATAGAAAGAAGAAAATGGAGGCATCATGCCATTAAATGACTCTGCTCAAAGATATCTGACAAACAGCTTTTGTCTCATCCAGCTTTTCCATCCCATGCTTTACTTTAAAAGTCATTACATTTTCAATCTATTTTCTCTTGGCCATGCAAGTTCCCAAATTTGGCAGGAAACAATTCATAAGCAATACGAGATCCTCACTGGGACTCTGAAACAAGCATGCTCTGTACTATTTCATAAACACACCATCATATTAAAACTAAGGAGGGTATGTTAATAGTTTTACACAAAGAGACAAAAGTTAAAGCTATGCTTAGCCTTAAAGCTTCAGCATGAACATTTTGAACTGCTTTGAGCTGAATCTTATCTGTATTTTGCTCTCCCCTGAAAAGCTCCAACAGCTCCTGACTGATAGTGGCTTACTTTCAGTCCTTGGACTCAGGCTTACTCTTCTTGTTAGTTGAACGCTTTCAGCATTAGTTGTACCTTTCCTTCCAGCTATGCCACATACCTGCAAAAGACTTGACTAAACTAAAGGAAGAGTGTTTCAAGTTTGAGATTAATGTCAGATAAAAAAATAGAGAAACTGCAAACCAGTCCAGCTCCTACTTCCAATTATATCCCTATACCTCACCTGATGCCATAGTTATGGGTGCTGAACCTGTATTGCCCATAACACTAATCAGCACAAGAAAGGATGTAGGTCTATCATGGTAAAGAATTCTGGGCGCTCTATACCTCTCATTTTTCTAAAGCACAAAAATCTCATGACCATAGCAACCAAAGAAGAAACACAGGCTTGAAAATTAGTGGAAGCTGCAATCAGATCAGCAATAATGTACAAGAGAATTTGTGGTTTAAGCTTGGCACTGAACTTGCACATGCAGGTTTTTTATCTAACACTGCCTTGACTTAGATAAAGATTAAAAAAGCTTCTCTCGATGTTTGAGGACAACGCTGTTGTGACTGTCTTGTAATGCAGTTCTGCTCCTATTTTCTAAAATGCAATCAAATTCATTTCATGTGAACTATCAGTCTAAACACTGCCAAACAGTGACATGGAAGTGACAGCTCCTGCCTATGTGTCTTGGAGTTCTTCATTTCAGTGATAGTGTTACTGAAAACAATAGAGACAAATAAAGAAACTCCAATTTTTACAGTCTCTTTACTGTAATGTAACTGATCGCAACACCCCCATAGGTTCGATGTCAAATTTGAAAAAATAGAACTGAATCAAATTATGCTGCTCAGGTACATTCTCTTCTGTTAGACTGAACAAATTTACAGCCATTACAGGGATGATGTTACCTTCTGAGCTCTGAATCTGAAAAGCATAGCACTTACAAAAGTTACTTAAAACTGATCTATGAAAGTCAGAATTGCCAAACAGTAGAACTGCCAAACAGTAGAACACCACCTAATTCCCCATGTATTTTGATCTTCAGTGCTTCTTTTTTATACTGCACACTAGGGTTGAAACTGCTACTCACAGAAGGGATAAAGTTACAGCAATGGAAATTTACCTCCTCTCCATTTATCTAACTAAACACATCAGCAATACACGACTGTCCTATCCAACACTTAAGCTTCAGGATACACACTATCTTTCAGGTATCTCTGCTTTTCAAGGCTTCCAAAGATAGAGATGAATTGCCAGTTATGGTCAATGAATGCTGTTTATTATAATGTGAATGTTTATTTTAAGGAAGATGATAAGCTTTGTCAACAGAAGCCAAGCCATCCCTTTCCTCTGCCATTTGCTGATATTCACTAAATTTACTTAACCTCTTTATTTTTTATTCTTATGTCCTTTGAATAATGTGACAAGAATGCCATATAATGCAAGCTTTCAAATGTCCTCACGTCCTCTTCCCAAACCAGTGTCTTTTCAGTTGTTGTCAGGATTTGGATACACTGAGACACAGTCTGATATTTTTTCCCCAAGTATGTACAAGAGAAAATGTATCTTTTGAGAAGCTTTGTTAGGTTCCTGCATCATAGTTAAAAACACACTGCTCAGAATGTGTTAGTCTAGATCACATCTCAGAGGATGACTGGATGCTTTGGCTCTGCTAATCAGAAATTAGCAAAAGACAGATCACTAAGACATTGCATTGTGGCAGTTTTGCTGCTTGTTTGTTCATTTAATGTTCACTTTCATTGGGATGGGAAAAAGCTATTTTCTGTGGTAGGCATTTACCTTCACCACTACAGATAAAAATGGTGTTATCTCTGGCTAAGGAGAAATACGTCACATACCTGCTGGTGGGGAATTACAGCCCTGGGAGAGTCAATTCTGGGTGCTGTGGTGGAAACTGGCACTGGACGTTTAGATCTGGGGATCCAAAAGACAAAAATGGTATTAGCATTCTGGATTCCTATTTTTCAGCTCTAATTTGATGCTAAAATGCTGCTTCATCAGGATTGAAATCTGAGAACAATCTAAACTTTTACTAGTTAGCATGATGCTTTTTTTCTGTATCTCATTCACAAGGGTCTTAAATGTGAGAAAAAGTTTTATATAGTTTCTCTGGATTCTGAAAAGTCAGCACTTATGGTTACTTGGGAGATGATCCATCTTCCAGTACCCCATGACAAACTGTGTTTTCATAGATGGCAATCAGCCACAACTAGTGGTTTGGGTACCACTCTGGGAAAAGGGACTTAAAAATGTTTTAAAATGTAGACACTATACTGTCGTATGGAGGCATCTAAAGATCTGTTCCTCCTTAAAGAGCTTAAACTATATAGCAACTGCCATAAATTAAACTTCTGCAGGAAGAAACACAGGCTTCATTTCAGGCAACCACACTCCACACCAAATGCCTGCCTTTTGCATTTGACAATGCTTATATATATATAAGTATTGAAAAAAAAAACCCCAAAAAACCAAGAATAAGCCCCATTAAGATGCTTTTAAACACAGTTTGCCCCTTCACTGGAACAACAAATAAAGTGCAGTGGCAAAGTGCTAACTGAAGCACTCTAGGATGTCCAGGTAAGTGAAGATGTATTTGTTGTGAGAACCTGCATAGCATTTAACATCCTCCAGAAAGAAACAAAACAAAACCAAAATCACAACAAGAAGGAAAAAGAAGTAATCCTTACAGGAACTGGAAGGTTTTCACATAGAAGATATGGAAATTATGCTACTTTGAAAGCTGAAAACGAAGATGATATAATGATGCCTACCTCACAATGAGATGTTATGCAAATGAACAGAGTTTGAAAGGACAATGAAAACTGGTATTTTGTTAAACAATAGGTAATTAACCTGAGAAACTGACAAACAGCTCCTGAAGCAATGGGATAGAAAATTGTGAGAGGCAGTTACAGTAATATAATTGGAATGTATATACTCCCTAACACATGATTATCTGAAAAATATATACCATCAAGTTCTAAGAACAAGTACTACTCACTATCTGCCTAAAACAAAGTTTCCTCAGCTGGATTACTAACTTCTCTTCTCTCAGAAGTGCCATACCCTTCTTCCAACCATTCTACTTTAAAAAGAGAAACAATAAATCATATTCATAAGCATGCACATGTATCATGGAAGGCAGCAAAAAGGAAAAAACAAAATAACAAAAACCCCACAACCCAAACCAACAATCAGCTCCAGGACAGTCAGAGTTGCTGAAAATTGACTGTGACAGTGTAAGAACAGACAAAGATTTAGGGGGAGATTCTGATCCTCCTTCCACTGGCATCATTACTGGGTACATCCAGTTATTTCTGTGAACTTACATGCAAGGACCTGGGCATACTCTCAGGTGGGGAGAGTGGACACCAAATGTTATTTCTCCTCTGCTTACTCATTATAAATTTTAGTGCCAATGCTTTTTAGTACTGTGAACACTGTATGTCATGTACTGAGGTATAGCAAGCAACCACATACTCCATGATTGATGTATAGCTGCAAAATATTTGTTTTGTAGCAAAGGAATTTATTTACCAGGCTACTCCATCACTCTTGTTGTTCATTTTAGGTCTGTTTTCCCTCTCTCATTACCTGACCACAGAAGATGATGTTAAAAAGCTGTATTTCTTCTGCATTACTGATTAGATACATCTGTCTTTCACAGAGCAACCAAGACTTTTATTTCACAATGACTTTGAGGTTTTGACATAACAGTTTAAAAAAATCAGATTCCTACAACAACTCTGCCTTGGATATTTACAGCTTTGATATTTCAAAACAGGATGGCAAGGCTTACTAGATTTAGCAGAGGCTTGCATCAAAGAAAACGGCAGGTTTACATTTTAATCCATTGATTGCAAAATTATTTTATTCCAAACACTCAGGAAGAGTGCTTGCTTAACAGGGCTATGAGGAGGAAGAAAGTCCAATTTCACTGTCACAGTTTTATATTTGATTCTGAAATGTTTCATCCAAAGTTTTTCTGAAGCAATTACTTTCAGCATTTAGACATTTATTTCTGTATTTTCAAAGTGAAAATAGGAAAGAAAAAAATAATTTCAATTGAAAAATCAAAACAGTTTCAATGATAAGCAAATACATCACTCTTGTACTTTTTAACTTCTCCTTCTTTCCACAGACACACCTCCCCTCTCCCTAAATACAGGTCCTTTTTCTTAATGAAGTTCAAATCCAAGATGAATGTAGTTTTGCAAATCAGTTCAATTTTGATAGCACTGCTGATATGACTGTCAACATTTCTATTTGTTCCCACCTACCCAAATACATTTTTAATTGAAGGGTCCTGGTATCTTTGCACTCACAACAGAGGTTCAGTAGGAGCCAGCTGCATTAAGAGGAGCTGCATGCTTAAGAGCTGCCAAAGAATTCTGTGCTGCAGTGTCAGCTTAACTTGTCTCACTGGGGAAGAACAACACCGTATTTGAAACGGTGACATGATCTAAGAGTTACTAGTTCTCCTTTATCTTCATGTGGCTTTTTTTATATTCCAGATCTCCACTAGTCTGTGTCTATCTACTGTAATTCTCAGGACAGGTAAAAATCAACATTTATTTTCTTACAGTAAGCTTTTGCTTTCATTTTATTACACATAAACACTTATTTATTCCTTGCTTAGCATCTTAATAATTGCGTCTTAGTATTTCAACATCTAGAAGATGAAAAGGGATCAAGTGCATGGAAAGGTAATAAACCAGGGTTAGAAATGCTTATAAAACATACTTTATTTATCACTTAATTGAAATCGCATGATTCTGGAGTGGAGTGAGTCATCACATGGCAGGATGCAAAACAATAGAGCATGAAGAATTTGGCTGCTGATATATATATATGTTTTAATGCCATAATATTCTTAACAATTTATTGGGTGTTGTCAGAGACATAAATATTACTCATGCTTATTGATCTAAGGTTGCCATTTAATAAGTTCTAAGATCAGTCATGTGTCAGTTAAATCTTCAGCTAAACAGTGAATTAAGCACCCAAGCAGAAGCGTCTTCTTATTTCTATGTTTTTTACAGAAAATCTTGAGTCTCATGACACCATGGCTTAATTCTCTAAGCTGTGCCTGGAACATCAGCAAACAGACTTGGTGGTTTCAACAAGAACCACAAAAATAAACCCCTGAACATTTCAGAGTACTTCAAATATAACTGAGAACACTCTCGGGCTAGGACAAGATCTACTTTCTTTCCCAGGATATACTCTTTGCCTGCAATAAAATGGAAAAGTATTTCCATCAGTAGTTTTGCTCTCTATATAGCAATGGCAAATGCAAATATTACCATTTGGCTGGATGACTGATTTGTTAATTATTTTCCTGCATTTACTGCACTCGGATTGCAGGACAGGAAATTAGGCTCTACAGACCTAATGTTCATACCCACAGCAATACAAGGACAAAAACTTATGCATAAATGGCACCAATCTAAAGGTAAGCTGTGATTAAAAATACCCAAACTATTAAATAATTTATTTGGAAGTACGAAACATCCATTTTCCCTCAGAAGGGATCTCAGTCAGGGGCAGATACAAAAAAAATATGGGGTAGAAACAGAAAGGAAAAGAGAAGAAGATGTGGAAATTATTCTTAAAGGAAAGAAGGGAAGGGAAATGGAGACAGTATGTGTAAAACTGAGATTTCTGAAAAGGGGTAAGGATTACAAAATTTTTTGGTCTCTGACCTTTTGTACTTCTGTGGCATCTGCACAGTGCCTATTGCATCTTCTTAAATCTTATTATCCCTCCCTTCTGAATTGATTGTGGGCAAGTAATGAGGTAGGAATTATAAAATATGTAGTTATATTATTTCCAAAAAGCTCCACCCACAAACTGTATACAAACTGGTTAAATTTGGGTTCTAGTTTGGTCAGGAAAATCTTCACAAGAATGCTTATTGGGCAATTCATTAATTCAGGAGAATCAGAATACTGGAAAAGTTTAGCCACAAAATGGCTTTGCTCCACGTATAAATAGGCAGCCTGGATCCCTAGAGAAAGTCTGTTTTACTCATGGCAGTGGAGTAGAATTCAGAGATAGTCCCTGGCTCCTTTGTGGCAGTGCTGGAACTGCTTGGTGTCTTGATAGCTGTTGAGAGGCGTCCAAATCTTCCCTGACGTTAGCAGGGTGCTGGGAAAGAGGCAGATGAATCTCTGACCTGATCCTGGTTCTTCTTGGCATGGAAGTTTGTGGAGGTGCAGGCAGCATCTCTTGCAGATGTGCAGAAAGCACAATGTTGATGGCACTTCTCACCATATCGTGAGGCACTTAATGCCTTTTCCTGGGAAACTTGAGGCACTTAAGTTTCCAGGTCGTTCAAGTCCAAACATCAGGGCTAAGCTGTTCTGTGCTGCCTCTGTCTCAGTGTGTGCTGCTTTGCTCTATGGACTGCTCAACTTGGACAATGTCATCTGTTCTTTTCATACAGGTTATTTTTCTTGCTGTGCTCTTCTTCCTGTCTTTGCACTACTTTTAAACAATTTCCAAACTTTTCCTCTCCTTATCACTATCAAAAACTCTGGTAAACCATGAAGGAATGTGGGTTCATCCACAAGAAATTTTATTCAGTTACAGAATTTGCCTTACAGAACTTGCCTATGTTGTTGTAAATTTAATTTGTATGTAGAAGTATTGCCATCAGCACTGTTGAAAAAATACATTATTTCAAGTTTTTTTAAAAGTAATATGTAAATAATAAGAATTTAATAATAGGCTTGCTTTAATGTGGAGTTACCAAACAGATCACTCAGTTATACAGTTGGCAAAACCTTTTTGACAGAGCTGTATTATCATTCAAATCTCACACAGCTAAGGTGTTTGTTTTTAAGGTTAATGATGCTGTTTTACTAGTATTGCTCAAGACGATTCATCCATAGATTATAATCACAATGCTACTTACTGAACTTTTAATGTCAAACCAATATGATTTTACATTTGTCTTCAGATTTCATTACAGAATTTTTGCACAGCTTTTCTATTTAGCCATACTAACAGTTCAAATGCCACAGGATTCACAAGTGAAATGCAGTTTGACTAGGCTGAAACAGGGTTCTACTGGAAGGATGATATGGGTTCTTTTTACTTCTTGCTTTTCATTTGCATGTTTTTATGGCTATGACTGATCAGATAAAAAAACCCCATCAGATGTTCCTCTCAAATAATGCTTTCAAATAACAGGAGAAACATTAAGATGAATAGAAGTGGTACTTGTAGCACAGTGAAGGCAAAACAACAGTACTTAAAATACTCAGAAATATATAAAGACATATTGATTATAAATAGGAAGCTACTATTCTTACCACCATAATGAATAGGCTAAATGCAGAATGTGGATTGCTTAGCTACAGAGGATGGTGTTACAGAATCGGAAGTCAAAGGTTGAAATACAATCAAAATTATCAGAGAGAGATCAAAGCTTAATACTATATAACCTTCAGATATGTTGTCTCACTTGAAATCTCAGCATAGTTATTTATCATTAGTGATTTTGCTATTATATTGATTGAGAGATGTTAAAGAGAATCAAGTGTCAAATTATGGAAGTCCTTTAGCTGAAAAATACCTGAAGTGATTCACAATGATTTCACCAGTTTAATTTTTACCTGCCATGCTGATAGTATACTTGAGACTTAGATTACCCTTGTATCATCAGGATTCACTGCAGTCCTGCAACTCTTGGTTTAACATAAAGTTTGCAAGTCATCCAAGTACAGATTTCAGAACAGCACTGTAGACTGCTGTAGAGGCACGCTGCAATAGACACCAGCCAAGGAGAATGCAGAAACAAAGAGGTAGCCAACCTCTGAAGATGTCTGAAAGTCAAGCTAAATGGACCTTGGTGTATTTCTTCCCTCACTATAAGAAATAATGGAGGTACCAATGCTTAACAATTTGTGGAGGAAATAAAGAATGAGGATTGACAGTTTTTACAGTGGCTGGTGTGCAAGGAACACCACAGTAAAAAAAGATCCAAAGAAAACTACAAATGTAACATGCACAAACAACATATTAACAAGACTGATCTAGTTAAGCCTTAGTATTTTACCTGATTGAACAATTCCCTATTCCATTTTTTTCAAAATACTACATAATCCATTCCAATTAACTTCAAGTGTGTAGTTTCCATTTTGATATGACCATGCTTATGCTAATCAATAAGAAAACATCCCAGGCCTAATACATTCTTCTGACCTTCATGTCTGCCATAACATTGTGGGTTTATATTAATTTTCTCATTGCAGAATTCAAACAGTAACTGAAAGATTACAACTGTCATGTGTATTCTGTAACTTGCATCAGCCTGCTAACTCTGGTGGGATATGCCTGTGATACTCCTCTTAAACCTTTCCATGGTGAATGCAACAGAATATATGAAAGGATTCACATGAAGATTATATTTAGCTCATCCAAAGAATATTTCTCAGACTTTTGAAACAGTGACTTCAAATCTCATTTGAAAAATCTGGTATTTGGGGGAGGGGGGAAGACAAGAAATGCTGTGCACTCTGAGAATAGTTCTAATCCTTAAGTAGAACCTCATTGTAATGAAAACTTAATTGCCATTTAAAGCCTTGGCATATATTCCACACTTTCCAGGATATTTTCTAAAATTACCAAGAACACTTTATGCAGGGAGTGTAAACACCAGTCCACTCAAACTGCCTATGTTATATATAAATATGCTATTGCATATTTACACTTACTGCAGTAACTGACATTGATACTTTGCTTTGCCTTTGATGGGGAAAAAAAACTGAATCTGTTAATTGAATTTTAACAGCATTAAATGTTATTACTCAAAGACAGTAACTCACAGTCCTGTCCAAATGCTGGCCTCCACTTCACAAGGAGGGAGGCCCACCTGTCTCAGCTCACACTAATACATGGTAGCTTCCTTAATGCACTGCTAGGATATATATTTTTTAATCCTTTGAGCAAACAGCATCATAAGAAGTCTGGGGAAGAAATCTTGGCTATTTGAGCCAGATGGCTCTCAAAATGTCAAGTCACATGTCTGAGCCAAATTAACTAGTATCACCTGTCACATTCTCATCAGTGCTCCTCTTTTTTTTCTACTGAGCAACTTTAAAATTTGAATTGACACACATTGTGATTTAGTAAGGCATGCAAGCAGCTGTTTATGTGCTCTGCTTTTCTTATCACTCTCAATGTAGATTTTGTAATACCTCTCCTGAGTGGAGGTACATGAAGTCACCTACTAAGTAGGGCGTCAACTGAATAAACTGTGGAGCGCTTCACCACAGGCTGTCCACGTGGTCACAGATCTCAGTGTTTGGTCCAATCTAGACCATAGTTATTCTAGTGAATGTCACGGGCAATATCTAATATTGTGAAAATGTTAAATGATTTTTTTTCTGATATTCAGACAGTATTTTCTTGCTTTAAGCTTTAAATCCTGCCAACGATCATACAGAAATATTGAAACATAATTTTGTTAGAACTCTTTGGAAAGGATTAAAGGAATGATCTTTTTATTTTAGATATCTTTTTATCTTAATTTAATTACCATCTAATTTCAGGCTCCATTTCTATGGCAATATGATCATATTTGTACTGAAAAATATGGTAAGAATCCATCCATAATTTCTAGTGAAATGCTATCACATGCAAATGGCACATCTTCATCAACACTTAGGGATGAGCTGTTAGACACTATGTTCTGATATTAGGCAGGCGTTCATATCCTTAATCCAGTCTTCTGTAATCAGTAATTCACAGATCTTTTATACACTCTTGATATGGCCCTTGTTCCCTACGCTCGAAAGTGATACTATGTTAGTTTGAGTCCCAGGTGAGAGACTCAAGTGTAAAAAGTGTTGCTGCAGCCTCTGCCAAGGAGCAGTCATTTCATACTGGGCATTCAGTTTCCACAGTTTAAGACTGCAGTAAAAAAACACAGCAACAACCAAGAAAAAACTTAGTCACTCAAAGAATTAATTTCAGGAGGTATATTCATAATGCTGAACACAAACATTATCAAATTATCACTAGCATTAGCGCTCCTTTAAATAAATAATAAAAAATTACATTCATTTGGGCTCTAACTCCAGTATGTAAGCAGTCCATGAATGAAAATGCCATTAGTCTGATGAATGCAATAGAATCATTCAAAGCAGGGGAAATTACCCAAATCCACATTTTCAGTTTCTGTTTTGTTTTTCCTAATAATCTCCAACAATGCTTTTAGGAAATGTTTCTACAGAACAGTCTGAGTAGTACTGTTTCGGACCATGCTTTCATCAATATTGTTTATATAATTTTAATTTACTCTTAAACTGGGAAAGATACCCTCTTCTAATTCTTTAAGCATAAATGCAGCCTGAATCCTTTTCTGATTTAAAATGTGCCCATCAGCAGACCTAAAGCATGAACAGAATTGGTTACTATTCACAGCTTTAGACAAAAGAAAGCACTTTACAATAACCACTGAATTCATCTTGCTTGCAGTTTGCTGTCACCACACGCTTTATTTACAGTACGCCTGAAATAAATATTGCAGGATCAGCCATCTTTTGGTGCCGAAAAAAAAAGGGAAGCTATTAAATATTTACCATAAGTCTCTCATAGATTTGCCTCTGACACTTTCCCTTTCACTAAAGAAAAGGGTTATTTGGCTCATGATTTTTCAGCACAAGACAGTCAGTTGTGAATGTGGAAGTGAATGGCAGTATCACTGGTGTGCCCTGAGGGGAGGAGGTTGTGTCAGCGCACGACAAACACAGAAAGCCTGCACGCTTGTTGCGGGGCACATCTCTGGAGGTTTGAATGGGGGAAGAAGGCAGTGTGAAAACTGCTTCCCTGCCTGCCACACCCCACACCTCCCCACCACTTGCAGGCTAGAAGGGAGAACAGCAAAAGACACCCTTTTCTATGTGTACTGACTCATGGGAAAGCCCATGTTGGAATCAAACGGTGATCGTCTGGATCCTTTGCATCCAGTATATATATGGCAACAGACATACCGTCTAGAAAAAGATTATAAATAGAGTGAGAAAAAAAGCACACAGTTACTGCTTTTGAGCTGTTCTGTGCAATTCTGCTCTAGTCCTGCTCTTGCACAGTCTATGTCACTTCCCCACAAGTCTGCAAGTTTGGCAAGTCCTTAGGTCCATTAGAGAGAGAGCTGCCAGAGGCACCAAAAACTGGCTTCTTTTGGCCCACACCGCATCCTGACTTCCTGCTTAGTACCCCGAGCTGGGGAACACAACAACAGTTTGGCTTTTTTTAACCTGTGCTGCTGAGACAGTGCCACTCCATGATCTTTGCCTTGTGGAAGCTGTGTCTGCAGACATTTTGACTTTGGCAGGTTTCATTCACATCAGACTTTGCTGCATGGATCCACAATGTAGATATAGCTTGCAGTTTCAGAGGCTGTCATAGAGAAATTTGGCATGGATCATCACTAAATTCCTATTTCACCTTCATGAGTAAACTCTGCTGTTCTCTAGGTTCTCTGCTCAGCCTGATTCATGTGTGATAAAGCTATCTTGTAGCTTAGCCTTTTCCATTTTCTGACTTTCCTAAATTGCTAAACTTGCCCATAAGCAACCTTGTGAAGATTTCCTGACACAATTAGAACCTGTAAACAAACCATAATTAGTTCTGCATATATTTTTATAATTCCTGCCTCAGTCAATTAATCCCCAACCAAATCAACATTGCCTGCTCCTCTCCAGCACCACACGGTGGCACCAAGGGAGGAGTCTTAGTGTCACAGGAGTTTTTGTGCCAGCAGAATGAGGTGCACTCATGTTACAGCACTTTCAGAACTAAGCCAATACACTTGGTGAATCCTTTTGAAGCAGTCTGATTAGAATTCCTTGATTTACGATCAAATGGATGTTGTGGATGCTCCAAGGAAACATGTTGACAAAATATATTGCACTCTTGTGCATGGTATTTAAGCAAGAAATCCATTTCTATAAAATAAAAATACAGTTTACACGCATTGCATTTTTACCTGTGAACTGGATACTGAAGGACAGTAAGTTTATAGCTTAGTTTCTGTGGAACAGCAGTCAACGTAAGCTGAACTTTGACTGGCCCAGAATTAAAAATGTCTGGGGGGCAGCTGTGTAGCTTAGGTAACCAATTAGAAACTGACACTGAAAAATTACTAAATTCCAGAAGGTCACAAAACAATTAAAAGCAAAGCAATGCCTTTTTCCACCACAAGCCAGGTCATTATAGAGTAAGATCATAGCCTTCCACAGCATTGTCTAGAAGCACTAGCACAAATCTCCCCTCAGTATATCTAGAGTACCTAACAAACAAACTGTATCTAATATTTCAGAGTATCAGCCTTGTTTGCCTGAATGCTATCATGCCTCATGCTACAGGATAATAGTGCACAGTGCCATTTTTCCCCCCCTTCTCCTCTTGCTGCTGCTCTTTTTCAGCAGAATTAACTTCCTAGATGTATCTGGCATTCTAAACTGAAGGAAGCAGAACTGGTTTGGAAGGTCCCATACCTTTCCACACCACGGGATCACAATCCTCTTTCTCCAGGAATGGTTCAAATACTTCAACACCTGTCTACACTCTTTAACTTTCCAAAAGCAGCACAAGGAGGCATGCTGCAAGCTCTAGATGACTATGCAGCTAGACTTTGAAAGTTCACAGTCAGAAGATGCAGAGATTATCTCAAGCCAGTAACAAGTTCTGGCATAGATGGTGAGACCTCCAGCCTAATTTAGTAGTTTTTATGTGAAAACATAATGTGGATGAGGTGGTAAGAACAAACTTAGCACAGATTTTACAGAAGGAAGCTGTCAAATAAACTTGACATCCACAAGTTCCTGAACCCATAATGGGATATTTACACGAATGAAACAAAGAGAATTCCACTGAGGCCAGCACTGCACATGAAGAACTCACCAAAGAGCTATGTCGGTGCACCTCAAACAATTCAGATTGATAGAAAATCTGTGCTTGTATAGCCAGAGAAGTGTAGATTCTCATTGTTTAGGCAGGCAAGTACAAACGGGCAGTCTTAAAGTTTCTCTTCTGCTGTGTTTGATATCTTGCAATTCAATGTCCTGCACTTGTGCTGACACCAAGTATAGCTTTTCTTGACAGCCAAATGAAAAATGGCCAGTTCTCCATTCTGAAAAGGAAACCTCACAGGAAACTGAAGCGTGATAGTAAAAGTGAGTAGTAGCAAACACTGTCTGAACTGTCAAGTTATAAAAAACGCTCATGAAACCTTCATGTGCAAGATCAATAAAAGGAAAGGCCACCGCTCTTGAGGGCCAAGAGCCATTACAAAAATAAAAAGCTTTCTGTCTCAGAGCATTTATGTTTAGATTTCATGTTCCACTGCTTTGTCCATGGCTGTGTAGACTAAGCGAGCAAGTTCACTTCTACTATCAGTGCTGCAGCAGCAAAATCAAGCTACAGACTCTTTGGTAAGGCACTCTGTGACCTTGAGACATATTCTGTAGAACCACATGACTACTTCACATAAATGTCCAAGATCATAAAAATTTAGGGCTTTAGTTTTCCCATCAGAACAGTCAATTTCCTAATGCACATACATGTCTTTTCCATTTGGAAGAATTTTCAGTGTTTCCAAACTTTTATGCAAATTACATAACTGACATTATCTAATGATTTTTATGGAAACTAGCTTTGTTTTTCCATAGTAGTAGAACATTACTCCAGTTTCATTGCTGCAAGTCATGTTTTAAAAAGGCAAAATTAACTCTTAGAAAAATTACTGTGCTGGTAAACAGTCTCAGGAAATTTTGCTTTTCTTTTCTTTTGTTCTTATTAGGTAGAAAATTACCATCACTAGTGACTGCTCCCATATTTTTTCATGTTAACTATTCCTTTTCTCACCAAAACAATCTTTGTAAAATTATTTTTGTTGAAAAAAAAGTATACTTCATTGTAAATTTTGGGCAGGTGACTAATCTGGGACAACTTTTTTGTACCAAGGCAAATTCACCCAATTGTGCCTAAAGAAAATGCTTCTTCAAGGTGAGACCACAGAATCACAGAATTAGGGAGAGTGGAATGTCACGGGTTGGAAGAGACCTTGAAAGTCCAACACCCCTGCCAGAGCATGACCTCTAGAGTGGGTCACACAGGAACGCATCAAGGCAGCTTTTGAATGTGAAGTGAAGGAGACCCCACAACCTTTCTGGACAGGGTGCTCCAGGGCTATGTCACCCTCACCGTGAAAATGTTTTTCCTTATGTTCACATGGAACCTCCTATGCTCCAGCTTGCACCCATTGTACCTTGTCCTATCATTGGACATCACTGAGAAGAGCCTGGCTGCATTCTTCTGACGCTCAACCTTCAAATATTTATAAACATGGATGAGGTCGCCCCTCTGTCTCCTCCTCTCCAAGCTAGAGAGACTCGATTACTTCACCATTCCTTCACAAGGGAGATGTTCCACTCCCTTCAGCATCTTTGTGGACTCTTTCAAGCAGTTCCTTGTCCTTGAACTGAGGGGCCCAGAACTTGACGCAATATTTCAGATGCAGCCTCCCTAGGTGATCCTGCATTTGGCAGGGGGGTTAGACTGAACGACTTCTGGAGGTCACTTACAACCTCTAATACTCTGTGATTCACTAGGGCACAGTAGAGGGGAAGGAGAACCTCTCTGGATATACTAGCCACACCCCTTCTAACACACCCCAGGATGACGCTGGCCTTCTTGGCCACAAGGGCACATTGCTGGCTCATGGTCATCCTGTTGTCCACCAGGACTCTGACGTCCTTTTCCCCTAGACTGCTCTCCAATCAGCCGCCACCTTGTACTGTTCCACAGGGTTGTTCTTCCCCAGATACAAGACTCACACTTTTATTTCACTCAATTTCTCCCTGTCCAGCTCTTGCTGAATGGCAGAACAGCCTTCAGGTGTGTGAACCACTCCTCTGTTTTGTGCCATCAGCAAACTTGCTGACAGTGCACTCTGTGCCCATGTCCAGGACATCAACGAATATACTGAACAGTACTTGTCCAGAGACCAACCTGAACATTGTGGAGATGCCTTTTGTTTAAGACATTGATATACATGCTCTTTCATAGGGGTCTATGCATATGCCCACTGGCAGAGATCACATACTGATAGGGCTTAGCTTGTATAATTATTGAATCATGCAACATGAAAGCCAGCTTAATGCCTCTGAGCACAAACTTTTCAATAGCCTCATATCATCTAATACACAACACTACTAAAAAACATAACGTTAAAAAAATAAAAGTAACTTTTCAATCTTTATCATTTTGGTGTATAATTCTAGTGAGGCTGAAATAGGTCACCAGTGCAAACTAATAGCTCACATCTTCAGTATGGCAGCTGCTTTTTATTAACTGTGTCAGTTTAAAGCAAAAACATCATCTGTGAAAGTTGCCACTTGACAGCAAAGAAATCATTTGAACTATTTCTGCTTAGTAGTATCACCTGTCACTTTATGCCTTTTTTCTTCTAAGTGGATCTTAACTCAGGTACACCTATTATCTACACAAGCCTGTGTAAGACTTCTTTACTGCTTACTTTGGTTGTTCATTATCTATGTAAGTTGACTGATCTGAATCAAGAAACAAACAAAAAAAAACCAAAACCAAAAACCAAAACAAACCACAACAACAGAGCAAGAAAGTAATAAATAAGGACATTTTCACTAGAACTAGATGAAGAAAGAATAATGTATATAACAATAAACAAAGCTTTAGCAGTCTGAAAATATATAAAGAAAAGCTAGCAATTGTTTCAGCCATTAAACAACAAGTAAGATATTTTTGATGCTGTAGCATGCTTTTTGAAAAAAATGTGTGACCACTACAGTTTCTGGAGTTGTAATTTAGAGGTCAGCAAGTACAAAAGCACAGCAATTACTCACATGAAATACCCCTGCCAGCACTTGATCAAAATTACTGGTTTAAGTGACTTGCATCTGTGATACGTATTAGGGTAATCTGTTTTGTTAGACACAGATTTGAAAACTCTTCCTCTGTGTGGAAGGACAGTTGTTTGTAGTTGTAAATGCTAGACTGTAGCACAGCCACTGAACCACTTTTCAGGTCCAACGCTCAGGAAAATGAACTTAATGTAGCAAGCGAATGCACAAGAAGAAATATTTCCTTACAATGTATAAACACAAGGGTTGAATAGAAGAACAGATACAAGTTCTAAAATAAATTAGCTGAAAGCTTTTTCCTTAACTTTCAAATACAAAATAATACAAACTTTCAAATACAAAATAATGTGAATATTTTTTAAAAGATACCATAAATATATTTATGCCACTAGCATTCACTAGAATAGAGCAAAAAGAAGCTGAGTGGGCCATAGGGTGACAATTCTACAAATAACAAAACAGTGTCTTATCTTCTCTTAATAATTTTGGAAGACCATTGTCTCCCGGCTTCTGCCACAAAGGCCATTTCAGCGCATTTAGGATTAGGCTCCTGGTTTCTCCTCAGTTTTGGCTAAAAATCTTGCCTAAGCAAAGTAAAGGCACATACTCATCATATGAGGTAGAATAAATTATTTTAGGCATCTTCATATCTCCCTGGCATTGACTGAAAGAGATAGGACACACAGCAGCCTTTGAGAAAAATCTCAAAGATTTTTTAATTTTTTTTTTTAAAGAAAATGTGGAACACTTGAAAATCTGAAGATGCAGTTTAAACTCTTTGCCAGGAAATACTTTGTTAGCATTCTCATAGTATGGCCAGCAGATTGAGAGAGGTGATTCTTCATTCTGCTCTGGTAAGACCACACTGCATCCAGATCTGGTGCCCTCAAAACTAGAATGACATGAAGCTGATGGAAAGGGTCCAGAGGAGGGCACTGAAAATGACTGGGGGCTATGAAGACAGGCTGAGGTAACTGACGTTGTTCAGCCTGGAAAGGGGAAGCCTCCACTGAGAAGTAATAGAGGCCTCTCAGTACCTGAAGGGGGCTTACAAGAAGGCTGGAGAGGGACTGTTTCCTGTAGTGATTGGGTGAAGAGTAATGGTTTGAAATTAGGGAAGAGTACATTTAGGTTGGATGTTAGGAGCAAATTCTTTATCATGAGGGTGGTAGAACACTGGAATAGGTTACCCAGGGAGGTAGTTGAGGCTTCATACTTAGAGATATTCAAGGTTAGGCTTGATAGGGTTCTGGGCAACCTAATCTAATATAGGATGTCCCTGATGAATGCAGTGGGGTTGGAATAGATGACCTTTGGAGGTTCCTTCCAGCCCAAACCATTCTATGATTCTATGCTGCAATTTTGTTAGTATCTTTGTACTTTGTGTACTTATTGTACTCATTTTCTGGTATATCCACATAAACAGAAATTTGAGAGGTACAAATCCATGTGGGAAGTGCAGCCATATATTTTGCTTTTGAGTACCCTGCCTCAGCTAAAAATCTTTTTCCCTTAGGTGTTAGTCTGTTCCTGGTACAGCTTAGCTGTACTGCACATCCATATATGAGATTTCCTGATGTTTTCAGAAATCATACTTAAACATGACAACCTGGTTTTCTGCACCAGTCTTTGCACATCTATGTAAACTTATCCACAATGAAATAAAAATATCAGTTACTTTGCCTTATAGAATTATGGAACTTTAAATACTAACACAACTATGACAGGAAATCCCTCTGTGAGGTTATCTGACTTAAGTTTTTTAGAAGCAGTGTTAAGTATGATAAGCTGAGAAACCTGTTATGAGATTCTCCTTTCTCAATGGCAAAGCAACTTATATCACATCTCCACATTCTATTGACTTCCTTTCCTGTATAGTGGCTACTCCT
Organism: Psilopogon haemacephalus; assembly: GCA_013396835.1. NCBI lineage: Eukaryota > Metazoa > Chordata > Aves > Piciformes > Megalaimidae > Psilopogon > Psilopogon haemacephalus. Next base: position 890,865 of record VWZI01019326.1, read on the forward strand.
CTCTTATTTTGTCTGATGCCAAGAGGACATGTTCAGGCTCACAGGTACCAGATCATTAACACAAATTCTCAGAACGCTGTGGTTATTCACCCTGTGAAGTACAGGTTCCTCCCATGCACTCATAGCACTTGATAACTGCTTCTAGAATAGTCAGCCATGAAATAAAGCTGTCCATGAAATAAACAAATACAAAATATTACTGTTGGATTTATAGATTCCTGAACAGATATGGAATTACACCAGTGTTCAACAGACTGAATTCAACACAGATACACTCAATGTATCAATCATACTGGCTTCTGTAAGAACCCATGCTGATTTCCACAAGAATCAGAGCAGATTTTGGCTTTTCATCCCGTATCTGTGCCATGAATATTAAAAAAAAACCCAACTAAATCGACAGAGATGAAGTATTTACATTCCAAAGTCAAAAGCTTCAAAGGAATGCAAAGACTTTAACTTGTATCAACGTACTTCTGAAGAGTGAGGCTCAAGTTGTGGCTGGCTGATTTGATCTTGTTCTGGGCCTCTAAGTGGGTCATGCTGTCAGTATTGACTCCATCAATGGCTACCACAAGGTCCCCCTGGTTCATCTGTGACTGTGCCGCTTTGCTGCCAGGGGTGATCTGTACGGAAAAAGAAGAAGAAAAGAAAGTCACATCAGGAGAAGCCATTCTGTACACAAAGCCCTCACAGAGAACTTTCCCAGAATTAAAATGAGGAACAGATACAGCCATAAATACAGTATCAGATACAACACTAGTTGTATCTATTACTGCATGGGTGGAACACCAATATTAATGTAAATTAAACTCCAAGTTAACTCACATTTCTGCAAAGCTACAGGACAACTTCCATTTTGAGAAGTTAAGCCCAAAGTAGCGGTTCCCTTACCAGATATTATCTCCTCCTCGAGGGAATAATTATCAGTATTTATATTGGAGTAGCATATAAGGACATTACTCAAAGCAGAAAACTAATAAGCCACTAGCTACTGTATGATTTTATTGTATTTTTCCTCCTAACAGCCATTTATCCCAAATTAATTTATTATATTGAGCAGAGAGAAAAAGAATGTGAGGGACCTTGCTTTGCTTCTTTTATAGCAAGATTTATAGGAAATCATTCTGTTTAACCTTACTCATATCCAACTATAGCTTCATTACCAAGACAGATGTCTACATGCCCAAGATGACCTCACCAACTTGTTGGACCTGATGCTCCAAAGATAGACCAGCACTTTCAGAAACAAGCCACAATGCTTAAACTACAAACTCAACTACTGAGAAAACAGTTCTGAAATTCCACTCATACACTACAGCATTGTATTTTGCTAGGTCCAGATGCCTTCTGAAATGCATCTTTTCCAAATGGACAGTATTCTGACCTCATCTTTACACCACCTTCTCAGCTTGCATCTGAATGACATTGATACAGTAGAGCTACTGATGAAACTTGATTCATTTAGGGAACTCCCAACTAAAACAGAAGAGCCTTCACATACCATCAGCCACACAAATTTCAATGAGCATGTCAGAGCTGTCTTCTGCTTTCAGCACTCAAAGGGTATGGACATAAACTATAGGGCTGCTCTTATTTTTAGGTACTCACTTCCTCACATTCCTCACTTGTAAGAACACCCAAGGATAATCTAAAAATACTACAACAAAGGCTGCAGTCAAACACTCTGCTCCTTCAGCACAGCAATCATAAAAGGATGTTTCTGAGCTAAATTTCTTTTGTTAAATCAGCCAGGCTTAAACTGTGAATTTAAATTTCAAAGAAAACCAAAACCAAACACAAATCCAAACATGCTTCCTCATCAAGTGTTAAGTAAAGTTCCTTAACCTGCTTTTCCTAATATGACATCAAAACACAGAAATGGATACACACTCAAACAAGTCCTTCCAAAAGAATTCCCTAGACTGCTTGCTTGTGCAAAGACAAAGGAAAAAGGAAAAATAGTTCTTTCTTAACACTCCATTAAAGGTCCTCAGTACTGAGGCTGGCAGTCTAATCAACAGTATAGGTTGACAACAGGAGCTGTCAACTTACTTGAACATAAGTTCTAGTATCAGAGTGCTTGAACACAGCACCCTAAGTATTTGGATGCTACTTAAAGACAAAGATTATTTTGGACTTAAATCCTGTAAGAAACATCCCAGGACTGGTCTGGCTCAAAGAAACAGCTTTCTATACCTTTTCACTAGAGATAAAAGCAGTAGGAGTGCTGTTTTCTGAGGGAAAGACAGCCATATACACAACATTCTCATGTGAAATAGAGTTGGCTCATAACAGCAGTGCCACTCTCTGGTATATTTTGGAGGAATATTTTGTGGTAGTTTCAACAGTTAAGAATTTATTCTGCAGTCCAATGTATCCTCCTAGAATGAGATTCATTGCAACATTGGAAGCAAGTTTTTCTAACCTATGGCCTATAAACAATATAGTTCATTTGCATAACCACATGTACAGTTACTGAAAGTCTTTCTTGCTCAGTTTCTCAAACATGTCAAGAAACAGAATCTTCATTAAGACATCAGGAAATGGTAAAATGTGAACAAAAGCCAGACTCAGATAAATCAGTCGGCAAGTAGGACACTTTGGTCTTTCTCAGTTTATCCTTTCTCAATTTATCTTCTTTTTTTTTTTTTTTCTTTTTTTTTCCTATTAACATAAACTGCTTGTCAGTCACATAGACACGAAGGCATGAGCCCTCTTAATAAAGATTTTTTAAATAAATAATCTTCACTCACCATTTTCTACACCACTACTTTTTACTTCCTCATGAAACATGCAAGTTCTTGCCACAGAATGTTAACTGTGTGATGCTGATACTTCCATTCTCCAGACAGCTTGTTCCCAATGTTGGGAACTCCTCCATTTGCTTAACAAGAATAAAGACCGGTATTTGAACACCAACCCAATTACCAAAAGTCAAATGTCTGTCCTAATTTGGGAATTACTTAACACATACATTTCTCCTTCCACTCCCTGGTGATACTTCAAACAAAATAACCTTAGAGAAGCAGCACTTCCACAGAAAGGATAAAGGCATCTAGATCTAGGGCTAGTTTAACATAGCTGCAACATACTGACTTCCCTCTTGGTTTCTTTGATTGCACCATTTTCAGTCCCAAATTTAAACGTTTTATATATATATATTAAAAAAAAAAACAAACAGGTAATTATAGCTGTCTTAGAATTAGACTCAAATTGAGAGGGATGGTTATAACAAATGACCTGATTTCAATTATTCTAGTGAGATATTTCCTGCATAACTCTTTTCGAAGACACTACCTAAATGAAAAGCATTAAGCAGAAGAGTCTACCAGATAAAAAGTCCTGGGTAACTTCAAATTTTGATTTGTATGAATTTCTAACTATGTCCATTGCAACACTGTCTCAGGCAGAATGCTATAGAACAATCATGCCATGAATAATAGTCTCAGCCATGGCTTAGCAGCCTGCCTTCCTTTATTTACAAAGGGAATGCAAGGGACTTGCATTCCTCTCTTCAGCTAAACATAAAGGTAACAAATTCTGGAACAGATTCCTTCAAACAGTTCTACCCTTTCCACTTTCCATTTAACAGGCCATCACTCCACTGACATCATATTACCTCTAAAATTCTGTTTATCCTAGCTTCATAAGCAGTAAGACGCACAGGTAAACAGAAAGATCAAGTTTATTGTATCTGTAATTCAAAATCATAGTATCAGGAAAGAATGACTTCTTCCTCCAGTCTTCCCACTGGCTAAGAACATGCTATGTAGATTGTTTGGTTATGTAGAGCTTTATATAGAAGATATTATTAAAGTTTGGAGGATATATAAAATATTCTAAGTACAAAATTATACATATGTTAATCAGAAGCTAACATGCTTCTGAGACTTTCAAGTGAATCTGAATTGTGCATTTACAGTAGACACTGAAAACAGGTAGTAATTATTGGGCATAAAATACCAGTGTACAGATGGAAATACAGGGCAGCCAGATCTGAAGTGTCAAGGCACATTCAAGACTGTCTTGTTCCCATGTTTAAATATCCAGCAGAAAGGAATGGAATGCGAAGTGTTTAGCTTTTCATATTTTCCTTTGAGGATTCACCTCTGATCTACAAAAAAATTACTAAATATAATCACAGAGAATATCTCACTGGATCCCTGTGAAATCTTTAGGTATTGTTTTCTATTTAAAAAGTTTAAGCAATACTTCTTAAGTGAAGGGTGTATTCTAATTAACCTTGGCATTACAGTGTAAATCCAGAGCTGTTTATACAGTAAGTTTGGTAAGTTGGTCTCATTTTAACAGAACAGAGGATGAGATAAGTGAAAGAAGAGAAATGCAAAACTCTCTGGGCCAAATACATATTTTTTCAATATGACCACTTTTTTTTTTTTTTTTTTTTTTTTTTTTTTTTTTTT
>VWZI01019326.1:895310-939304 GCA_013396835.1 Psilopogon haemacephalus
TTTTTCCTTCTTCTTCAAGAAAGGTCTAAAGAGAATTATTCCCCAAAACCTTTGTAATAGTCTTAACTCACTTGCTCTGGATTGCCACATACCTAGATTTCAGATGCTAGGTATTGCAAATGCCTTTATTTAAGGCTATGGAGGGACTCAAGGTAGAGCGATTTCAGTCAATTGATTTATGAAATTCAGTCCAAGGTACCACTGACTTAATATTTTTCTTAAGTGCTGCAAGCCTAAACACAGACTTCATCTTGAAAAGTAAATCATCTTTCACCTCTCTCAGAAAAGGAACATTTGCTGTTCAGAGATGTGACTTTTCAGCCCTCAGAAATTTCCTACAAGGCAGATATCTGAGTTCCAATATCCTCAGATGAAAGCAAGTGGGCAGGCTGAAGTATCAGATTGCTTTCTATGCACCACAGAGAATTCTTACGGCGTTCTGTTGTGAGCAGATCTGTATACTGAGTGAATATATAGTACAGGAGCAACAGCTGTGCCCTGAAAAAAATAGGTCTGCACTAGGTTCAGAGTAAATACTATTTAACAGGAGTTCTGGGAGACAGTGTACAAAATGCAGCTGCTGCACCACCTTGAGAACACCACATTACCATTCAAGTCCCCTCAGATATGCTCCAAAGGGATAAGATAGGGATCAGGCAGCATTTGAGTGGCTAAGTGTTAAAATACTAATGAGAATGCTTGTATAAGCAGATGGACAGATACGACTTTCCTACCTCAAGGAATTTCTGATTTACAAATAAGAAAAACAAACAAACAAACAAACAAAACCCCCAAGCAACAACATAGGGAGGTCTACACAACTGAAAAGTTGTTAGTATGGTAGCTTACAGCATCAGCCAGGGTCTCTTCTTTCTCCAAGACTTGAGCTATGCCTCAACCCCTTCCTGATCCCAACTCAGTATCAAGTTATATTTTCCACTTCTCATTTAAGAGCAACATTTCAGAGAACCAAGTATTCACTAGCACTAGAAATATGCTAAACTACTGGGAATTAATACCTTCTCCTCTTCAGGACTCCTGGAAAAGAATATTAAAGAAAACACTTCATACAGATCAGAGACAGGACAAAAGATATCAGTTAGCAAAGACTGTGACACATTCTTATAAGAAAAAGAATGGACAGACACTAAGGATCACTAGAAAAGATAGTATGTTTCCTTTATGGAGAAAATGTCATTTAATCTCCTCCTGTTACAATCTTGCAAGTGAGTTTTTATATACATGCTTCCAACAAGCTTTCACAGGTTTTCTAAGCAGAGGCTCATGATGCCTGGGAGCAGCAGCAAAACTTCCTCATTTTACATATGGGACCACAAACTACTGAAAAGAGGACAGACACACTTTGAAATCCCACCACAGAACAGTTACACTGAAGTTAACGCCACATGAATCCACGTGTTTATCTCTGGGCTGGCGACACCAGCTCTTCTTCTATTGTGAGCAAGTTAATAAAGGAAATACGTAAATTGCTGTTTCCTAAATAAGTAACTTTCCAACCCGTCCCCACTATAAATGTGCAACATTACCAAACAAAACCCATAGATTTTCCTGGAAAACAAGGAAAAAAACACCAAACCCAAAACCCTACTGGGATAAGTCGTCAGGCAATTTATGTGATGCATTGCTGGAAGACATAAAACAGGAACAAAGAAACAGCCTAGATAACCTACACTATAGAGCAAACATCCCACTGTCTTTGATTACTTTTACATCTTTTAGAATCAGATGGGAGAGCTGAGCAAGACCAGTTCAATACAAAGACAGAGGACTCCAGGAAACTGGAAATGGAACTCCTTACACATATCACTAACCAAGCCAAAAGAAAATTCCATTTTTTTGCAGCTATCATTGTCCTGAAAAATATGTTTCATTAGTTTCAGTTTAATATTTTGCTTTTTAATTTGCTTTGCTTTTTAATTTTTTTTCAGTGAGACAACAAAACCTACCTTAAATGAACACTCATGGCATCTGCAAAATATGTCACTGACACCTTGAAGAGCTTCTATTTATATTAAGCAGAAACAAGCTGGAAATCTGCAGACACAATCTGAAGTGGCCTCTCAAGGCTATGTTTCATGTGTAGCTAGGAAGGGAGATTACAATACATGTGAGAACACTCAAAATAGCTTTAATCTACCTTTCTTGGATACCGGGAGCCACAGCAGCACTGAGATTTTGTGGGACAGCCAGCCAAGCACTTATGGTTCAGGACACTCTGTACTGAATTCTGTACCACAAGTGCAGAAAGGCTGTTGGCACTTGAGTTATTTAACTTAAGTTCAGTCACAGGAATGCCAGGTAATTTTGGAGTGATACTACTTCACCTACCACCATATTTTTTTCTTCTACTTAATGGTGCTGCTCTTCAAGAAAGCAGAGAGACAGCTATCCCTTCTTGTCAAGCTAAATTAACCCAGGTGATAAAAATAAGCCAAATGTAAAAGATGTTCAGCTGTGAAATGAAAGGAAGCATAAAGGCAATGCCTAGTGGATTGCCTTAGGAAATGCTTTGGGAGATGCTTTTGAGAATGACTGAGAATAATGCTTTCTCTGGTTGCAAGGACAATCATTGTGTTCCCTGCCTCAAGTCCACATAATTTCAATCCTTTGTTAAAAAATAAGGAAAGGAAATACTTTGGAGTTTGCAGCTTAGCCTGTGATGATGATTTGTCCATGTACACCAACCACACAAACCATAGTAGAAATGTGGATGTAGCTTTCTATTAGGATGTGTTGGCATAGCTGAAAGACTATGCAGCTCTCTAAATCCTGTGTCATATGACTAATAGTAATTTCTCTTCGACCAATTTTAATCTAGAAATAGCTGTTAGATCTATCCTGTCTATTCTCAGCCTCCCATATTGTGCCAAAATAGTGTGAGCTATGTATCTTGCAGAGATTAAATCAAAGTAGAGAAGTGAGTCATATAATAATAATAATAGATTGTTTAGCTATGACAACAGTTTTTAAGAGAAGTAAGTTTTTCTTTGGTATCAAAGAGTCTAATAACCTTAATGCAAATTAAAACCGAGAATATAGCCGAGGTACTAACCCTTAGTATTCTGTGTGGTTTTTTAACCTCCCCATAAAACATAATTTGTCTTGCTTCCTCCTACAAGCATTACCAATAAATGGAGGGATTTATGTCTTATGCTACTGGCCACTACACTAAGATTTTTGTGTTTTGGAGTTCTTTTCAAGTTCATTCTGCTTAATGCGTTTCAATCTACAGGATAAAAGGACAATGCTTCAGAACTTAGAAAGGCTTTTAATTGGTTCAACAAAAGTAAGGCCTCACTAAAAGGGCATCTGAGACAATACTGAGAGTTTTAGTTTGGCATTTAGTGGCCTGCAGCAATTTCTAATATTGAACAACTTAGCTTTGACTTTGAGTAAGTCCTGAGGTTATGTTACAGATCTGACTGATGTATAAGTGACTTTTCTGATCCTGTGTGTTTGTAAATTAGGGTGCTTGTTACAGTGATGGAGGCTTACATTTAACTGTTCTTTAAATGTGTGTTTGTTTATTAAGTTTTTTGTTTCTGGCCACTTGAATATCAAGGTAGCAATTCTTCCTCTGATCACTAAAACATGAACTGCCAGTTTAACACAGCAAATAGCAGCCCTGTTTCTAAAGCAGAAATATGTTGTACTCAACTGTGTGTTTTGCCTGCAGAGGCTACACACAGAAAGGCATTTGTATAAAAGAAAAACTATAGCACACGTCCACAGTACACAGATGTTGAATTTGCAGGAAATATACTCAGGAACATGCTGTTCCTTTTGCATCTAAAGTTCTAAGACGTCATATCGCCCAGTGCAGATCTGTTTCAACAGGATGGCCCACATTAACCATCCACCATATAGCATCAATTACTCATTAAACACTCTCCTTGTCCACAAGAATAACTGTTTTGTGCCTGTAGCATTAATTCATCTCTGTGACAGAATAAACAAAAGCACAGGCTTCAAACTTCTGAGAGAAAAAAATTACCTTAAAGAACCAGTTGAATAAAAAAGAACAGAATCAAAGTTTCTCTGATAAAGTGCAATGCAAATTTCTTCTGTAATATCCTCTATCATGTTTAGTGTAGGACACAACATCCTGACAGGTATCCCAGCAGAATCCTTGGAAGCTTAAAGGTGTATCAGGTGAAATACAATCTTGACACATTTAGCAAGTATGTTAACTGGTGGATGTTTCAAGAAGAAATGGAAGTTGTAGATACTGAAGATGTTTCTTTTACCTCTTAAAATGTAATAGACTAAGGTTTGTTTTCCAAACTTTGCAATTAAACACAGAGGAGCCACTTCCCTTGTGAAGCCATAGTAACATCTGTTTAACAGGAAATAATTTTAACATATTGATATAGGCTCAAATCTAAAAAGGAATACTTGTTATATTGAAGGTTGTATTGTGAAGACCAAAGACAAAATAAGAATTAAAAGCAGAAAATCTGAACTTTTTAAAAAGGAGGCATTTTGTTGTACTGCTACTTTACCTTGATTGAGAAGGCATGTGACTATTGCTGAGGACAAAGGTCGAACTCAATACTGTGGTTATTTCAATGCTGCGTTTGGGTGTTTTAACCTATTAAAGTGGTGGGTACAGCAATCTTCCAAAATTTCCCACTTAAAGATTGCAGAGGATAATAAATTTGATAAAGTACAAGCCAGTGACAGGTATGGTTTTCTTAAGATAAAAGCATCTTTCTATGTGAATTTTACATACATCAGCTTTAAAATCCTTTATTACACCAATGCATCTGAGAACCTTCCCACTTATCTCACAGTGGCTTCAGGGCATGTAGGAGTATTGAGCTGAGAATCTTTCAAAATGTGGAGGTTTATCCATGTATTAGAGTATAAGTCTGCAATAATAATATTTCTATGCGACTACAATGGCTTCCTCTTTTAATATAGTGGTTGTAGCTAAAGACTACTTCAGACTCAAAATAATAATTTTAAAAATGAGATAGGCAAAGCATCATTTATTGAGAAAGATACTGTTATTTTTGTTTAACTATTAAAGCAACATGGGTAGATTGGTATCCATAACAGTTTATCTACTTCTCTGCCCTATAAAACATCAAGCTTGTAGTGAAACAGGAATCCAGGCAAACCCTGATTGAAGAGTTTCTACATTAATCTAAGGCTCACAACCTTGTCTAATTTCTGTTCAGAAAGAAGGCAGATCAGACTCATTTGCTAAACATATAGTCTTCCTTTCCTATAAGCATACTGCTTCCTCTCCCCTTCCCAATCTGTATCATCTCCTAGGGAGAATCTTAAGAAAAGATCATTTACAAAGCATTACTAAAAAAGCTAAAATTATTATGTTCTGAATATTTAGAGAATGTCTTCGTTAAACATCAATATTGTTTATGAGCCAACACATCCTGAAAGGGAAGTTAAGAAAAAAACAACATCAAGAAGGGTGCACCAAAATAAGGTTTTAACAAGAATGTCCCATAAACCTAAGCTTATCTAGAAACAGGATATTTAGAAAGAGCTTTAAGAAATAAATTACTTCAGCTAGCTAATATCCATTTGCCTAAGGCAAATGGCTCATCATTTAAACTGACCTCTTTTTGAAGATACAAACAATGCTGCTCACTTTCATCGTATCATGTCTTCTATTTTCATGCCCAAGATCTGGGCTGAAACTTGATTCAAAATTTTCCAGCCACTACAAAGAAAGCTGTTTTGGGGGTATTTCCATTCTAGATAAAGGCAGAAGTTTGTGATCTCATGACTCAAAGTCATCAGAGTGGATAGTTCAAGCAGCCTCAATTATTCTATTCTTCTATTCTATTCTATTCTATTCTATTCTATTCTATTCTATTCTATTCTATTCTATTCTATCTTTGGATAAGCTATTGGGCTTTTGGGGTTCTGTTGCTTTTTACTCTTTTACAGAGAAAATTATTTATTTAAACTCGCAGGCCCTCTAGTGTTCTCTAAAATGGTAAAAACACATTAACTTGACCATCCCACTCAGCATTATAAACCAAATACTCATTTGTCAGAAAAGCAAAACTTACTTCCACAATAGGAAAACCAGAAACTTTTTAACATTCACAGAATAACTAACTTAGTTATCAGGATATTTGGACACCTTGTCACCAGTAATACCAAGCATATTACCTGCTTTGTCAGCATTCATTGACCAGTCTTTTAGGTACCCGCAGAAGCATTCCCTTGTGGACAAGGGGATCTGTTGTCTCTGATGACAGCTTTTGGATTCCCTGTGGAGTTACTCAGCACATGCACATGTGCGGGTGAGAATTTAGTGTGGATAGACAAAGACCAGTAACTGGTTCTTGAAAGAAGATTTTAAGGCAGAAAAAGAAGCCTAATCAGTGTATTTCCTATCATGCTGGCATGCTACTGTGGGCAGCCTTTCCATTTCTGAGCAACTCAAACTGGTAATCAAACAGTGAGGGCTACAGCACTTTCAATTTGCCATGGGAATGCTAGGGTTAAACCATGACCGGCAACCTCAGTATCACAGTCAAATCTGCAGGCTGTGTTTTGCAGGAGGCTTTTGGTTAGACAGAAAGTGTAAATTCACAATTGCTGCTCAGCCACTTTGGTTCCTGTAATTAAAACAAATGAGATTTTTCATTGGACCCTCTGGAATGTAGTTCAGAATAAAGCTAAATAATTTATTAAGATGCAATACATCTTACTTAGCATTCCTGATGCAAACTGAAAGCTCTCTAATACTAAGTAATTTTACCTGTTAATCTGGGGAGCAATGCCTCTCCCAATTCCTTTTCAGGTACTCTGTTTCCTCTCTGTTTAATTTCATCTAGATTTGATGTTCACTTTACTGGTGTAAGCAGAAGTGAGCTAAGGCAGGATTACTCTTCCAGAGCTCACAGATTTTAATAGAGTGTTTCAGACAGGGCCTTCAACATGCTGTCTACATACACTCTTCCAATTCTATGTACATTTCTGTTTCTTTCAGGTTGGAAGTAACAGTGAACCATAAAGATTTTTATGAGTTTGGCAGCATGACCCACGGTTTGGGAGCTTTGAGTAGATTTTTTAAAATGGCTTACACATTTGTATCTAGAAAACATTCTCAGTAACAAAGATTCAGTGCATAAATCACGTGTAAAAATCATTAGCCTCTTGGTATATTTAGCTAGGCTTTATCTAGATGAATGTGGTTATGATCCTTAGCTTAAGATATTCACTCATCCTTGATTCAGAGCATGGCTCCTCAGGGATCATCAGGCCTTGTAACTTACATGTACCTTAGGTACAAGAGAATTTTTCTTCAGGGTGCTTCACTTCCATTTCAAAGCTGTTCTTTTTTTCTTACATTAATTCCTTGATAACTGCAGACATTTTTCTCAGAAGCACTGGAAGCAGAAGTTGTGATGAGCTACATACCCAGCCACAGTGAGTTTCAAAATTCTGCATGTCCAAATTAGGTATTTTCCTCTCCTGGTTCAGGGCAAACACACTAATCTGACTGCATATGTTGTTACAGAATAAATGTTTACAAGACATCTATTTAAGTCCAGGGATGGAATGCAATCAAGTTCAGAATTTGGCTTAACGATGTTTTCCTTGGCAGCATTAGACAAAAACTTCTGCAGTGGAGCATGTCAAAATAATTGGTTTGGAAGAGGCAGCAGGAAAGTTTGTTGTTTGACCAAGAAAAAAAAAAATCAGAAAGTCTAAGGTAGTCTTTGCCCAGTTTGTCTTTTTCCCTTCATCTGGCACCAAATGAATTGCTAAACAGAGAGTTGTGTAGATGACAACATATGACAGTTACTTTAATAGGGATTCCTGCTGCTAGTAAAACCATTATTTGCCTGATACAAATGAGGAATGAAAGAAACATGTAGAAGAATGTTAACCTTCCACTTCAATCTGAAATGAGGACTTAGCTAAACTGCAGGATGAGCTTGATCGCTATTTTGTCATCGTACAAGCATATGAACGTCTAAATTAAAGTGACATTTTGGACTGCATCAAGCAAAAATGTTTTTAAAAAAGATTGATGTATTCCCTAATACCAAAATGCAAATCTCAAATCCACGCAGATGGAATTGTGAGAGTTCTGTTTTAAGGTGGAGTCATATTTAGAGTAGTACTTTTTAGAGTTGTACATCCATGTACAAACAAAATCTGTAGGTGTTTTGCAGTTGTCAGAGTTTGATATTGGCCAACTTTCCCATAACCCTCTATTTTGTGGGTGACTGGTTCCCATCCTCCCTAGTTTTAATTTTTTATCTATATCTACCTTTATATATATCTCCCTTCTCTCACAGCATCCTGTTCAACAACATTGCTTAATTTCATGAATCGTATTTGCAGAGAAAATATTTACAAAATCTCAGTGATGGAACATTGACATGCTCCACGCCAAGACTACGCCAACTACAATGGTAGCATAAAACACTTCTTGAAGTGGATATGCACCTATTTAACAACAGAAGAATTTTACTTCACATACCAAGAAGCGGAAATAAATGGAAATTAAGAATGCTTGGATGGTTATTTGGCAGCTGGGAAGATTCCTGGAGCAGACAGAAGTGCCAAATGGAGATGTATTAGTAATCTCTCTTTATCCTGGGATAGGTCTTCTATTTATAGAACTATATAGCTCCTCAAGAGACTGTAAGCAACATACATATAAGATATAGAAGCAACATAAGCATTTTACATGTAACTGTCCAATAAAATCTGAAGAAGCTCCCAGACTTTTACTAGATGTATTTTAAATAGTACCACAGCTTACGTCCATCTGGTGCTCCCAGCTGGTTACAGGCATTTTCTTATAAATGGCCTTCCCCTCTCTCTTTTTGTATAACTTCCAGCTCTGAAAGAAATTCACCTTTCTACTTTTCTGCTTCCATTTCCTGTGTATCTTCTACATAAAACCTTCAGAAAAGAGCTCCTTCACAATTACAGATCATAACAATGAGTCTTCTGGGTCATGTTTAGTCCAGCATACATTTACGTAAAAGTAATTTCTATTCCATTCAGTGACATTAACCTCCTATTCAACAGCTATCAAAAGTCAGAACTAGAAAAGAACTCCTATTACTCAGTCTAAACATTTTAAATTCACTACTGAAAATAGCATTTTAACAGAAAAAAATATTATTATCGAATTGGAGATACTTCTGAGGCTGATGAAGGAAATATTAAGCATAAACAGTAGATGATATTAAAGCTATTGGGTGTCAAACACACAGAAAATATGCAAACATAAGCTTATATTAATCTTTCTTTTCTGATGAAGCAGCACACCAGAAATATGAGAAAAATCTCTGTTTTAAAATAGTGAGGCACTGACATCTTTTTCCTGTCTATGTTCAGTAACTAACCCATACCTTCCCTGACCCTGTACCTCAGGGTAATAAAATAATAAATCACCACGTGACAAGAGTGACAAACAAGACACCAAGCAGTATTTGGGGCACATCATACAGAAGACTTGTATGAAGAACTCATCCAGGTATTACAATACAGAGAACAAAACCAACCAACCAACCAAAAGCCATGAACCAAAAAAACCCCTGAGACATAAGAAAAAAAATATTTCACAAGATTCTATGTCAGAGAACAAGACACTGTCTTCACTTTCCACCTCAAAAGATCTAATATCATCTCATCTAACTGCTGCTCTGTGTGAATACCACAGACAAACAGAACTGACACGGAAGTATGGATTTCAACCTCTATGCTATTATGCTCTGTAGTCCAGGCAGTAATTTTAGCATCTATAATAGTGTCTGCGAAGAGATTTGCAGTGATAGTGCAGAGGTGAAAGCTCAGCAGACAATAAAGTTTTGGCCATGCCTCTTTGGAGGCCCCTCATCCTTTTTTAATTGTGCATGACCCCATAAGAATGTGCAATGTGATAGTCCAGAGGGAAAATCTCTAGACTGTCAAACTGAGATTTTGTTGGCTGCAACTCAGATATGACACATCAGCTTATGTAAAGACTGATAAAAAGGCTGTGTGCTGTTTATGCTATATCACTGTGCATGTAGAAAGCCTTGTGCTTGTATTAGTGGGTACACTGATAACCAACCCTCAGAAAAAAAATTAAACAAAACAGCCAAAAACATATTGAAGAACTGAAAATCTCAATAGCAAAAGTAGTTAAATCCTTCTAAAGAAGGAAGAGCAAGGAAGATTAACAGCTTTTGAAACAGCATGATTACAAGCATGTTCCTCAAGTAAGGTATGAATCAAGCTGTTGTGGAAGTCAGTGAGACAAAGATTTCCACATAGGAAATTAATTCTCTTATGCATATTCCTCCTGTGACCCCCAAGCTGTTTGCTCAGAGGACCAGAAAACTTCTGTCTCCTGAAATTTTATTGTTCTGTCCTGCCTGTCAATATATTAGAAATAAACCTTTGGCAAAGCAAAAATATTATGGTCCCAATTCTAGACCACTTGCACAAAGTTGCTCCCTGCTCTTCTTATCAAAAGTAGGAATTTTTAAGTCCACATCATCTGTATATTTGAGAATTCCTCTCTAATTACTATGGCCAGGACCACAGCAAACTCACTTCACAAAACAGAGACCTGACAGGATTCATACATAATCTGCTATCTTGCAAAGTCAATGTGAAGCACACCTTCCTCTTTGTACCAGGCACTCCTTTCCTGCTCTAGTATGTAAGCCCTCAAAGCATACCATCTTTGCAAACTTTTGAATGACATGTAAGGCTAAATCGCTGAAATTAAAGTTTGAAGATGCTTATGTTGGCAGAATGCAGACAAGCCCATGTTGGTGACAGAAAGTCTGAAGAAGGGTCCACAGGATCAAAAGGACCCATATACGTTTACATGTAGCTCAATTAAGCAACAACTTGTTATGACAAAACTACGAAGCACAGAGATCAATTAAAAATAGTTCTAAAAAAAAAAAAAAAGGGAAAATAAAGATATGCATGATCGATTTAGGACAGATTTCATACAAAGAAACTAACTTTTTTTTTTTCCATTCTTAATTTTTTTTTACCCATTCTAGTTTTATGTAATACATAGTGCAATCAACTGTCCATGAAAATAGAGCACACTCTGAAATCCAGGCAAAATATATAACATACCAAAGAAGTTAAGAGATCTGCATATTTATATATAAATTATAGACAAAATCTTTGTCAGTCCACAGCACAGGCACTTCCATAGTGGAGTAGTTAACCCATCATTTGAAATATGTTGATACCCCTAAAGTAAAAAGGTTTAATTTACTTTTGTTACAAACTTGTAATTCAAACTATGGTAGATTTTCAGTGTGCAGTAATGCAGAGTGGTGTTTCCAAAACCTTACTTAAGAGTATTCAATAAATCAGCACTTGCCGATACATTGACTGTGTTAGGTATTGTTTTAAAAGTGGAATTTATTTGTAACAGAAGTAATTTTGTTTCGTTCAAAATGAAAGTGTTCCTATTCTATATGAGACCTGTAATATACATACACAGCCTTGTTATGGCACTAATCCAAAGTATTACAATTACTAAATTACAATTAATTCTGCCATATGTGGTATGGTAAATGATTATTTAAGGGTGAAACTATACATTTTCTAAAGGGCCTTTATCACAGATACAGTATGGTGGTAGGCTTAGTACCTCCCTAAAGTAGCTTAAGTATGTGCTACAGCAGGTGGCACAAGTAGAAGATAGAATTGCTTTGACATTAGAATGGAAGGTATAGAATGAGCACAGGATTGTTTGAGGGATTTAAAATGAGCATATGTCATGAGTCATTTGGAAAAGCAAAGCCTTTGGGCTAAAACATTAGGATCAAAGCTAACTGAATTTGAAGAAATCCTGTCTTGTCATAGCAATGGTTGTTACACTTTATGATCATCAGGGTATCTGTCACTAAAGAAACATTTTGCCACCTCTAATGGAGAAGTCCACTTAAGTGTAACCTCTTGGTGAAAGTAAAACCAAAGTATTGAAACATGTTGTTTGGGATTTAAGGGATACATTTCTGTCACAGAACTGTTAATATAAGTTTTGCATCTACCTTACAAAATACAAAACACAGTTTACATTTATTGAACATTCTTGTTAGTGCCCTCTTTGTAAAAACTTTATCTTGAATTTTTGCACCAGCTCCTGTATTACAGGATGTTGGCAATCAATATATTCCTCATCCTTTAGGCACAAAGTGGCACAGAAGAATACCAGTCAAAGGATCTATGATTTTACATGTGCCCAATCTAGAGTAACCAATTCACCCTAAGAAGAAGAAAAGCTCCTCTTGTTAGCCTCAGCTATATCTTCCTCCACATACACTTCTTGCACCCATAAGCAAGCATATGCTCTTCTACTTTTCAGAATGATTTGGAAATAGTCAATGGAGAAGTGATCCGCACAACAAAGCCTTCTCCTACAAAACATTTATTGCAGCTTCTGGTGGTTTTTGCCTCTGCAATGTCATTCCACAAAGACATTGACTACTTCTTTTCTAATAACTGAGCAATGGTACAACAGTAACTGGTCTTCCTTTTCACAAATTATCACCGACTTTTCTTGATTCATCTGAAAAACCAATATATTACTTTATATATGAATTAAGGTCACTGGTAATCCTCAAAAATAAAATGAAATATCTAACTAGTCTGCTTGATAGTCACTTTACAGACTTGAAGTATGGGGGGAAAAAAAAAAAAAAGCGCTAAAATTAAAGACCTGTGGAAAATAATGGAATCTTCCCAAATGCCACTAGGAAAGCAACCTAAGCAACATGTGCATTTCCTACATTAATCCTAAAATATATATGCAGACAGAAAACCTCAAGCTCATTCACGATTAAAAAACAAAAAGCTAGATTCTCATACTTTGGAAAAAAATGCCGCATTTCATGGTGTTCAGTTTCTTCCTGGTTTATGCCAGCTAAAAAAATCACTCTTCTCTTAGCAAATGTAGCATTTCTCCTACAGAAGGAATAAAAAGATTATAATAAAATGGTATTTTTTTCCAACCTCCTTTTATGCAGAAATGATTGAGAACATCAGCATTATCCCTTAACTCATAAAGCTCTTGATAAATATGTTTCCCCTGTAACTTCACAGAACTAGTGGAATTATACCAGGAATAAATCTGTTCCAGCACCTTCAGTTACTCTATTTGGTAACCAGTCATTTGCCTGACCTTCAGTCCAATGCTAAAAACAGAGTTTGTCTGTCATCGAGAGCCAGTGAGATTTCAGATAAAACAGAAGTCATGACTCCTGCAGTGAAATTCCAGGAGTGTCCCTCAAAGACTTGCCAACAATAGGATCTTAGTTAATACTTCCATAGTTTGATAAAACTAGGTAAAACAAAATGGAGATCTGACATTTGGAATTGGAGACATCAGAGACTTAGTACTCAGTTCTAAGTATGCAAAATAAAAATAATTATATTCTACCTAATAGCTTCCTTTTTTAAAAGGCCAAATCTTTAGTCACACTACTGAGAGTCTGCTGTTTTTTTGTTTTCTGTTGAGTTGGGTTTTTTGTTTGTTTGGGGGTTTTCATGGATGCTGCTTTGAGGTTTTTGTTTTTGTTTGGGGATTTTTTTTTTGTTTCATTTGTTTGTTTGTTTGATTGGTGGTTTTTTTTTTTTTTGCCCCTCCTGATAAACATTTCTTGCCACCAACACTGAACACATTAAAAATAACATATATATCCAAACAAATCACCTTTGTTCTAACCTCCAATGTAAATATTGTCAGCAAGCACTGAATCAGAAGCCGGACTATTTATTCTTCAGGCTTCCAATTTCCTTGTTTAAATTTAAATAGATTAATCTTGCATTCATTAAAATAGGAGGATTGTTGTAGAAGGATAGATGCTAGGCAAGATTTCAAGTTTCTTCCTCATGGTCCCACATCAGTGCATAGGCTTACAGTGCTTTTTCTTTCATTCCTGTCCCTGACACTACTCAATCAAAACTTAAAACCTCAGTATACTATCCCAGATATGGGTGAATTCTTTGATAGAGGAAGACAAGGAGAGCAAAAATTACCAGTAATTTACACATGCATCCTAAATATCCATGTAT
The DNA here is from genome assembly GCA_013396835.1 of Psilopogon haemacephalus. Taxonomy (NCBI): domain Eukaryota; kingdom Metazoa; phylum Chordata; class Aves; order Piciformes; family Megalaimidae; genus Psilopogon; species Psilopogon haemacephalus. The sequence goes on from VWZI01019326.1 coordinate 909,375, forward strand.
ATTGGCATATGTGCTTTTATCTTAAGTATTTATGCAGTTTGCCTATTTTTTTACTTAATTCTTACTTGGATTTCTACTCAGAGGATATAAACAGCTAAGTTTATAATAAGACTAAGAGTGGGTTGGAGTGAAGCTAGCAAAAAAAGATACAATATCACCTTTAACATAGCCTTCTCATATCAGCAAATGGACAATGTATATTTTAACCAAAACATAAGGACCTGCCCTAGTCCCTCGCTTTATGTCACTATTTCACAGTGAAAAATTAGCCATAAAAAACAGAAATGGAAGGTGTCAGAGGTAAGAATAGAAAGAGACAAACAATTTCAAGACTGTTATACAAGGCATTGCAGGAAGTTAAAGCCTTATTTCAAGGCTAAGCAGAGGCTAAGACTCCTACCACCAATTTCATAGGCAGTGCTTCTTAAACACAAGGCCATGACACTCCGTTATCCAGTTAAACTGAGAATTGTTGCAGTGCAACCTATTAGCAATATAAAGTGATATAAGTCACCAGAGACTCAAGTGTCAAGAGGAACAGTCAAACCAACGACTATTTGTTCTCAGTATCACAGTAGTGCTCACAAGTTCATTTGGAGATACTAAGCCTGTGGAACAAGTTTTGCAAATTTATCCACAAAGAAAATATCTACAGCCACCAAAACTGTTGTCTAACTAGGCAAGGCATGCAAAAAGACTAGCAAAAAGAAAGAAGTCTCCATCTTCCTGAATACTAAAGAAGTGAAACTCAATAAAACAAATAAAACAATACCATCAAAGCAGCCAAGATTTTTACTTATTCTTGTATCAAAGCAAGATAAACTGGGCAAAATGTAAGTTATGGTATGACAAATGACAGATAAAGGAGATATGTTTATGCGCTATTATATATGTCAACAGAACCTATTCATCAGAGGCAAAACAGAAAGAAAAAAATGGAGAGATTTTTCTATAGGCCATTTGCATCCAAAAATAAATACACAGATCACAGGCTGTATACATTCAGGGAGGGAAAAGCAAGGAAAACAATTCAATAGAAAATATACCAAGGACATTGCAAGACACTGCCACTTTCATCTTATTTCAGGATTTTATACATTTCTAAATAAATATGCTTTTGCTTGATTTCAGATTTCTTTCCAGTTGTTCATTTCTGCAAAACCACTGGAGTATGATAAAAACTGAACATAGGAAAAAAAAATAACACTGTCTGTAAGTCCTTTTAGTGATTTTTTCCTCCGATATAATGCATTAAATGCCCAATTAATAAGGCAAATTATTGGAATTGTATTATATTAAAACTCCTTTGTGCTGTTTCCTGACCTACAAAGTGTTTTAAATCATGAAAGTTGAAAACCAAATTAAGTAATTGAGCTAAACACTCAGAGTTTCAAGACGAAAAGACATTTACCCATAGCATCAAATGGTATGAAACTCAGCTCCAGCTTTTAATTCCTTCCCCATGGTAAGGATCATCATCTCAGACTGTACTTATAAAATACAATACTGTACAAGAGAGTGTCCTGCCTCTTTTCCAGGTTGTCTTCAGGACACATGAACTCCAGGGAATCATGGGTGGAATGTATAAAATATCTTTTGCAGCTGCTTGTACTGCACCTGTCCAAGGGATAAATAAAGCAGCTAAGTTCTAGTTTTGGTTTCATTTGCTGTCAATCCCTTGATGAGCAAAGAAATTATATACCACCTCCTCATCTTGTCAATCATGCTGCAAATATGTCTTCAATATTGTGGAAGTAATGGTCACATGTTTTTTTGCCAGGAATGTTCTCACAATGTGGGATAAACTCTATGACGAGTCACGCACTTAGTTGCACTGTGGGAAAAAAACCAAAAACCCTTCATATTCCTCCAGACAGCAACACCGTTTGTGTAAATTATAAATTGTTAGACTTCTTCCCATTCTTATTAGGACGGGGACTAGAATTAGTTCTTTATGAAATAAGTCTGAAATTAAAACTCAGTTAATTCACAAATTTTCCAGAGTTTACATATGATTAATTTTGCTTTGTATTTTTGCCCCTACTTCACCTCTGGCTCCAAAAGACTGAAACATGTTATATTGTATAAAAGAAGGAATACTAGATCTGTGAGAGCTGATGATTCAGTCCTTTTTATGACAGTCACAGGAGTGTCTCCATTGCCACTTGGGACACATGCACATCCTCACAAGTCACGTATTCAACGAAAGATTGTTTCTGTCACTCTGCAAGGAAGATTTTTTTTAAAAAAACTTTTCCTTCTGTAGGTTTTCTAGCAATTCATTCAAACAGAAGATACATCATGGGCTTAGAAATGATGCTCATATTCCCACGTTTTGACATGAAGAAAGTATGAAAATGCTCAGAACCACGATCTGCTTGCATTTATTTTTGTGGTTTTGTTTGTTTATTGCTTGAAGTTTTTTTTTGGGGAGAAGTTGTTTGTTTAAAGAAGATTAATATGTCAACATCTAAGCTCAGCATATTTTGTTCAGAGAAAAAAGTTGGAGATCACAGTCTAAAACAACATTTTTGCACAGTGGGGAAGCAAAGCTCTGCAGAAACTTATACACAGAAATGTAGGAAAGGAGAACTGCTGATGAGTAGAATGAAAAATGGTTTTGCAGGCCATAGGATATATGGCTATCAACAAAGGAAAGTATCTGTCAGTGCAGATATACTCTATTCCCAACACAGAGATTATATTGGTATTAGTTAAATCTTGGGTTCTCCAACATAGGGTAAGCAATGCAATTCAAGTAATCATGAGAAAAAAGAAACCCCACAGTTACACACAAAGCAGTAGTGAACCTCCAAAAGGTACCCTGTTTAGTTAACTCCTTCCTGCATCCTTACACCCTGCATATTCACTCTTCTATAAGAGATTGTAACACCTTGTAGTAGTCTGTAACTTTATCTTTCCAAGCAGTCTTCATCTCTTTGCTCTTCCACTCACAATGCACTTAATCTGAACATCATTGAAAGCTGGAAGCAAAGAAAGGATGGCAGACTTCAACGAGGGAGAATGTGTGGGGTAGAGCAAGGAAAGGCAGACAGGAGGAAAACCACACTGGCATCCTGGGCACGCAGAAAGAGAAGACAGCAGAGCAATCATCCTACATGGTGCAAGAAGTAATGCCAAAAGACAATGTTAAGGATGTTTGACGTTTAAAAGATCCAAACAATTCTGGTACCCTAATAATCTGTTCACCTTTTCCTTCAGGGGCTTACCTGCAACAACTTTCTACCTGGCAGCTCTGCACACTCATTGGTTTTCTAAATGTTATACTGAAAAGAAGCAGTACTTAGCAGCAGGCAGATAAACTGAGAAGAGATTGCTGATCAGATAGGTTTGGTTTGTTGTTGTTCAAACAAGTGCTAAGACTTCATAGACTCTAGACCACCTAGTGACATCAAGAATGCCAAACAGTCACGTAATAAAGAGATCTACTTTTAGGCCACCCCATATAATTCACAAAAGGATTTAATCTTGAATAATTTGCTGGATAATATAAATGAACAAGTGAGATAAGAATCTTCAGACAGGAAAACAATTTTGACAGGAGGAGAGACAGGTACTTGTGTTCTGCAACTCCTGTAAAATCAGCAGAAAGACTATCAACTTATTTCCCAGAGTAATTTTAGCCTATGCTGATGAAAGAGAACTGCCTATTTCTTTTCTAAACACCTGCTATAATACCAACTGCCCTTGGCCATTTTTTAAACCAGATATGACTAGGTAAGGAGAGAATGCTGACATTCTCAAATAGAGCAGGACAGTCTCTCATTGACCCCCAGGATCAAGAAAAGGCAGCCCAATTTCACCCTAATACCAGACCATTCAGATTTGGCACTGTGTACCAGAATCTGGGGTTACATGTAGTATTTTTGGAGTTTTGGATACCACGTCCCATTCCAGAAGCTTGAGGTAAATGTAGCATTCGTTCCAATTCAAAATAGCTTCCTAAGCAACAGGATGCTTTAAATATAGCATGCATGTCCATGGTGGCTTCTGAAGAGCGTGTGTGGCACCCAAAACAGGTATAATAGGTGCTATAATGCCTTAGTTATTTTCCGTCATGCCACAGAGACTGTCACTAATGCTGGCTTTAAAGTGAATCACTGTAAGTGAGCCCTTAAGTCTGTTACCTTTATTGAGAATAAGAGTTTGCATCCATATTAACAAGTATGTCTGTATTAACGAAGAGCAGCAAGGAAGGGAGCCAAAATAGCCCTGTAGCTGGAATTTAGACTTTGGGTAAGGGAAAGAAGAGGATATGGCACAAGCATATGAAATGCTGTGCTCCTCCTAATCTTCAGCTGCCATTGCTACAAATCAAGTGTATCAGAAGGATTTTGGGGAAAGGTTAAAACCTATTTATGCAGTGTCCAGGCACTGAACACCTGTGGCACAGATGATCACAAAAGCAGTTACGCATGTGGGAGGTGCAGAAAGTAACTCTACCCTTGCCAGGGGATTTGCATGCCTTTAAGACACTTGACCCATTACATCTTCCTAAAAGAAGAGCAAGATCTCATTGACTTATTTGAAAAAAATGACTGATAGCTGCTACCAACACGAAGAGGAGTCACCTTTTTGAAGTATGCTCAAGATGTCATCTGGACACGTTTGTAAGCTGGAAATTAATTTTCAGGGAACAATTCCAAAAGCACAGGGCATTTAAGCTCAGACAAAAAAAGTTCTTTACTCTGCTTACAAGTAAGAAATGTTTGCTTTCATTCCTGAAAATCTCTTGGAAGAACAAAGAGCTCCACATTTGGGGTAAAAAATTACATTCTTCAGGGAGGGATCTGAAAATGAAACTTTTTGGAACTGGTCCCCAAGGACACTTAACAGTAGGGCTGGACTAAGCTTCAGAACCAGCTTTGTATAATCAATCTTTAATTTAAATTAAGACCTTAAGTTATGATAAAGGCTACATAAAACATATCTCTATTTATTCCCTTATCATCTATGTGGCAGATTTTGACAGATGATACCTGTTTGCTTTTAAATATATGATATTATGTAAGTTACAGATCAACAAAATATAACTGAACAGCACAGTTATTATCATTGTCCTCAGTCTGTATTGGCAAGAATAAAATTCCTTATGAAGTGCCATTTGTTAAGTATCATAGCATCCTTCTTATCAAATTAGGATTTAACAATTTAGACAGTTTTAACAAAAAGCCTGTTCTGAGATGTTACTTTTAAGTAATGTTTGTATTAAGGCTTTAATTACACTAGTATAAAAGAAACAGCCATTTATCATGCCATATATAAGCCATCCCTTTTTGGTTAGTATTATTCACTTCAAAGCATATCATAGCTGACACCACCAGACAATGATTTAAATTAATTTATTTTCTCAAGATTTGCAAGTACTGATTTTTACCATGTTCAGCAAACATCTCCCTCCTTTCTCTCTCCTTCTCTTTGTCTTTCAATCTGACTATTTTTGTAACAAAATCCAATGAAAAAAAGAATAGCAGTATCTCATATTATACTGGACATGATTTAATGTTATATTACCCATTTAAGTGGTGGTATTTCAGGTACCTCTATGCAGAAACTTCTAGATACACAAAAATATTCCTCTTCTCAGGTAATTTCAGTTCACTATGAATGCTAGTTTATAGGAAGACTAATCTAGGGTAGGGTGGCCCTGTCCATGGCAAGGAGGATGGAACTAGATGATCCTTGTGGTCCCTTCCAACCCTGACTGATTATATGGTTCTGTAAGACCAGTGCATTTTGTACACCCTTTTGATACTTTGAGGCTGAGGGAGCTGGGATTGTTCAGTCTGGAGAAGATAAGACTCTGGGGAGACCTAATAGCAGCCTTCCAGCATCTGAAGGGGGCCTCAAGAAGGACTGTTTACAAAAACCTGTAGTGATAGGACAAGGGGCAATGGTTTCAAATTAGAGAAGAGTCAATTTAGGTTGGATGGTAGGAGGAAGCTCTTTAACACGAGGGTAGCAGAACACTGAAACAGGTTGCCCAAGGAGACAGTTGAGGCCCCATCCTTGGAGATATCCAAGGTGAGGCTCAACAGGGTTCTTGGCAACCCAATCTAATAGAGGATGTCCCTGCTCAATCCAGGAGTGTTGGTCTAGATGACCTTTGCAAGTCCCTTTCAACCCAAACCATCCTATGATTCTATGATACACAATACAACAAAAGCTGGGTTGCTTTTTTTTTTTTTAAAGAACTCATATTTTATAACAGAAACTTTATGCTACTAATTAGACAAGAGTGTCCAGATGGAACTCCTGTTGCTGGCATAGAAAGTCAGTGCTAATATATTTGCAAAGGTAAATTTACTTTTCATGTTCCACTGTCTGGAGACTATTTCACAATAGTATCTTGAGAATGCAGCTAACAACAGAGCTATCTGCTAAGTTACAAACATAGTAATTTACAAGAGTTCAGACATCAGATACTACTAAAATGTCTATCGGGAAAAAAAAAGCTTATTGTATATTTTAATTATAAAACACTATCACTTCAGCAGCTTAAAATTCATAACTGAATGGTTACCTCCTGCCATGTTTACTACTTAGACCAAAATGTTAGGGGTTAGAAGAGACCTTGAAAGATCATCTAGTCTAACCTCACTGCCAGCTAGTTCTAATGCACCTGCAAAATTATTGTTTATTTATTATTAAGTAAATCTGAGGACATCCTGAAATACTACATGAACCATATTCTCAAATACTCAAACTCAAAGGCTGAGCAATTGTCAGACCAGAATATCCTGTTGTCAGGGAACACTGCTAAATGTTAAAATAAGTTTAAAAAGGAACATAACTCATCAGAGTTGTAGATCTGTTTCCTTAGATTAAGAAAGTTTCTCCACCTCCTCCACAAAGACATAGCTATGGTTATCCCCACTTGAAGCTCTGTTTCTCATCAGTCTTGTGCTCAAGTTTCTCACAGGTAACAGTATGCCTCCCTTGAACAGGAGTTCAAGGGAGGGGTTATGTTCCCTTGCCTTTTGCAGGAAAGAAAGCTGCAAAGTCACTGGAGAGTGTTTTTTTGGCATGAGTAGTAAGCTAGCACCAATGACTACTGACTGCATTTATAACTGAGGTGGTAATTGCCTAGAAGCTGTTCAGCCAAACTGCTTTATACACTAAGCTCTTTTCACAGATAATGCCAGACAAGCATTAATGATTCACATACAATCAAACTCCAAAGGGAAAAGCTGTATTTAGCAGGTGAAATAAAGGAAGGGCTTCAAATCCATGAGTTATGTATTATGTGTAAGAATAGTCAGAGCAGGAGGTTAGATGATGGAACATGATGTAAACTTGTACCCCAGGTATTCATATTAATCTGGCCTATGTTCTAACAGGGCTGAATGTTTCTCCTGGTATTCAATACATGGATAGAAATGAGAAACAAATCCTTAAACAGACTTGTTTAGGATGTGTGCACAGATACTGTGCAGAGTACATGGTACTCCTTATAAGACCTTGACCTTCAGCAGTGAGCTTGGTATTTAGTGATTACTTTAATCAACACCAACAGATAAGAGAAGCTGCCTTTCTGTTTCAGGCACATGATTTGAAGAAGTCATTTGACCAAGAGCTGCAGTTAGCTCCATATTCTTACTGAAAGTTAGTTGGTAGAGAACAGTACATGCATTTGAATAATATTGCTAAGATGCTGAGATTGAAATACAAATTATAATAAAGGGACTCTTCCCCCTAAAATCCTCAGTTTAAAGGTACAACAAGCTGCATGGATTTTTCAGAATGTGGTGGGGTGTTTTTTTTTGTTGTTTTTTTTTTTTAAATAGAAAGGAAACAAAAGCTTTTCACTAACCAGAAATGGAAAAAACCCAATCATCTTGTCCTGAAACTGCTTTATATTACAAAAAAAATCAGGTATTTGTTGAAGCTGAACCTTCTCTTAAAAATGTTAATTACTCAGGTGAAAGGTCCATCAGGGGAATTATTTCTCAGACTTGATATGGTACTTTCAGTCAAGGTATGGAATGTTACCTACCTCTGAATACCTAACGCCTTGTCTCAGAGCACCTGCACAGTCAAGTTTAAACCTCTGTTCTGCTTTATTCAGAGCAGAGACTTGAATCAAATTTTCAGTATCCAGGCATTTTCTGATCCCCAAGCACCAGAATGAATCTTTTTTTCTGGTCCCATAAATACTATTTAATCAGAATGCAACTAAAGAATTTGTTCCCTTCCCCTTCCCCAGCATACACATGATACTTCTGTTTGATGAGAGATGCAAGCACATCAGTTCAGTCAGTAGAGGCAACTGGCAGTCAGATAACCTGAGGTTTCTGAACAGAAGAAAAAGTGTGAAGAGGGATTCACTTTATCCATTGCCTGCCCATTGTATGGCATTGATACCCACCATGCCCTCAGAAAATGAATGTGTTCACACAGCTCATCTAAAGGAAACAGTCACAGCAAGAGGTTGACATACGTATGCTAGGAAGTGGAGAGGGGACACTAATTAATCAGGAAAAGATGCTGATAAAAGAGCCCAACAAATGTGAGAAAAGCCTTCCTGCTCCTCCAGAGATGGAACTGCTAAGTGGATCATCTCAGAGTAAATGGATAATCACACAGTGAATAGACCAGTCATGAGTTATTTACCACATGGACAGTATTTCTCATGACAGTTCTTGTGTAGCATCAAGCTCATTGTGTTACCTGCAAGCCAGCCTATCTCACTAGAAAAGCACTCAGAAATATATAAAGAGCCTCTGCTATTGTGTCTATCTATGTACAATTGTATAATCTTCAGTAACATGGCAACACAGCACTTAGATAATTATAATGCCTAAAAGCCTTCTTACAGGGGATTAGGTCTGTAAAATTAACTAATTCCTCTTGCTTCCAGACAATTCATGCAAGCAGCAGAATACCTCCTTTGCTGTCCATGCCAATGTGGAAAGACCAGATTTGTGCATATGATCACACCACTGGTGACAGCACTGACAAAAACCTGCAAGCCTCATTCATTTCAGTAGGAGTAACAGATGCTCAACTTTACTAAGAGTCTGCCAATACCATTTTCCTACCTCTGCTACCTACCTTTGACATCTTATGACAGAATTTGTTCTAGAGGGTAGAATGGACAGCAGGGTGGTGACCTATTTTTTAGCTACAGAACAGATAAAGAGAACAACTAATTTCAGGCTGGCACATCTTCACCTGTTACCCATCTGACTGTGACTCCTGTGTCATGTTATTGACTATTCAGCAGCAAGCTGATCACCTGGACCTACCTAAATGGAAGAAAATACAGCATCTCAGACAGTATTGTAGTCCTTTAAAACTGAACCGTCGTGCTAAACAGCTCTGAGCAATTCCTTTTCTTGCAAACTGTTTTAAAAGCATTTTCTTGAACGGAAGCATTAGTAATGCCAGAATCTCATTGTGTGCTTTGTCAGTAGACATAAAAGACCTTCAGATTTTCTCCCCTGCTTCTCAGGTGAAGTGCAAGCTGAGTAGAAATTGTATGGAGCTGGTGGATAGAACGCAGGTCAACATACAGCTTAACCCACAGCTCTAGTTCCTAAGTTCAGGGTGCCTACTTTATGTTAAGTGTAGGCTAACCTCATACCGGCACAGTACTATTGTCCTCTTTCAGGAAGGTCCTTGGAAACATGCAGCCATAAGCCTATAGATGAGGTGGATGATCCCAGTGTGGTAGACTGTTGCCATTATTTTTCTCAGAAGCTCAGGGACAATTCTCTCTCCTTTTGTTCTCTGAGGCCCGCCCACAGACAGCCTTATTGCTCGGGGATGGTTAAAAGCATATTGAGCACGTCTGCACGTAAACCCTACCTGCACACACAGACAGATACTGCGCACATCTAGACAAAAGGGCCTGGGCATATGTAGTTTTTAAAGCCCACTTGAAATGTTCGGAGTGCACATAGAAAATCTAATCCCATCTCAGGACAGCTGTGGATCGAAACCAGTCAATGGGCAACTATACAGCGCCCACTGACAACGTTTTAAAGTTGCACGCCCTTCCCGAGAAAAGGATTTTCTTCACAGTTGTTTTCTTCCCCACTGTCCCCCAAGTATATCTTCAGAATGTAAGTACAGCTTTCCTCTTCCCATTTCCCCCCATTGTAAGCCTGCAGTTAGGGCTAAATTCACAGCTCAACTCACTTATGACTGCAAATTGCTGATAGAGGGGAGTAACTGATCTACTTGGAGATATATTTACATGAAATATGTTAAAGAAAAAACAAACTTTAAGAATACTATCAGCAAAAGATATGTATTACACTATGTCCCAAACAAGAAACATCACAAGTAGCCCTGAAAGGGGCTACATTAATTTCTGCATGCCCACTTTTCCCCTCTAAGGACCCCATTCAGACCCATCTCAAAGCACTGTTCCCAACTGAAAACTAGGCCTGAAGTTCAAAACATCAACAGTGCCTTGTGTCTCTTCTGCTGCTAGAAATGCAGCCAGCTGTGTGAAGGGACAATTCCTCCACACTTCTGGGAATTCAGCCATTTCAGTTTCACTCTTGCTCATCACATGCTCTCAAAAGCCCCATGAGAATCACATAGCCTTCGGGCACAGCAATCGTACTTTCAAAGATTAGAATCTGAGACAATGGGTGCTTTGGGAAACAACTGGTTTCTCATTTCTGGTTGTCTCATATATAGCACAAGTGCCCCAGCCACAACCCTTGACTGACAGCCCTTAGGTATGACTGAATTACATAAAATAATAGTCAACACCATACAATGCATGCTGAAAAGTGACATAAAAATGTCTAGAGAAATGTGTTAGCACCTCTCTGTACTTATCTTGAGTGAGACAAAGAAAGAAATACCAAATCTATTTACCACAGTGAAAACAGTATTTAAATGAACATATTTTTTGTGGGCAGGGTTTTTTTCATTTGTCTTTTGTTTGTTTATAATAACACTGACAAAACAGCCTTCTTTGCAATTATTATGCCACTTCTGCAAAAGAGGTTATGAAAAGGTCTTCTCATCATCACAGGGCTTAGTACTAAGGTAAATGTAGCTCTGTCTTCAGAGAAAGGAATATTATGCATAAGAATAAGGGAGACCAAATAATACAGAGCTTTACAGTATGAATATGAAATAGGAATGTTAGAATNTTTTGGGGGGGGGGGGTGTTTGTTGCAATGGAGCAAACCTTTTGTCTGTATTTTGTTTGTCTCATTAAATAATTCTGATATTTCTTTTAAACATGGCTATATAAATAACTTCTCTTGTCATTGCACTGCAAAATAAGCATTCTGCAAGTGATCTGTGGAGGAGGGAAAATGCCTCTAAAAAGATCAGAACATTCTGGAACAGATTTGAGACTGTCAGAAAGAAAACAGAAAAAAAAAAAAAAGTGGGAGCTGTAAGAGGTAGTGGAAAGTAGTGTTCCTATACCAGAAGTTACAAAGAACTACCTAGTCTGTTAGGCAAATTCTTATGAATTTCCTGAAACCAATCTGTGTTAAAAACCTCTAATAAACTGAGCTAATTCAGGTAATAAGGGCACTCCATTGCAACACCATAAAACATTGCTCTTAGGAAAAAAAAAAAAAGACATCTAGGAAATAGATAGACTAATCTGTAATTGACAGATACACCAGGTAATTAATTATTAAATCAGATGCTCTTTGTCAACTGCAAATGGAAGGTTTCTGCATAATTTAAGGACTATTGAGCATTCTGCTTGGCATGTCTAATTTTTCACCCAATTATTGCTCCTCTACAAAGAGGAGACATGTATCCCTACCTTTGTCTAGCTTTAACGTGCAGAGTTAACATTTATAAGTAGTTACATGTTTATATTGTAGAAATAAAGTTTTATATTCACATTCATAGTTATTCTACTTGCTTTCCCCTACATAGCACCACTGAGGCCCCTATCAGTAGAAAAAGAGTTCACAACTGTACAAAATAGAACTGAAAGCTTATTTAAATGAGACAGTGTTGTCATTCTTTAAAGCATACTAACCAGAACTGTCTTCCTGAGACATCACCACTGCCAGGCTGTACCTTGAACCAGTATATTTAAAGTCCACATTATATTTCCTTTATTCAGATCTAGCCGCAAAGATCCTGCATTTTGCTAGGCCAGTTCAGAGTGTACATATAAGTAGTTCACTGCTATTTACCAACCTAGACGTGGTCACTTACTCTGGAGATGGTCAAGGGCATGTTGAAGTCCTTGCCTCCTTGCAGTCGGAAACCCCATGGTCCAGGTCCATTCAGAGTCACGCTGTAAGCCATTTCGTACGTTTATCACGAGGCAACAACAAGGCACTGAGGAGCACAAGGATGGGGTAGACAGAGAAAGTGTGAAAAAAGCAGAATGAGAAAAGGGGTAATTTTTATATAATGAAAGCAAGTATCTTTCTTTCTTGCCTGTTCAGTTGTGCTCTGATATCACCTAAGAATAGATGGGAGCTATAATGCAGATGCTGATATCCCAGCTGAGTAGAGCCCATAAAAGGTTTGTAACCAGACACCTACTATGCAAAAACTTCATGACTCAGAAGTCTAATATAGCCCCCAGGGAAGGGGACAGATCTTTCTAGGCTTCTCAAGGCCCTCTTCATACTCAGTTACTTCACGGGCAAAACACATTCTGCAATGAAACAAGCAAACAATCCCATGCTAAAAATCCCAAACATTGAAATCTCTTTATTAACCTTTTAACAACTACATACCCACTTGTAAATTCTGCTTCAGAACATGTTTATTGCACTTGTGATCTACAATGTACTACAAACCAGTTCTTTTTACATAGATCTTTCCATATGTAGCAGGAAAGGCACCAAACCAGAGTGTTGCTTTCTTTTGCATTGCATTATTAAACTGAAAAAACTAAGTGTATACTACATGCATTGAACTTCACAAAAAATTCCCACAACTTTATGCTGGGCTCTTGGTTCCACAGCCCTTGCTTTCTCAAGGGAAAATTAAAGCTTATTCTCTTTGAATGCAAAAAGAGGTATGGGTTATTTCTTATAGGCGTTTAAATTTTGCGGCAAAAGCAGGGTTTCACTACATACCTCTCATTATTTCAATACAAGTCTTCTAAAGGCATAACACAGTGGAAGGGTAAGAACACAAGTAGCTAGCTAACGGCTTCCTTAATTAATTCCTTGATTTTTCATAGCTTATATTCCAGTTATGCATGCCACAGAAGTTTACAAACCTTATTCAGTAATGCTGGATAGCATTTCTGCTTTAGACTGGGAATAGCTAAAATACAGAGAACAAGAGAGAAGAGCAGAAGCTGTTGGCAGAACTACAGATAAAGACAAAAAGCTTCTGCTCTCAGGGTAAAGTTCTGAACATTCAATAATGCTCAACCCTTTCAAGTCATTAACATGTGCAGGATCTCCAGAACCACTCTCCTGTATGTCTACATCTTTGCCTTTACCCTCCATTTAGAAAGAAATTCCTACTGCATTAAAGTTAAAAAAGCAAACAAACAAGAAAACAGCAAAAAAGCCAAGGTTCTACACTGATAATCAAAAAGATAACCAAAACAACATAATATGCTAGAGTAAGGTTGCTTGTTTTGAATGTTGGTAATAAGTCAACTCTGCCCACATATCTAGGTTAAAACATGATAGAAAAACTAATGTTGAAATGGCAGAGAGCAAACACTACCAGGACCTCAGTCTTTATCTGATGAGATGGTCGATAATTTTTTGAAACTGTGAGGCAACATTTTTGCTTAGCGTTCACAGTGGTAGGAGAGCCACTTATGCAAATGAATAATTAAACTCTGCATACTCACTAGACTAAACCACACAACCATAATTTTAGTCAGAGGTTCAAATTAAACAACAGCAATTTACATAGATTTAAGTGAAAGTTACACTAAGCCAGTAGAACTAGCCCAAACAAAAAAAAACCAAAGCAAATTAGCAAGACATGGCTTGAAAATAAAACTAGTTTCTGATGTCTCACAAACACCTCTAGGGCACATTAACACTAGCAACATTTCTAACCTAACCTTGGAGATCAGTACCAGCGACATTTGATGATTTTTAAGTGAGACAAAACCTGCCTTCTTGCACTTCAAATGTCAGAATATTCAGGTTTGACAATGTATCTAAACACTAGTACTGGATTTATTATGTCTTTGAAAAGGTCACATGCACACACAAAAGGCTGAAGGTAACTTTCCAATGTATTATTCCTGTCATTTTCCTAGAAATTAATTTCTGATTTTTAGTGCCCTTTCTTGGCTCCCTTTCAGCGTTCAGGAGAATGGAATAAAATCAGGAGTAAGTAATTGCTTTGCAGCTAAAGACAGTTATCACAGGGAAAAAAAACAGAGTGCTTGCTGTCTTCCTATACCTAAATATGCAGTTATTTGAGAAAAAGAAAAAAGGGGGGGGGAAAAGGAGAGGGAGAAGCAAACCCCACAGCAGAATAAACTGCATAGCAAGATGAACTGAGCTAAGCATTGAGAAACTGTGCTTCTACCCTAACTTCATGCGTGTAACTTGCCATTTGCTTATCAGTTTAGGACATATGAAAGTTGTGAGATCTTTCAGGCTGGGTTATGTGCTAGGAAACTAAAGTGGCAATCTCATTTACAGGAACTGTCATTTGAATGAAACACTAAACTGAGGTCACTTCCTCCTGCTCCTTTGGTTTCTGTTTGTGTCTGCATGAACAGCATTGAATTTTTAAAAACAAAGCGTAGAGGATACGTCAGTGTCCTGACCAACATTCCCCTTCAATGCAACAAGATCACAACTCCTTCATACGCCTGCACTATCACTACCAGCTTCATTTTGCAGCAAAAATATTCCACAGTTTTCCTTCTCCAGGCCTTTCTAAGTCCATTCCCTTCTGTGTCTGTTTTCTCACTGCCTGCCTGGCGAAAGCTCTGTGCCCAACAATGAAGTGCAAACAGTAAAGAAGCTCATGCTGTAGTCACAGCTTCATTTGCTAGGGACACCCTTAGCATAGGTCTCACTTGTCTTCTATAGACTTTTAATACTTTTAATATAATTATTCTCTAAATAAGAAAACTGGTGATCCACTCATAACAATTTCAACCCTGCCCTCTTTTCAAAGGTGAGAGACATGGGTGTTCTCACTGTTGTCAAACATGCATAGCAAACTCAGGAACTGGACTGGTGCAGCAGGTACAGTGCCACCACAGCTACCAGCAAAAAGCTCAGCAAAACCTTCTGGACAATGTGAGGCTGAAATACTGTGTATGCAGTTGCTCTGCTTTCACAAACTTGCGATGTTTACATTAGGTTTTAGTTGCTTTACACAACTGCCTCTTAGATTGTTACAATTTTTTTTGTTTGTTCAAATAACAGTATTTTGTTTCTCTTGGTGTGCCTCCTCTGCATTCTCCAGCTATGTCAAAATCTATTAATTGCTTATAATTCCCTCCCTTCAGACAGAAGGTATGCTAAGTCAAATGAGGTCACTAGTGTAAGGAGTGAGTGACCTTAAAAAACATACTTCAGGAACACGGTGACATTTTCTCTACAGATATCAGAGAATTGTCCAGAGCTCATCAGGTCCCCCTGGAGCTGTCTCCAAATGACTGATGAGAACAGTTGTGAGGGAGCTGGATAGGTACCAGGCTACACAGGCTCTACAGCAGGAGAGAATGCTGCCATCTCGAGCAATTGCCTCAGAGCCTGAGCAGAGCCATCCTTCCACAACTATGTCAGTGATTTAGACTAATGGAAAAAATTTCCATATGCTAGGAGACCATGTTGTATTATAGTGAACTAACTTCAGGAAAGCTACAACTGCATGCTTGGGACTGCATAGCCATTAACTAAACAAAATTAAAAAAAAAAAATTAGTGCCAAGGCTAAATTAAGGTGGAAAGAAGTAAGTAATGGAAACTCCAATTGTTCAAGTTGCTACTACTTCATAAATCTTGCCACATTACTCATTGACTGCGTTTTAGCTGTGCTCAGAGAATAGCCTTGCCGCAACATTGTATGATTTCTTTTATTTAGCATTTCAGAAGAAGACTGCTTGAGAATTTGACTTCTGATCTGCAACAGACTGCATCTTTGTCACATAAAAAGACGCATGCAATGTTGTGGTTTCAAAGACTATGTTTTTCTTTAGGCAATTGAAAAACTGGAGGAATCTGCAATGGAATAAACTGTAATTTCTTCTTTGATAAAAAGGTCTTGAACAAGCCAGATAGGCATTCCTAAGTAAAAAAAAGTAAAAAAAAAAAAAAAAAAAGATAGAAAGAAAACCACTAAACAAACAAGCAGCTAAAATTTACAATCTCACATGAGAAGAAATGGATGTGGTANGACAAAATATTGGCTGTCTTTGTCTCAGTATCCCTCACCTGAGGCAGTGGCAGTACAAGAAAGCAGCCTTCCCACGAACTCCTGCACTGTCCCTAGTAAGGTTATCTACACTCTTCTACAAGAGTGGAAGTGCAAAGTGGATGAATCGGGAATGTGTGAGGGACACACTCACCTAGATGCATGCATGAAGAAAACTTACCAGATGTCTGGTATATACAGGCCTAGATTTTTTTTTTTTTTAATACATTAATTGACCCAGTATTAATTATATTGCAAGCAGAATAACGAGGAAACAACAGCTGTATTTGTATTTGCAGTCCACAGGACAAAATTTCATGTATTTATGTATTGATTGGCAAATCAGTACTAAATTTTGAATTTGAAACTGACACATTGTAGATGTAAAAGCTTCTTAGCTCTGAACTCCTACCTTCCTACCTTGTCAAATTGAATATGAAAGTAACTACCAAAAGCAAATATTTTTGCCACCAATTCAGCACAAGTTTAATATTCCTTCCAAAGAAAGACTATTGTACATAGAATCATAGAATCATAGAATGGTCTAGGTTGGAAGAGACCTCAAAGATCATACAGTTCCAACCCCCTGCCACAGGCAGGGACACCTCCCACTAGATCAGGACGCTCAAGACCTCATCCAGCCTGGCCTTGAACACATCCAGAGAGGGAGCAGACACAACCTCCCTGGGCAACCTGTTCCAGTGCCTCACCACCCTCACTGTGAAGAATTTCTTCCTAACATCCCATTCAAATCTCCCCTCCGCCAATTTGAACCCTTTCCCCCTTGTTCTGTCATTACAAGACCTTGTGAACAGCCCCTTCCCAGCCCTCCTGTAGGCCCCCCTCAGATACTGGTAGGCTGCTATAAGGTCTCCCCGAAGTCTTCTCTTCTCCAGGCTGAAAAGCCCCAACTCTCTCAGCCTGTCCTCATAGCAGAGGTGCTCCAGCCCTCTGATCATCTTCGTGGCCCTCCTCTGGACTCTCTCCAACAGTTCCATGTCCTTCTTGTGCTGGGGGCTCCAGAACTGCACACAATACTCTAGGTGGGGTCTGACAGGAGCAGAGTAAAGGAGGAGAATCACCTCCCTTGCCCTGCTGGTAATGCCTCTCTTAATGCAGCCCAGGACACGGTTGGCTGTCTGAGCCGCGTGTGCACACTGCAGGCTCATGTTGAGCTTCTCATCCACCCAGACCCCCAGATCCTTTTCCTCAGAGCTGCTCTCCAGCCACTCACCACCCAGCCTGTATTTGTACAATGCAAAAAGAGCTCAATGCCATCTCCTTTCCTTCACCAGTGAGCTCTGAATGAAGTTGAACTAATCCTGCTTGTACTTCGATGCACAGCTTTTTTTTACCTATTTAATCAGTCCTTAAGTTCTCACTCTGTTTTTTAATTCCCCCTAGTCCTTTCACCAAGCTCTCCTAAGTCCTGTATTTTAATTTTTCTTAAGAAGCTAAATTTTCTGTCACACATGGCTTGATCAAATTCTGCTTTTGTCAATACCATTTTAGTAATGTGGTATAGCATAGCTGGGCAGATAGGCTAGAGCAATATAATGATGGAATACTATCTCCTTCTTGGTAACACAATGCCGTCACAAATACAGCTCAAACTGTTTTCCATTTAGCTGTTTGCTGCCACCAGTGTCACCTTACCGAATAACCAAATTTGCTCTTTACTCTCACCTCTTGATCCTTCTCCATGACTGCTTTCACCATTACAGAAAAATGACATTTCACACTTTTTTTCTGGGTGATCTTTTTTTCCTGTTTTTCCCCATGGCCTCTTGTCATGACCATAAAAGATTGGGTACACACAATAGTGTAGTTAGACTTGACCATCAAAAGTTTTTAAGATTTCTGATAATGACATTAAACTGGAAACCACACCTGTGGAGAGAAAGCCTACCAAGGGAAGAGGAAAGGGCACCTGTCCAGACTCTTTACAAAGGCTTTTTTCACCCCTGGACTTAAGGGAACCTTACCATCATTTCAGTCATCATTTTTAAAGGCATCCACTGCAGCATGTAGTATTTAACACTTCTATGGCACTTATTTTGCTAAAATATCAAATTTCTTTAAGGTAAAGAACATCTAAAAACCTGCTGTTGTTACTATGTCTATTTTACATCTGTAGCCATTCCACTTTGCTTATCAACTTTAGATGACCAATTAGTCAACAGCAGCAACTGGATTAAAACCCAGGGCTCAGCTTCCTTGTATGGGTACTTGATTTATAAACAGAAGGCTGCAAAACATGTTGCTGTTGTGATTTTAGTATTACTCCATAATGCTGGGCTGAAATCACAAAAGTTTATAGCAGCACTGTAACTACTGTAATTTGTCTTGCTGTAAGGGATTCTAATTGACTGTGCTTACAGGAGAAAACAGTGGAACAAGAAACCCCAAATCCATACCCAAAACCAGCTACAGAGGCTGTGTGCAGTCAGCTCCACACAGACCAGCGTCTGAGCTATGACATCAGCGTCACCAGGCCACTACGGTGTTGACTTGCCTCCATAGAGCCTGAGGTTTGGCACAGTCCAACGAACGTATAAAGCTTAGGAAAAGGACCCGGGGCCCTCAGTGTAACTTGTCCATTGCAGATTCCTCCAGGATCACTACACCATGCTGATGAAGCGGTGTGCCCCTGGGCATACGCCCACGTGCACAAGGGTGCAAGATTCAACGTTAAATTCAGCAGACTCCACAAGCCAGACTTCAGCGAAACGACTCGCCTACTCGTTTCTGCTTTGCCACTAAAGGCTTTAGGGGTAATATTTCCCACTAGACAAACACTCTAAACCTCCAGGGAGAATTGTAAGCGCAGCAAGTAGCTCCCACTCTATAGCGGCCGCATGCAAGCCGCTTTGTCAACCGCAGCGCCTGCGTTTTCGTGCCCGGGAGGCGTTTTGCTGACCTCGTCATGGCAAACTGCTGGCAGCCTGCTTTTCCCTCCGCAGACGGACCGCTGTGGGCGGCGGATAGCGGTGGCGAATGCGAACGGCCCCCGCCGCCCCCGGCCCCGCTCTGCGTGGCACAGCTCTTCCCCTCGCTCTGGCGCCGGTGCCGCTCGTTCCCTCGGCGCCATGGCGCGACCCACCTTGCCCACTTGCTCCAGCAACACAGTCGATAATTCTAGGTCGACCGGGAGCGCAGCTCTACCTCCGGCCACGCACCGCTTTACCGTGTCGCGCCGCAACCGCGGCGACAGGGCAGGCGGGCGACTGTCGGCAGGCGTAAGACGGCCGCTCCGCCGCGGCCAAGCTCCCGACCGGACCGGCGGGTGAAGGTCCCCGCCCTCGCAGGAGCCGAAGCTACTGCCCTCAGCGGGCGGCGCTTGCGGTCACACGTGCCCACGAACATGTCCCCCCTCGCCGGGCCGCCGCCGCCGCCATCCCCTCAGCCAGAGGGCAGCCGTTGGGACGAGGCTAAGAGGAGAGAACGAGTCTGCAGCGCCCCTCACATCACCGTCTCCCGAAGCAAGATACGCGCCGCTACCGCCGAGCTGGAGCCTTTCAAGCGCCCCTGGTTCTTTTGGGCGCCGCCGTCAGGCGTGGGCAACGCGTGCCCGGACCACGCGTGCCCACCGGCCCCCGCCGGCGGCCGAGCTAGGCAAAGGCGGCCCGGCAGGGAGGCTGCGGCTTCCCAGGGGCCACCGCGAGAGGGCTCTAGGCGGGCGAGGAGCGTGAGGAGATCTGTCGCCGCGAGCGGTGGCGGAGTGACTGTGAACAGGGAAACGGTGATCTGCCGCGCCCGAGCGCTGGAAACAAATCCGTCTGTGAACGGAGACTGCCTCTTGGCCCGGGTTTCAGAGCAGGAAGGGACAGCTGTGGGCAGCGGTTCGGCTGCGCGCTGGGGGAGCAGGTATCCAGGTGGCGCCGGGCGCCTGGGTGCCGTCGGGCCCCAGCAAAGGGGCGGAACGGGGGGACTGCGCCTGAAAGGGGGACCCGGAATGTTCTGGAAGGCGGCGTGGAAGGCAAGTGCACCCCCGGCATCCTAGCGCTCCTCGCAAGGGACATTGTGCTCCTCGTCTGCTAACGGTCCTGCGAGCAGGGGCGGGAAACAGGTGTCCTGACCCAGCTCAGCGAAAGCTCTGAAGCACGTGCTGCCATCATGCTGTGAGAGCTTGAAGCCTGCAGCCTTCACCTCCCATTGGCTCACCTCCAAAACAGATATAAAATTGGTGATTTTCCCATACTAAAAGTGGAAATGAAGTTTTTTTGCCCTCAGTAGTTCACTGATGTGATCGCTTCACTTGAGTGGGAAAGTCAAGTGGAGAAAGGGTTCGGAAGACAATTTTCAAAAAATATCGCTGCTCCACACCTGGATTTTGGGTGCTTTGCCTCGTGGTGACTTCATATGACTGCTAAGTTTGTCACGAGCCAAGCTACCCACCACACACCTTCCACTCTTCAGTCCTACCATATTTATGCTCCCAAGGGCAGCTGTTCGCTCAGCGCAGTGACAGAGCCACTGTTTTATGCGTGCTAAGAAAAAAAGCCCATTCTTAAGCGCTGAAGCACTCAGCCCTGCCGTGCGCCCGCCAAGTCGCCTAGGATTTGCACAGCAATGAAGATGCCCTGCGCTGGTGAAGCCCTCAACCTGCTCAGCCGTTCCAGAAGTGCCGCCTGCTGTCAGAAGGAGCGAGCAGGGAGCTGTGGGCTGTCAAGGGTGGGCGGTGCCCGGCTGGGGCTGCCGTCAGCACCAGGGACAGGAGCCTGGCCCGCGCCGCGCCGCGGTGGGCAGTGGCTGCGGTGTCCGAAGCCGGCGGCGCCGTGGGGCATGCGCGGAGCGCGGCGGCGGTAGCCATCTGCCCTGTGCGGGGCCGTGAGTGGCGGCGGGTAACGAACCCTTCTGTGAGAAAGAGTTCGAAAGTGCCTGACAGGCCGCGTAGGAGAATGCTTTAAGCAATGGCATCGCCGAGGATACACAACGACCATTTTAATACTTGCTCAGCACAGCTCTAGCCTACTTAAAATAACTGCAGTTGAGGCTTAGTGCTTCTCGTCTTATGGAACCTCAAGTCTCTGCCAGCAGGAGTAGGGAAGTGATTGTGCCCCTGTGCTCGGCACTGGTGAGGCTACATAAGTACTGCGTTCAGTTTTGGCCCTCTCACTACAAGATACTGGGGACGTTAAGATGCTGGAGCGTGTCCAGAGAAGGCCCACAAAGCTAGTGAAGGGCCTTTTTCTAGGGAAAGAGTATTTTGAGGAGTACCTGAGGGAACTGGGATTGTTTAGTCTGGAGAAGAGGAGATTGAGGTAAGACATCACTGATCTCTATAATTACCTGAAAGAAAGTGGTAGTGAATTTGGGGTCAGTCTATTCTCCCTAGTACCAAGTGATAGAGCAAGAGGAAATGTCCTGAAATTACACCAGAGGAGGTTTAGATTGGATATTAGGGTAAATCTCTTTACTGACAGGGTAGTCAGGTGTTGGAATAGGCTGGAGTCACTGTTCTTGAATGTGTTTTTAAAAAATGTAGAAGTGGTATTTCAGGACACTATTCAATGGCCATAACGGTGTTAGGTCAGTGGTTGGACTCAATGATCTTAGAGGTCTTTTTCCATCCAAAACAATTCTGTGATTCTCTTACTTATTCCACGTGCACACCATGCCAAAGTACTGACTGTGATGCACATTAAGTACGCTCTTCTGGTCCAATACACAGGATGCATAGACCAGGATAGAAAATTACGACCTAAATTATTTCTGTTTTTATAGTTGGCTAAAGTTCATATTCATATGAATTGTACCTTAATGGTAGTGGCAAAAATACTTTTCTGACAAGTCTGCTTACACACCCAAAGGAAACAATTTCTGTCTTGTCAAGTGCCTGAATACATTGCTTTCAACAGACCATTAATGTTATCAATAATTACAAGACAGTGCTGTTTATGTGAAAGGTTTGTTAGATGTAAGGCAATGTGTAAATACAGCAGATCAGTTTTACTAAATATTATAAAAAACCAAAATCCCTACAACCTTCTTTAATTTTTGTAAAAAAACCCCAACAACCAACCAAAAAACACAAAAAACCACCAAAAACCCCAGCGAAACAGAACCTAATGGGATGGTTGTCGTGGGAGAAAGAAAAGCATAATATGGTATTGTACAGTCACTTGTATAGATCATTTATTTTTCAACAGCAGATTGGATATCACTTTTTCCAAAATTCATTCATAGCTGAAATTATGCATCTCATTTGGGGAAAAAGTGGCTGTTTTCAGTTTGTCTTTTAATAAAGAAAGCAATAAGAAAATTAATTTTTAAATGTCTCTTTGTGGCTACTGATGCTACAAGCCACAGAAATATCAAAGTTGGTTTTTTTTTAGAATTGCTTTGTTTATACACAGCTATCAGAACTGTGAACCTGTTAGATTAATCTTGAGGCAGCAGTGAAATGTCATTGTAAAATGTAAGAAATGTATTCAATTTGTTTAAACTTTGTGAATCTTTATATACAAATTTTTATAACTTCCAATAAATGAAAAGAAAGGGTGTTTGCAGGGTGTAAATGTGCAAATGGGTGTTTTTAAAGTAGGTGATTATTTAATACTGAAGTTGGTATAAAAAAGCCCAAAATATAATTTCCCCTTCTGCCAGAAAGCTTCAGAACTTCAGGAAATATTCATTTTTCAGCTTTGAATAATGTTTTGACCAAGTTGAAAGCAAATTCGTACCCTGTTTGATTCTCTTTAGGAAGGTTAGGTGGAAATAAACGAGGATAGAATCTGATTCGACTGTCTGTGGCACATGGCTGCAGGCACTTCTGTGTGCTCTGTGCTGATTTCATCATGTGCTGTGTGCATGTGCACTTGAAGCTCTCAAACCGTCAGTAGTGTGTTTCAGGAGTAAGAATTTTGATTGTCAGATGCTTTTTGCAGATGCATCTGTGTTAACAAGTATCAGGATGAGAATACATGCCTTGTTATCTTTGGAGTTAGTGTTGTGTAGCTCTTTGTCAACTTTTGATGTCCTTGTTTATTCTGCTGTCTCTACAAATAACAAAATGTAGTGGGTTAAAGACCTTCCAACCCCACTGTTGAAATTTACTGTACTAGCTCAGATGGCTTGGAAGTAAGATGAAGCTCTATTTACAGAAAAAGCAAAATTTACAAGCATATATATATATACAATATTTACAATTTTATACAATTTAGGAATAATACAGAAAGCGAAACTCCCTCCCGGACAAAAGTAAAACTGACCAGAAAGGCTCAAGGCTATCCTCTCTTTCTCCCTCTACTTTCCCAGACAGACAAACAAGACAACCTTCAAAGTTCACATTGTTATGTGTTAGCCAAAATTAATAGATTTGAGAGCGGAGTGAGGGGGAATCGAATAGATTCAGCATCCCAGACCAGAGTGGGACAACTTGTTTACATTTTGGTTTTTTATCACTCTCAGTAAACTAATGAATGATATAGACTTCATCATAATTTTCTTTTTATAACCAATGGTCCAATTTATCTCATTAAAATATTCCAATTAGTATAAAACCAGCACACAAAAGCTACAAAATTACCATGTTATATTTATTTTATTATTAACAGGGTGATTTGCTTTTGACCCATGAGTTTCATTCCAGCCTAGGCAATTTCCTTTCCTGGAAAATTTGGATAGTTCTGTCAATGGCTAATTCTGTGTTTTCCATAAGCCTTTCTTTGAGTCTGGTATCTTTAATCACAATCTGGTCTCCTCAGCTGTTGCATTAGCTTGTCCAGTCTCTGATCAGTCACAAAAATACTATTTTTCTTGTAAATAAGCCCTTCATTTTTCAAAAATTTCTGCAGTATGGTTACATTAGAATTCTGAGGCATTTTAATAAGCGTCTGCACAGTTTAGTTGCAGTAACTGTAAATCAAAGATACAGCCACCAGGGAAAGTAAAAACATGATTGCTGCCCAACAAGGTTGGATTCCTTAGCTGCTGAGGGGTTCCTCACCAATGAGAATTAGTGTGTAAAATAAATACATTGCAGCACAATACAATGTATCCCAGGATAATATTTTGATGTCTCATCTAATTCCTTGCCATGCTGAAGGGGTTACAGTTCTGAGTTAAAAAATAAACTAGTGATAAGTGTGGCTTTCTGAGATCTTCTTGATCACAACTAATAACAAGATATAATCTTTGGTTTTGATGGGCTGTTTAGGTGTCATTTCTCTGTGGTGACTGATAAGGCTGTTCCTACAGAAGTGCTCAGTTTTAGAGCAGTGCAGATCAGGGGTGCATTTGCACTGTCATTTAACCAAGCTGTAACAGCTCCAGCAAATGAGGCCTTTTCATTTGTGATTGCTTAGCAGTTCTGAGCTTTCTTTACACGTGCTGTATAGGGGGGCAGGAGATTCACTGGACTCTTCCTTAAAACTTTAGTGAATGAATAAACAATTTGAAGAATAAACCACAATTTTCACTTCTCTTTTGATAAAGGACTGAAAGAAATTTCTTTAAAATTAGGATGGCAGGTATGTCCAATTAACACTTTAAATCACTTTTTTTTTTTTTTTTTTTTTTTTTGCATTGTGGAAAAGAAGTGCTGCCAAAGCAATCAAGTTTTGTATCTTCAGCATTTTTATTTTTCAGATTTTTTTTCCAGAATAATCTTAAGTAAATGTAGCAGGCATGTCTTAGGTGAGAAATTTCTAGAGTAACTCTGCTTTGGTAATTTTACCCTTGTAAAATGACAGAGATTTGTCATTCTCATTTTCAGTCTTGTCTTGTCATTGCAGTGTTGCCCATATACAAGACCAAACAAACAAGCAAACAGAACAACAAAAGCATCAAGCTGCTACATAGAGTGAAATAAAACATTGTGAATTGGAACTCCAGGGTTTTTCTCAAACATAAAATAGAAGGCTTTCCATGTGGTAATCTCCTTGAACTCTTCCTGTCATTTCCCTGAGCTCCATTATTAGCATAACATTCCTGGCACAGGGTAAAACCAGAGTTATGGCAGTAGGTAATTCAAGATATTATTATTAAAACCCCAGCAACACAGATTGACTCATAACCCAGGCTGCTTTCATACTTGGGGCTAATCCAGCCTCAAAATGTCAGTGTTGACAACACAATATCCACAAATCTTGTATTCTGATTTTAGATAGAAGAAACACTGAAATTTTCTTTCAGTTTAAACTTGTTCTGTTTTCAATTAGTTTGTGTAATCAAATGCTGGCTTAATTCTAGCTCTTCAACTGTAGGTATTCAGCAGTAAATGCATGTTATTTGTATGTAGGGAGAATTGAATCTCTTCCCACCTGTTTCACCTGATATCTCTCTGCATCTCTCAGTTGAAGGGTGATTAATCCATTCTCGTGTCTTTCTTAAAAGAAGAGTTGATAATCCTCTATTGAAAAGGAAAAGAGGTTACAGTTTGCAACTTTAGTGTACAACCTTCTTAATTTTGTGTTGCAGCATTCTGAGAGTAAACAATACGGCCATTTACTGAAAGACTTAGGCACTGCTGTAAATTAAGTTGTCAAAGTCACAGAGGGATTTAATACCATACTCTGTCTCAGAACTGATTATCTCTGATACTTACAACAAAGTAGCATCAGTCTTGTTCAGTTTCATTACTTGGTGCCTTGATCTGATGATTTGTTCAGTCAAGACTATAGATTTATTCAAATAATTTTGATGTCTGAAGACTGGGATAAACAGCTGAGAAAAGAGTGAGACAGTTGGCTCTTACAAATAAGGGCCTAACTCAAGCACCACTTTTCCTTGAACATTAAAAAAATTGTGTGAGCATCAGAATACGCATTTCTAGATATATGCTTACAAAGGGATATATGACCTTTAGATTATCCAATTAAAGAAAGATTGCCAGTTCACCTACCTTGACAAATGAGAATTAACTGGTATTTTTCTCTGCTGCTGGTACATTCACTGCATTAGAGATTAAGGAGAGCAAAAAGACCCAGAACATGTGAGCTGGCTCAGTGGTTTTTTGTCACAGTGGCCGGCAAGTGATGCTTTAGCCACTTGATATCTGCAAGGAAAGCTAATGATTTTAAAATAATCTTGGCAGCCACTGGAGGATGACAGCTAGTGTATGTTTTTTTTCCAAAGGGTAGCATCTCAGTGCCCCACCTTTCAACATCCCATAGTTTTCCCTGACCCTTTCCACATAAAATAAATTTGTTTAACACCATCACCTCAACAGGTGACCTGTAGTAAACTCTTATTATAGTAATATGTCTGCTAAAAGGGAAATAGAAAAAAAAACTAGACTCAAACCTAGCACAACAGGTTTATTTTAATACATTCATGCTAGCAATCTGTCTTGCCAGTTGCATAAATCTACAAAAGAGAATATGTGCAAAAGCAAACATCTGCTACCTAAACATCAGCTAGGAAATTATAGCCAAATGTTCCAACAAAATACAGTGACAGAACTGCATCAAATGAGGACTTGGCTATTTCATAATGATTTAAGCAAGGCCATCTCGGTTTTCATTCACACATAGTTCCATTCCTTTCTTAGTGTTTTCAGATGTGCTGGGAATAAAGGAGAAATCGAACTCAAAGCAAGAAGAACAGAGTGAGAGGGTGTGCTAGCTGACTTAACTAGATTCTCCCAAGTGGTATTTTTTTTTCTATTTGATAGGTGTGTAGGAAGATTGTTTCTCAGTTGAGAGGAAGAAAGATGAGTTATGTCTTGATTGTCAGATGCAAAATGTACAACTCATGTAAGACAAAAAAACTGACAGATCAGCTGTGTAATTTGCACTTGCACCATGTTTTCATGCAGTAAGCAGAATGAAGGACCAGTAGAGAAAGGCACACTATGTCAGAAAAAGCTTCGTGACTACCTCTGTTGAACCACAATATGTACAATTGAAAAAATAATTTAATATATAGCTTTATTGCCATTTTTAGTAGTAAAAAGTTTGTTTAGGGTTATCCAGACTTTCTGACAGAATTTTAGGGGCCTGGGGAAGGACCAGTGAGATACAAATTCAGGGTTCTGTTATATGAGTAACTTGATTCAATTCCTCTATGTTTAAAGGAAAGGACAATTTAAAAAGAACAGACCTAGACAAGTCAACAGAAATTTATTCTGTTTATCTTTATTCCATTTATCTTTATTTCACAGCCCTTTTCTTTACATGTTGGAAATCAGTTGTAGAGACACTAAAATGAAAGTTCCATTAAATGGGTGCTCTGTGATGAGCTTTTTCCTTCCTTTTTCTTTTTTTCATCCTTTACCATGAGAGTTTTGGGTAAAGCAAGAATTAATGTGGATTTGATTTATTGAAATGGATTTTCACATGATATTTCATGAAATTTTCATGTTTAAATTCTTTGGTGGTTGAAGTAAGTGGTTTCTGCAGTGCCCAAAGAGAACAGCTTTTACTGCATGAATCTTATTTCTCATCTGACTGAACATAATGATCCAAGACTTCAAAGATCAGTGTGGTTTTCTCTTTTCCAGATGAATGATTCTCAGAAGGAATCTATGCCACTGAGGTCCAACCACTGAGCTGCCTAATGCTACTATGTTAACTCTGTCCTTAATCTGGTGTTCTCTTCTTACTTCACTGAGCAGTAGCAGAAAGTGAGTTTTATCCAATATGTCTGGGAAACAGCACTTTGAATAAGGTGTATCAATACACAATAAGGGTTCTGGCATCAGAGACTTAGCTGAAGACAGCAGCATCCAAAGGATTCATGTTTTTAAATAGCAGTTGAAGAATTGTTGGAAACCTGGAGTCCATCTGTTTACATGCAAAGGTGAAAGTGCGCATGGTTTCTTTAAAAGCCAGGAGAGGCCTAAGTTAATGATGGCTTTGGCACCTGAGGGCACTGTAGACTTCTTAGAAAAAGGTACTAGAAATGAGAACTAGTGAGAAGAACAACGTGGTGATATTGCTGGGAGACCTTTTAAGCTGTACTGCTCCAGGACTGTCTCTGGGGTAAGTGGTAAGGAATGCCTGATGCAGGATCTGCATGGCAGAAGGGAGCTAAAACATGGGCTTGTTACAGAGGAGTTACGAAGTGTGCTGAGAAACAGTTATTTCATGCCAGGTCCTTAGAAAGAGTAAGCAAAGGCCTGTCCTCTGTCCCTGTGTATTAACTAGTGAAGATTCATTGGTCATTCATTGCTAGGAGTGTGGAAAATGAGAAGAATCCCTAGGAGATGTGGACTGAGCTGAGCAAACTCTCTGCGTCCTGCACAACAGCATGAAGATGTGCAGTGGTATTGAGAGATAACCTTTAAATTCATGTATGAAACTTTTGGTTAAAAAGGGAAAAACAGTTGTTGGTTTTTTTTAAAGTGAACTTGTTTAGCATGTCTAATATAGACAAATGAGGGGAGAGGTGTTACCCAAGACCTTCCAATATATTCTCTTCCCTGGTTATGTATTGTGGTGGTTTTGCCACAGTTGGGGCCAAATGCCCACTAGAGCCACTCTATCACTCCCCCTTTTAAATGGGCAGGGGAGAGGGAAAAATATAACAAAGGCCAGTTGTAAGATAGAAGCAATTTAATAATGAAAACAAGCAATAGCAACAGCCCACATGGAAGCAGGAGCAGAGAGAGATGTTAATCTCTACTTCCCATCAGCTGGACAATGTTTTGGTGTTGGAAGCAGGGCTCTCTATGCTTGGTGGTTACCACTGGAGGACAGACAAATCTTTCCAAACTTTCTTCTATTACCTCCTTCTTATATCTGAGCTGACGTCATATGGTATGGAATATCTCTTTGGCCAGTCTGGATCACCTGGTTTGGCTGTGTTGTCTCAGCATCTTGGGGTGGTGAGATGTTGAGGGAAAAAAAAATCAAAAACCCCAGCCTGGGTGCTCAGCTGCAGCAGTAGCCACAACACTGCTGCCTTATCAATGCTCAGCTACAGCACTACAAAACACAGTGTTAGAGGAGAATTAACCCCAGCTCAGCCCAGGTCTAACCTACTACGTGTCTTTACAACTATGATCCGACTAGTGTATGTTAATACTACTCAAAGGCAGATGAAGGTCTCATTTGCACAGTCACAGCTACCTTAGAGAATCCAGTGCTCTGAGCCATTATACTCCAGGCACTAGAAAGACTTCTGTAGAATTTTAAGAATATAGTCCTTCATTCTTTCCCCACTGAACCTCACTATAGTCTTACCATTAAATAAATAAAACTCAACCTTTAAATCTTCTGACATTAGTAGAGCTCTTTTGTACACAAAAGTAGAAGTTGGCCCTGAAAAGATTAGCTCATGGCTGGACAGGACAGAAACAACTATCTGATGTTCAGAGCAGGCTGCACTGTGAAGATTTCTCTGGTTTTTGCTCTGGATGGTATCCAGGGAGAATTGTGAAAAATTTGTTTGTTTGATTTTTTAATGCTTCATCCTGGTAATGTTGCTCCTGCTTCTTTTCACTCTCTTTCCTTGACTGTTTGTCCCATTAAAAAAGCAGAAAACCCTAAAAATATTCTACTATTGGTTTGACTTTGCTGACTTCAAGGGACAAATCTTGCTTATGAGGCCTCAAGCCCTCTTTTAAGGTTTCCTCTCTTAGATAATCTCATATTAATTAGTTGTTGCTCTTCATAGATCTGTGTGGTGATTTAGCAGTTACCTCTTCCCCCC
>VWZI01019326.1:939444-977447 GCA_013396835.1 Psilopogon haemacephalus
TATTTACAATGTATAACAGATATTTACAGATATATACAGTGAAAAAATAATACAGAAACACCACAGCCCTCTCAGAGATCAAAATCCCCAAGAGGGGTAACCAACCACCCCTACCACCTTTCCCCCCTTCCCCAATCTTATCTCACCACCTGCTGATGCTGCAGATAGGCGGAAGTAGATCAGCCAGGGGGATTAGCACTAGGAAAGAAGTTAGTAGAATTATTAAAAATCAGCTACAGAAGGCAGAGACAAAGGAACCATGCAAGGAGCAGCCACAGCCAGAGAGGTCTGAAGCACTCTGACTTATCTGTATTTGGGTTACACTCTTAAAAACATTTTTTTTCTCTTTCTCAGTAAAGCTCTGGGTGAAGTGACATAATGTATTTTCATTTCTCAGCCAATAGTCTAATTTCTCACTCAGATTCTCCAATTAGTTCAAACCAGCACAATCTGTTTCAGTATGTTCTGCACAGCTGGTTTTCCTTTTTGCTTATGTGCCATACAGCAAAACTGTATCCAGTGACACTTAATATTCAGCTTCCTCAGGTGAATACACTACATGCTGGGCATCTTGAGCAAAGAATATACAGAGTTGCATGATACATGTTTTTATTAGCTACATTTTATCATTAAAATCTTTGATTCTACTTGACTCATCTTACAAAGTAAAATATGCCTATAAATGATAGGTGAAATCAGGGTGGTGGGTGTCTGCAAATTATTGAGGAAATTAATTACTATGCATTCCTTATCAATTTCAGTAACAATCATTGACTTTCATGTGTAATAGTGTAGTTTAGGCTTTGTGATAACTACATAATGAAGGAAGAAAATGTAACTGAGGAAAAACATATTTTTCCAGTTGTGAATCTTGGAATGGACTGCAAAAGCTAGTTGAGACTAGCTGGTAGACATACTGAGATATGAGAAGATTAAGTAATTTTCCCCAGGTTTTTTTTGGGGGGGACAGAAAAAACCAAAACCAGAATCCTGAAGTTTTGAATTCATCTTTTGTGCATTTTCTCTGGATTATTCTTCGTCCTCTTTGTATGGGTTTGCTTACTGCATTCCCATCAAATCACAGTAGGCCTAATAACATACAGTTTGCAGCCCAGCTCAATGTTAATATCAATATTAACCCTGGCTTTAAAAAAAGTGAAACTTAGGCGATCTATTAATGTACAATTTCATGGAGTTAAGGGAAAATACTAGATTGGAAAAATGTTTTTAAAATTCAATAACTTTTAGTACTGATGTAACATACTTTTAAATCCTTCATTTCAGTTCATGGGATCACAGGACATTACAGGTTGGAAGGGGATCATACAATTTAGCATAGATCAGAGAGGAACACATTCAGTCAGGCCTTGAAAGTCTCCAGAGAAGGAGACCCACAACCTCTTTGGGGAGCCTGTTCCAGTGCTCTGTGACCCTTATAGTAAAGAAGTTCCCCCTTGTGTTGAGACAGAAAGTCTTTTGCAGCAACTTACACCCATTGCT
This sequence comes from Psilopogon haemacephalus, assembly GCA_013396835.1. Taxonomy (NCBI): domain Eukaryota; kingdom Metazoa; phylum Chordata; class Aves; order Piciformes; family Megalaimidae; genus Psilopogon; species Psilopogon haemacephalus. The sequence goes on from VWZI01019326.1 coordinate 940,945, forward strand.
CCCTGTCCTAGCACAGGGAGCAAGTGAGAAGAGCCTGTCCCCCAACTCCTGATCAGCCCACAAATATTTATACACATTTATCAAATTCCCTCTAAGTCTTCTCTTTTCCAGACTAAAAAGTCCCAAATCCCTCAGCATCTCCTCATAAGTCATGTGTTCCTGTCCCTGATCACCCTCTTAGCCCTCTGCTGGACTCTCCAGCAGATCCCTCTCCCTCTTAAGCTGGGAAGCTCAAAACTGATGCAATATTCAAGGTGGGGTCTTACCAGGGAATAGTAGAGGTGGAGGAGAACTTCCCTTGATCTGCCAGACACTCTTCTTAACACACCCCAGGATCCCACTGGCTTTCTTGGCCACAAGGGCATGCTGCTGTCCCAAGCCTAACTTCTTATCCACCAGGACTCCCAGGTCCCTCTCCACAGGGCTTGTCTCCAGCAGATCACCTCCTAGCCTGTACTGGTGCAGTTTATTATTCCTTCCCAGGTGCAGGACTCTGCACTTGTCCTTGTAGAACCTAATTTGGTTCCTCTGTGCCCAGCTCTCCAGTCTGTCCAGGTCAGTGGATGGCCACACAGCCTTCAGCTGTATCAGCCAAGCCTCCCAGTTTGGTGTCATCAGCAAACTTGATGAGCAGACACTCTGTACCCTCATCAGTGTCATTGATGAAGATGTTGAACAGGACTGGACCCAACAGTGATGCCTAGGGGGCTCCACTGGTTACAGCTCTCTAGATGGACCTGGCACATTGATCACCACTCTCTGAACTCTATCTTGTACCCAACTCCTAATCCACCTCATTGTCTGCTCTTCCATCCCATACTTCCTGAGCTTGATCACTAGGATGTCATGGGAGACAGTGTCAAAGGCCTTGCTATGGTCAAGATAGACTACATCCACTGGTCTTCCTGAATCTACCTATTCAGTTATGTTGTCATAGAATGCTATCAGGTTAGTCAAGCATGACCTCCCTTTGGTAAATCCACGCTGGCTGCTCTTGATAACCTTCTCTTCCAAATGCCTTGAGATGCCCTCCAGAACGAGCCACTCCATCATTTTTCCAGGGATGGAGGTGAGGCTGACTGGTCGATAGTTCCCTGGAACCTCTTTCTTGCCCTTTTTGAAGACTGGAGTGACATTGGCTCTCCTCCAGTCCTCAGGTACCTCTCCCATCTGCCACAATTTAGCAAAAACGATGGAGCATGGCAGAGCGGTAACATCAGCCAGTTCTCTCAGCATTTGTTTATGCACATTATTCACATAATCACAGAATTATTGAGGCTGGAATAGGCCTGAGATCATCAAATGCAGCCTATGACCGTAATACCACCACATCAACTAGACCGTGTCACTAAGTGCTACATCCAATCTTTCCTTGAACACCTCCAGGGATGGCAACCCTGCCGTCTCCCTGAGCAGTCTATTCCAGTGCCTAATTACTCTTTCCATGATGAAGTGCTTCCTAACATCCAACCTAAACCTCACCTCCTGCAGTTTCAGGCCATACCCTCTCATCTTGTTGCTAGTTGCCTTGGAGAAGAGTCTGGCCCCCGCCTTACTACAACTTCAGGTAGTTGTACAGTGTGATAAGGTCCTACTTCAGTCTCCTCCAGTCTGAACAACACCAGCTCCCTCAAACTCTCCTCATAAGACTTTCCCTCCAGTTCCTTCACTAGTCTTGTTGCACTCCTTTGGATCCACTCCACCACCTCAATATTCTTCTTGAAGTGAAGGACCCAGAGCTGCACACAGTACTCAAGGCAATGCCTCACCAGTGCTGAGTACAGGGGCAGAATTACATCCCTAGTCCTGCTGGCCACACTATTGCTGATACAAGCCAAGATGGCATTGGCCTTCCATGCCACCTGGGTACGCTGCTGGTTCATGTTCAGCCATTTGTCACCCAGCACTCCCAGGTCCTTCTCTGCCAGACTCTCCTTCTCTTTCCAGCCACTCATCACCCAGTCTGTAGCACTGCATGAGGTTATTGTGGCCAAAGGGTAGAACCCTGCACTTGGCCTTGTTGAGTCTCATCCTATTGCCCTCAGCCTATCAACTCAGCTGTCTAGATCTCTCTGAAGTGTCTTCCTACCTTCCAGCAGATCGACACTCCCCATCCCCCCACTGAGCTTGGTGTCATCCACAAATTTACTAACAGTAGACTCAGTCCCTTCATCCAAGTCATTATTAAAGATGTTGACTAAAACTGGGCCCAGTGCTGATCCCTAGGGGACACCACTGGTCACCAGACACCAACTGGACATGGCACCATTCACAACCGCTCTCTGTGTGTGGTCATCCAGCCAGTTTTTAAACCAGCTCAGGGTGCACCTGTCCAAGCCATGGGCTGTCCGCTTTTCCAGGAGGGTGCTGTTGGAGACTATGTCAAAGGCTTTGCTGAAGTCTAGGTAGACCACATCTACAGCCCTCCCCTTGTCTACCAGGTGGGTCACCCAGGCATAGAAATATATCAGATTGGTTGAGCAGGACTTTGCCTTTCTAAACCCATGTGTCGTGGTAGGTCTGATAGGCCAAAATAGGCTTATACATATTCTGGCTTGTGCAGACATGTTTCTCTGTTCTCCTCTTCTGTTGTGGGGAGAAACAACCGAGGGAACGAGGACAAAAGAACCTGGAGCCATGAAGTCTGAGAGCCCTGGCTTGGCCAGACTTGTTTTTCGCCTGCTTACATCCTGTGGTAAGCACTTGGCTTGTGCCTGCCTTATGCCAGGCCTATGTCTTCCCCAAATTTGGGTAAAGTAAGCCTATGGCTTCACCTAATATGGTCAAGCTTGTCTAACTGCCATTCTGATTGGCTATTCTGTGTCCAAAGGCCCATTGGTCTTGGTCTACATGGATATAAAGGAGATGAGCAGGTAGCACAATGTGCTCTGCTGTTGTATTCATGTGCTGCCTGCTGCTGCCTGCTGTTAATGCCTTCTGCTTCTGGAAGTGACACTGCCTTATTGTTTATAGCATTATGCCTTGCTAAGCTATAACTCAGCTCTGCTGAAAAGCCTGGAAACTGCCTGCTTAGAGGTTACCAGGAACAGGCATAAATGCCTCCACATGACCAGCCTGCATAGCCAGTGTGACATCCATGCTGAGACTGCACATTGCAAGATATCCTGCCTATGTCTGCCAAGACAAGGAGCCCTGGATGGGAGTCACAGATTGTCCAGGGAAATCAGGATCAGATCGGAGATCATCTGCCTCTTTCCCCAGCATCCTATGAAGCCTGGGAAGAATCAGAAGACTCACTGGCCAACAAGACAATAGACAGAATTCCCTGAATGCGTTTGAGTACTGTCTTAAGCTGTTGATAACCTCGCGAGTTGTGAGATAATATTTTGTGAGTAAATACTTAAAACCTCTTGTAATTTATTAGTTGCCTTCTGCCATAAGCAGAAAGGAGCTTCCTGAGTCCATCTAGTGGGCAAGCTGTGTAGTTAACCTATAGTTAAACACAAGCAGTACAACTGACTGCAAGAACCTTCTCTTCCAGTTCAATTAATGTTTATGTATTTTGCTAGTTATTTCTAGATCTAATTAATTCTGTATGTAGTGTGTTCCATGACCGTTGCAAACAACCAGTTATTATTAAAATTAGTGGTCAGTAGTGGTGTGAGTTTTGAACACCAAAATTAATAAACAATAGTAATTTTCGAAAATACCATCTCACATCAATTAGTTGCCCCTCCATAACACGATGCTCTCTGTTTATTAATTTTAGGTTTCTGATAAACTTCATAGAAATCAAGTACACTGATCCAAAGGGTGCATCTGAACATGTGCAATAATTTTTTTAAGTGCTGGGGCTTCTGAAGGAACTGCTGTTGCATTAGAGATACAGTCACTTTCTGTGTGACCCTTCAGGCATGGCCCTATGTGAAAGGGTATGGATTTTCCATTCTGTTTTTCCAGGCAGTGGAAAACATATAGCAATTGTTAGTATGTCTATAAATATACCACAACCTATTCAGGAAATGTCCTTTATGAAAATTTACATGACAGAGCTTGTGCTAGCCAATGATGCAGTCTCAAATATTTGAGTTTGTTTCTGACCTATCTTGTACTTTTGTGGAAGCCATGGTGGAGTTACTGAAGTGCTGAGGGAAAGTAGTAATGCCTTTGATTTTACATTGTGTGTAAAACATGCTTCACAGAAGTTTCCCTTAGTAACCCTTATACATACATCGTGTTAATGTTTTTAGTGGCTGAGCTAGTTATTCATAGCAAGGTAGAATGCTGAATTTGAATAATACTGAAAGCAGGTTCATTGTGGGGAAGAGGAAACAAAATCATGTAATGCAACATTTACTGCTCCTGTGCCATCATAAAATTTCACATTACTAATGGAGATAATTTTCTCCAGGATAACATGTAATATTAGAAAATCACATATGACTCCATAAAAGAAAACACCAAGCACTAATGGCCTAAGAGGCAAGTGATCTTCACTTTGAGGTTATGTCAATGTTCATGTGCTGAGACAGTTTACTGCCAGCTGCTGTGCACTCTGCTCTACAGCATAGCTAAGGCTTGTTTCAAACCTGATTAAGTTAAAAAGAGTGTTTCTACAAATACTACTTATTTTTTCAAGTTACAGTCATCATCAGAAGACCTACTTCAGGCCATTTTTGCCATGAATGTTTATGTTTCTGAGTGATAGATCTAATGGATTATGACAGAATATGTATTGTAGTAGCCCAAATGAAATTGGGTTTTGAACAGGACCTCCCACATAAAGTCTCCTTGGTAAGGGTTGGTTTAAATTTTCTTGAAAGTGATTAAAAAAAAAATCTTTGGTAGTAGATCTGAATCAATACTGCCATTTATGTAAAGTTAAAACAACAACCTAAAATCCACAAGTGCAGAAGGTTTCTCACTGTAAAGAAGAATTAATCCCTTTCCATTCCTTGCAGCCACTGATCCTACTATTTACCCTCAGTTTCATTGCCAACAAGTGTCTGTAGGTAATACATGGACCAACCACTGTTTTGTAGTCTAGTAGCATGAGGTCTTGACATCTCTATACACAGTGAGGTGATACCAACATTTTGAAAGTGTACTAGTGTTTTCCTGCACTGACTGACTTGTGGCACTTGCTTTGCTCTCCAAGCCAGTTACATAGAATTCCTGTGCTTTCTTTTTTTCCCAGCAGAATCCTGCTGCAGCTAGGACGGCAGAAAAGATTTAAATTCTTACTACTGTTTGTTCTTTGTATTAGACTGTTAAGTCTAGTTTTGCTCTAGGATAACTACTCACCATACTGTCTACTGTCCTTAGAAGGGATGTAAATAGGACAACTTGTAAATCTTGACAACTGTAAACTTTGTAAAAGTTTCAAAGTACATCTCATTTGAAGGAAGGTATAATAATATTTAGCAATCTTTTGTTCTACATGAAATATTTAGTGTCTTGGTTTACGGCCCACATCCAGGGTTGCTAGGAATGACAGTACTAATCATTTATTTCTTTAAGACTGCTTTTATATAAACCTATTTATAACGTGGGACTCCTCACATTTCTATGACATTAAAAACTGCAAAGGTAGAAGCAGAAGTGTTTCAACTGAGATACTTGTTGCTCAGCCTCTGAAAATACCATTGTTTGATACTAACAGCTTTAGAGATAAGGGCCCTCTCTAAGTAGACTCATACCGAAACAGTGATTTCAGAGGCATAGGCAGCCAGATGCCCTGTCGGAGTTACTGAGATGGTAATAACTTTCATTAAAGGAGCAGAGGATGAAGGCCACTTAGACCACATAGGCCATAGTCTAAGTAAAAATGGCACCAGGAAAATGGGAACAAGTGTAGCTTACCCACATCATGCTCTAGGGCTGTAGCACTCTGTGGTGCCTTTGGATTTTATTTCTGAGTATCAAGCTTACTGTTGCTTTTGCATATGACTTCCAGAAAAATACTCTTTGCTATGCTTTGCTGAGAATGTGTGAAATTTTACTCAAGTATCACATGCCATGATGACACTTTTTAGTCCACTAGTGGTTGCAAAAGTTTCCAAAAGTATGGGACGTAAGGACCTTAGTCCCTGGCAGTATGTGAAAATTTAAAAGACTGGCAACTTGTGGCTCATGCCTTATATAGGACTTCAATTTTGACTTGCAATAGCCTTTTACTACGCTGATGCTTGGCACCTTATCTGCTGGACCACAAGTAATGACCAGTTGCCCAGCAGTTTTGCAGAATTTCTTGGATAATTACACCAAACATTCTCACTTTTAACTCAAGTCTGGATTGGAGCTCAAGCCCAGAGAGGTGAAGAAGTTGTCTGTTAACTCACAGCACTGCATGCTGCTGCCTTTGCCAGCAAGATACTCTATGAACAGCTGCTGTAGTACAAAAGGCTAAAGGGAAGTGCCTCAGTTTAACCATAGTCCTATCGCACCTCCAAGTCACTGGAACATACCCAAGTGCATGGTAAACTACAGGCAGTCTCTCCAGTGTAGAACAGGCTGTACAGTTGACTTCAACTGAAACATGAATCATCTCAGTCCTAAATTATTTTAATCCAATCGGTCATTGGTGTTAAAGAGTGTAAAGAGACAGCAAAGCGGAAAGAATGGCTGCCAAGCAGAGGATACAGGACACGAAGCTGCTAGATGAGATGAAATATAAACTAATAATGATTTATTCCAAATGCCACTGAGGTTACAATGTGAATCACTTGGAGGCTTTCCCCTGAATTATCTTTATAGTCTCAATGGAGGTGAAGGGAAAGCAACACAGTTACACAGAATTGTACAAAAAGTTATGAAGTGCTCCAAACAAATTAATATATGCTTTTCAAGCCTCTTGTAAGTAGATGAGCATGAGCAGCTGTAGTTCTTTTTATAGCTACAAACTAATCTCTAGTACGTGTTGGAGTTGAAAGATACAGAGAACAACATGCTGTGGATTTTCACAGCTTTCCTAGCCATGGAATTATTCTTTTTATACCCCCTAAAAGTGGAAGGGAATGCAGAAGAATGATGAGTATAGTCTTCAAGAATACTGATTAGAAACAAAATCATGATAGGAATAAAATCATGAAAGATAGGAACAAAATCATGAAAGGGTCTAGCTCTTAATGGCACACACCACATGTGAGTTTTGACCTATTTTCTTGACAGGCTCAGCCTTTTGTGATTTATAGGGAATGGGCAGCACTTGCTAGCATTTCTTCCCAGTTTTCACTAGTGTGAGTGGCCTTCATGACAAAGGAAGGCTTACATGCTTCATGTTTAAGTAATTTGTAAAGCCTAAGCAATAAGTCGTAATTGAATTCTGTAGACTTAATGGATACCTTTGAACATACATCCTATTTGGAGATGATATGTTTTCTCGCTTCTTTCTTCTTATGGCTAGCTGTATATACTACCTGTTTAATATTGTCATCTGCCTGGACACTATATCCAGTTGTGAAGGGAGGAACTGTAGCAACCCCTTCTCATCTCAAATACCCACGATTTTATTTACATAAAAGCATCCTGGATTTTGAACAGCTTGTTTCTTTTGGCAGTTTACTACCAGCCTGAATGGCCACTTTTTAATGATCTAACATTTGGCAGCTGCAGAAGTCCTTATCACCTCCATTTTTCATTTAGGTCCTTTTGTACTAAATCTCTATTTGAAATAAGTTTACAAAAGCTTGTTCCAAAACAAGGCCCCAAATCTTCTGGAACCCACTAATAACTTTTTTTTTTTTCCCCTCGGTGGAACAAGTTTGCTACACTTTTATTGGTTTTATGCCTTTCTCTGATGTGGCATAAGGAAGAAGTGATTTACCTAGGACAAAATNGGAGAAGGGACGGGGATGGAGAGAACTACCAAGAGCTACAAGAAAGCCTATGGGGAAGAACTCTTTCAATAGCTCTTTGCGCCCAGTGCTTTCCAGATCAGAACGTGTGTGTCTCCGCTGTGGACTGACTATACCTCATAATTCTTGTAATGTAGAGTGCTATGGTTTTCAATTTAATTTTGTACATTTATTCTCAGGGCTAGAAGGAGCACCAGGGAAAAGGAGATGGTCACTATTTCATGGAACTATTTTCCTTTGGGGGAAAATAAGTACAGGCTACTGGATTTAGTCACTTTGGAACAAAAATCTCAGCTATAAGAATGCTGCTATTTAGAGAAGGGGAAAATTAAAATGTTGAAGATGGGATGGTGTGGATTCCACACATCTCAAGAACAACTATTTTTTGACAACTAACCCTTCTCCCAAGATTTATTTTAGCAAAATATATCTAAAGATAAACCACTTGGAAGGATTAGAAGGCAGATGTATTGACTTACCCAGAAGACATTTCAGTACAAACATTGTTTTGAATTCTACATTCTTCTCATGAAACCTGCTTAAGAAAAGTTGGTAGGAGTTTCCTAATACTTTACTACAGCTCTGGGGAGGTTAGTTAACAGTAGGTCAAACTGACCTCTTAAACTACTGGTTTCTTAATCTAAGTATGGAAAAGACCATACCCTCATCTATCAGAAATTAAAGATTTGAGACTTTAAATTACTGCTCAAGTGCATTGCCTTTCAATTGGATTGTAGAAGAAAATGAGGGTAAATATGTCATTAATGAGAGAAGGGAGCACTGACCATATGATTAAGCTTTCATTTGATTGAAGGACATTACAATACTGAAGAAACCATCCTCAGGAAGTACTATACATTTTCCCCCAAATCTCTCAAGTTTAACTTTGTAATAGCTTTGAAGCTAAACTACACTAAGTGAAAAAAGCACCAGATTTGAATTTCATACTTCCATTCCCTCTCAGGTTAATCTTGGGAGGCTTGTAATTAAGATCCATGCAATGGTCGAATATATCTGGATAGAGTAAAATCCAAGTGAAATAAATTACTTCATGTGCTGCATAAAAAAGAAATAATAAAATGACTCAGATCAAGAAGTGAATCACTGGAGAGAGTTCTGGTGCTGAAAAGGTTACTCCTCTTGTTTTCATCTTTGCTAGTTTTGCATTGTGTCTTTGTAGGAGCATTTTAGAATAATGTAGGAAGGTATTCTGTATTCAGCTGGTCCATGGTTGTTCCAGAGGTACTGGCTAAGGTGACAGTCTGGCTTGCACCACTCACTTAGCTGTTGGATTTCTTGTGCTGCTTGTAACTGTTGATCTTTGGGTACAGGAAACCAGAGTTGTATCGAGAAGGCAACTCTAATCCTTGGACACTGCTGTATGTTATTGTAATGCTGGGTATCTGGGCTGTAGATGGTCCGTGCTGAGACTCTTCTTTTCTTTGTCCAATACCATTCAGGGTTTCACCACTCTGAAGGATGCAGGGTTCAAAAGAAACAGAAAACACAAATGTCTACAAGGAGATCAGGTTGCATTATCTATGAATAAGTAGCATATATTAAGATAAGTACTTTGCTGATCTCTACCACTAACTCAAAGCCAAAGTTAAGGGATGGATGAACAAGTAGATATTAATATTATTTTAGTATTTAATTAATGACTTATGAAGAAAAAAAATGTTAAACAAGTAAATGTGCTAAAGCACAGGCTTTGCTTTTGGTACTTAAATCTACTTGGTGAACGACCAGGCTGATGACAGCACATTCAACTATGAACAAAAGTACTGTGAATATGCTCCCACAGTCTATGAATTCAGTCAAGTAAGGAGCCTCTCCATATAAAGAGGGATTGTTTAGGTTCATTGAGGCAAGAGGTGGTACAAAATGTGGTGATAACAGTGTGCGTAATTTGAAGGAGGAAGCAAATTAAATAATGAAGTGAAAACAGGAATTGAGGGGAAGACTAATAACCATTTTTTGACAATAGTAATGTTAGCTTGTCACTTCCACAGGACCTTTTATGAGGGTGTTAGGATGAGGCTAGCAATAGCTCATAAGAATCACTATTAACAATAAAGACATAATTGAAGATGTTTGTATTACACTGGGTTTCATGCTGCAGAGATAAAACTGGCATGTTTTCACCTGTCAACTCTTTTCGCTGGTTCCCTGTCTGTCAATAATTAAGGCAAGCTGACTCACTTACGGCAGATGTCAAAAACTGTTGTCAGTATGCCATAGCTTTGTTACTTTTAATAAATAAATGCTAGGCAAACCTCTTAACTGAATAGGTAATATAACATGTTTCCAAAACTTACCTTGATTTCCTCCAAATTACATTTTCTAGATATTTGCTGCTACCCCAAACAGAGAACATTAAATAGCTAACAACTTTGCTTTGTGCAGCAGTACTTGCCACAAGACTGTGGCTGAGAGATATAGCCATGAGAATGGTTAGCTCAGCCTACTGTTTATGTTACTCATTTAAAAATGGCACAAAATGAATGCTTCCATGCTCCACTAAGGAAATCACAGACCTCATCAGGGGATCTACTGAATTAAATAATTTCTTGAAGAAGTTTAGCTGAAGGAGAACTCTGTAGGCCATGTGTTCTTCTGCTTAGTTTTAGAAGTGATCTACCCTTTACGATTATGGTTTTTTATGTTCTTTTGGGAGTATTGTGTAATTCTTGCATCTCAGAAAATAACATCTGTGCTCAGAGACTGGGGTTAGTGTTAGTTTTTGTTCCCTCAGTTACTTAGACCCATGCCAAGTATTAAAATAATAATTCTTACACTAGGTATGGCAGTGTACTTTGTGACATTCAGTTCCACTAAGGGTATGCCATCAGCCTCTACACCCATCTGAAAAAGGTAAGAAAGAAATAAATTACACATACATAGGTCACATATTTTTTTATAGATGTGAAATGCAAAGTATAGGAAAAGGAAGGAAAAAAAAAGGATCTCAGAAGACTGACTGAAAAGTGGTGATATGCTAAAGATAGCCTTGTTTTTCACTCCTCACCACATGAGTTCATTTGATAGCAAATGGTAAGACAACAGAAAGATTGGCCATGTAATTTAGACAATGAAATACAAATATTATTAAATGTACAATTAAAACCAGACACAAAACAAGGTACAATTCAGATGCTAAGATCACTGTACCAGCAACGTGACTTGTCAGAAAGATAACAAGGCAGCTGAATAATGAAGCAGGGTGGAAGTAAAAAGCTGGTGAACTTTTATAGCCTCTAAGTCATTACTCGTGTTAAATCTTAGGTTATCCCCATCTTCTTGGCAGGAAGCATCATGATTAATTATGGTAAAATGTACAGATTTGTTAACCTGCCATTTGTCAGAAAATTTAGATATTGCACAGTCTATTACCTTCTCACAAATCCTAGAGTCATGGCTTTTCAGTTTAGATTTGGCTCTTAAGTCACTACTATGACTTGTCTCTTTAACCGTTTCATAGCAGGTCTGTTCGCTAGCAAGTTTGGAGAACACGTTGGGAGTATCCGTTTCTGTGTCAATACAGCCCTAAAAAAAGAATATAGCATACCAAATCACTCTAGGTTCTGAGGAACTTCCGTCTAGTTTACTCCATGAGACCTAGTTTTACTTGGAGAGAAATTGTAAGAGACAGACACAAGTGTTTGGAAGAATAAGGGACAAAGTTTCCAAAGTGACTTGAGTAGAAGCAGAAGTAAATAGAAGGAAATGTCTAGTGTCTGCAGAATCAGTGTTTCAGAAACATTTTATTCCATGAATGAGCCCTAAAGTTCTAAGCTTTGTTCCAATTAAAAAAAAAAAAAAAAAGAACAAATCCCTTCCTTGCTTCCTTGTTCTATCAGCCTTTTCGTTATGATGATGAAGAACCATAAAATTCCATAGATCATAACAAAACAATGAAACAGCTAATGCAACTGTGATGAGCAGCTCATGGCAAACCAGTCTACTTTCTGTTGAAAAAAGGGGGAATATATCAAAGCAATATACTTTTAATTTTTTCTTTCATGCAGCAAGGGTCTTTTGTAAGCAGTTTGTGTGCTTTGAAGGTAGCTTCCATCAGATGAGATTGTATAACTGCTAGAAAATACTTGAAGCAATTATTGATGCTTTTGTTATTTGATATTTTCAATTACTGACACATTTTCCTCAGGGAAGAAAATAAAAATGAGGTGTAGAAAAGCTCAAACTTTGATAGAACAGGGAGATGAGGCTGTTCAGCCTGGAGAAGAGAAAGATAATACCTAATAGTGGCCTTCCTGTATCTGAAGGGCACCTAGAATAAAGCTGGAGAAGACTGTTTATAAAGGCCTGTAGTGACAGCACAAGGGGCAGTGGTTTGAAATGAGAGAAGAGTAGATTTAGGTGGAATGTTAAGAACAAGTTCTTTACTATGAGAATGGTGGAACTCCAGAGCAGGTTGCCCAAGGAGGTAATTGAAGCCCCATCCCTGGATATATTCAAGGTCAGGCTCTACAAAGCTCTGAACAACCTCATCTAGTGGAGGATGTCCCTGCTGACTGCAGGGACCTTTGAATGATGACCTTTGAAGGTCCCTTCCAATCTAACCATTCTATGAACAAGCCTTATAGAAAATTCCAGATTAAAACATGTCAATTACGTGGGGTGGGTTTTTTTTGCAGTTTTGTTTTGTTTTGGTTTGTGTGTGAGTGTGTGTGTTTTGTTTGTTGGTTTGGTTTGTTTTTTGTTTTAACTTTGGGTAATGTTTCTTTTCCATTTCACTGATTTACCTCAAGTATTAAGAATTACTTTCTTACCACAAAGAATGGTTGACTTCTTTGCATAGTTTCCCTTCCCCAGCACTCATGGTTGTACAAGTTGTCTGGGGTGTTTGTGTTGTGCTTGTTTGTTTGTTTGTTTAGGCATTTTGTTTGTTTATTTTACAGTCAAAGAGAAGCAATATGAAAATGTTCCTTTTTTATTAGTCAGTTTTAAAACCTTTCACCTAAATGGTGGCTAATAGCCAGAAGTTTTCTATTTTGGTTGGACCAAGAAGTCAAAAGAATATGGAGTGCAAAGAAACAGAAATGTTACTGTTAAAAACAACTGTTATAATTCACTGCTTGCCTGGGTAAGATACAGTTGTTTCTGTGACTGAAAAAGAATTGCCAGGAATATTGTGGCTTTTCATATATTTGAAAATTTCATTTAAAACTTTTGCAATGACCTAATGTGCTTGGTTACTTGATAATGTAACTCAGTTGTAAGAGAGAGCTTAGGATGCCAAATATTTGTCCTGTTGTCAGCTGCTGTGCAAAACATTCAGTTTCACTTAGACTGGCAGCAGTAAGCTGTTGAGGTCTTGTGTGAGAAAGATTTTGTAATTAGTTTAGTGATTTGGCTAAATCTCATGATTAATACGCTTCCAAATACATCTCAGTTGACTTACAGAAAGCATTATCTGTTAAATAACAAACTTACTTTCACTACAGAACTATTTAGTGATGATCAGTTTCTTTTTTTTGTGTGTATTTGTTCAAAATCCAGATCTCTGGTAAGACAAGTACATCCTAGGACTATGAACAGACTTTCAAAGGGGCTCTGACTCTAAGCTTCATTACTTTCTAAACTTCCTGTTGTTCCATACAAGGATCTACATTCTGCTTTTACACTTCATATTTAGAGTGGACATTAGGAAAAACTTCTTTACTGAGAGAGTGGTGAGATGTTGGAACAGGCTGCCCAAGTGTGTGGTGGAGTCACCATCTTTGGAGGTATTCAAGAAGTGCACAGATGTGGTTCCTCAGGACATGGTTTAGTGTCATGGTAGTTGAGTTATGGTTGGACTCAATGATCTTAACATTTTTTTCCAACTTGATTCTATGACTCTCTATTCTACTATTCATCCTTTTGTCTTCCATTTCAGTTTGTTGCTCTGTTTTCTCTGGAGCTCTTGTAGTGAGCATCATAATGCATTTCATCTAAATCTGTAACTTTGGAGGAATTTTATATGACAATGAATTACTTTGCAATTAAAAATGGGTGTTTGGGAAGTTTATCTCTTACTGATTCAATGTCAGAGAGAGAAGATAGTCTCCTTTTTCCTTTCTGCAGCCCACTTATCTCAGAAGACTGGCTGGTCACAGTTGCTCGTCTGGAGGAAGGATAACTGCTGAAAGACCGTGAGTCTTTAGGAGAAACTCGCAGCAAGGATCCAAGGCAAGGAACATATGCTGCAATGGCTGTTCTAATGGATGAGAGGTAAAAACCAGTTAGACTTTTCTGTTAGCACAAAGATTGAGTCATTGTATACAATGCATTTATTCAGAGAGACTAATTAATTCTGCATAGACTGGAAAATTACTGGGTACTAAAAGAGTTTTCCAGATATTCAGTATCTCACATACAATCACCCTGCATGATCACTTATTCACAGTGTCCTGCAGAACTCAAATTTATTGCTTGGCAGGGATAAGGGTATTAAAATATAACTCTTCGAATTGAAGTGAGCTATTAAAATGGTGCTTTATCTGCTTTCAGCTTAATCAGGGCAAAAAAAAAAAATTCTGTCCCTTTAAACTGAACCTCACAGAAGTACCACATAATGAATTGTTTTAATCTTCCCCTAAGCAGCTATTCTAGCTTCCACTTACACATCTGTTCTCTGGCTATTTGTAGAGTTGTATAAAATGTGCTGTTATATTACAGTGTTTCTTTCCTTATATGCAGCATAAGGAAGCTATTTTGCCTGGCTTTCCTCTTCCTGTCAGCCTTCCCTGCTTAGATGCTCATTCCCACCTTTTTTCAGTCCAGTTCCCCATTAGATCCTTACAAAGGGTGCAACCACAGTGTATGGCTTTGCTGCCATCCATCAGATCTCACAGCCTGCATCTGAACTTGGTATGGTAATGACCCTAAATATTGCAATTCAGAAGAAATACTATCTGAAATACGAAAGCTTGAAGAAAGGTGCGTAGGACACACAAAATAGAGAAGAAGTAGGCTGACTTACTGAATAACATGCTTGGTTAATTTAACAAACTGCTTCACACTCCTGTGAAGACAGACATTTTATGGTGCTTTCCTCTGAGGTGGGAAGGCCTTTTTACCTTTTATCATGTAATCTGGAAGTACAGATCAGTATCCATAAACATTTCTTAACTCCCATTTGCATAGTAATTTGTTCCAAGTCCAAATTCCACTGACATTTATATCGTATTGAGAAGTTTTCTTGATGAGGGCAAGGCTTTATTACAGAGGTAAAGTGTGCAGGTGAAGTAGAGTTCAGATAGTAGTCCTAAAAATGACAAATTACTGTCTGGTTTTCTTTACTATATTAAACAAAGATTATAAGAGCAAACTTACCTGTATTTGGGGTGAATGATGGCATAAATGATGGGGTTATGGATGACAGAAGCTTTGGCAATCACAGCTGGTATGGAGTTCATGAAGGGTGTTAGGATGTGGGAATACCTAGAGTAATGAAAATAGATTGCATATTTAGTATAGTCTGTGCAGTTACATCCTGACAAGACAATGCTTTATACAATGCTCTAGAGAGAGTAAAAAGGGGAGTTCTGTACCTAAAGAGAGAGAACAAATTTTACATCCTTTGTCTATAAAAATCAACACCAGTCTAATTGCATTTCTGAGAAACATGATTTTCCTGGGGCTTTTCTTTCAACACTTCACTGCTATGACTCAGGAGGGTGACACTTCCTGTGTTACTTGCCCTAGGGACAAAGCCAGCTTTCAATAAGTGAATGTGCATTCATCAGAGTATCTATCTGTTCCATAACCATCAGACGTACTTGCTGAGTAATATGTCATTAAACAGATGTGCAGAATGACACATCATAGGGAAAGCTAACAAAAAAAAAAAAAAAATTCTCACTCAAACTTTATTTTTAACCTGATCTGAACTAAAAAGTGACAGGGAAGTATTTTTTAAAACTAAACAGTGAAGGGTATGTATTTTAAATGTCATGTTACACTCATGTGTTACTGTGTCAATGCATGTATGCAGGTGGTGTCGCTCTAAAGAATAAAATAATCATTATTATGTCTGCCATGCTACCATCAGGCAGTAAAATTTTGAAGATAGCTTGAACCCATAAGGTCTTGGTTGGAAGAAAGTCAATGGAATAGCTCAGACCAAAGTAACATTTCATAGGCAGTTCCTACTAGGCATATTGTCCATAGACTTAAAAAAAGGCTATGAAGACCTCTTACATTTTTATGTGAAATGGCCCAGCAAGTAAGTCAAATTTCCTTCCACGGATTACATCCTTTCTGTATAACTGATCCTGTTCCTGAGAGGACAGTCTAAGCCTTGTATTTCAGTGAGCCTTGTATTCCTATAACAATATTGGGGAAACCAGATTTTTCTTTCAATCTTCTCTCAGAGGAAGGTTTCTTGTATGGAAACTGGAGGAGGCATAACTGCTGAAAGACCGTGAGTCTTCAGGAGAAATTTGCAGCAGGTATCCAAAGCAAGGAGTATATGTTGCAATGGCTGTTCTAAAGGATGAGAGCTAGAACCAGCCAGATTTTTTCTGAGGAGAGGATTGTATAAGTAGATGACCGAAGAACTGTTCATCACACTACATGAATATTTATGTTCTGTGATGAGGAAGTAGTTTGCCATTGGTAATATGAGAGTCATTCTGTCATCTGCTTGAATGTTGAGATGCCTTTTCATCTCTAATTTAAGGCTTTTCTCTGATAGGTATGTTCTACATATAATTTTTTTAACAGGTCTTCTCCTAACTGTACATTTTAAAACATTGCTTTTAGATGTAATTCTTCATGGATTCTGAAGAACACACAACAACGTTATTAGTGAGCATCACTTTGTGCTAGCTCAGAATTTCCCATCCAAAATATTTTCTAAGGGATTTGAGGGATTTTCTTTAGGTTATTACTCTATTAGAGAAATTGTTTTTAGTCCAATGAGTGCCTGCCATGTGTGTCATGCAGTTATCTAAGTTCACTGTAATAGAAGTCCACAGGCCTCTAGGCTTGGTCTATTAATCTACACAAAATTTCGGAAAGATTTCCTAGAAGACATAGTTCAGAAATAGAAATAAACTGAATGAAGCTGTGTTGCTTACCATGTGTCTTCATTAGCAAAATCTAAAAATGCTCATTTGTCATTTGTAGAGTTATGAAATTGTCCATTTGTTCAGATTTTTGTTAGCGTAGGGCATGGGCTACAAGTCAAGTTCAGCAGTCACTTGATTATCTTAAGGTAGATGCTGATTATATGGGCCAGCCTGGCAGTTCTACATAGCCAATTAGCTTAAAGCATCTCCTTTTCCTGTGGTTTCTTAGAGCAAACAGCTCTGGAAGGTAGCCATGCTATATTTCTTTGTCTTCTTGCTCTTTCTCTGTCTCTTGATGACCATGTATCACCAGTGGTGGGTACTTAAGTCCCTTGGTGACAGGAAATGGGACACCGGAACACATGCTAAGAATTTGTTTCTCAGAACAAGTAATGTGTTTCCCTTTATGGAGAAAATATTTCCTGCTGCTGCTTAGAATTTCTCCTCTGGATAAAAGAGAGAGAATCCTCTTCTCTTAGCATGTTTTTTCTTCTTCAATGTATGATTTATAAGTGAAGTGTGAGAAAACTCAAATGCTAACACAAGAGAAATATCCACAGAGAGCCAAAGCATCCAGTTAACTAACTCACAACCTGTTAGTTGCACTGGGATTGTATCAACTGCAGTCTGATGTCAAGCTATGTACAGATACCATACTAATAATGTCATGCTTTTGTTGAAATTACTGTATAAAATGCTGAGAATTAAATAGATTAATAACATACTTAGATGCTTTATACTTATGACCTTGTTATCCAGCATCAAAAAGCTACCCAATGCAAGCATGTACTAAATCTGAACTTGCTTATACACATAAATAATTTCAGCAGTTTGATGTAACACAAGAAATCAGGAAAATAAATTAAGTAAAAGAACTAGAGAAATTAAACAACAAATCAATCAACCCGTGGGTGCATCTTTTTTGGGCTTCTTATTTAGCATTTTGATAATGAGTGAATTTCAAATAGTTCAAATACTCTAGCACAGATAATCTACATTTGGAAATCATCAGCACAATAATGTTATGTTGCCAGGAGCAACCTTCCTGTTCTCTTTAAGCTTTTTTTTCTTTTGGTCAAAGAAAAAAAATCACATTCAGTGCATGCCTCATTTGTTAAATGTCACCTCTAAATAAGTATGTATTTTGGATGCACTTCAGGCATTAAACTTGACAAGTAGCTTTGACTTTCCTCTGCCTTTTACAATTTCACACCTTTTGTTTTCACTGAATATTCCTTTGCCGATACATTCATAATTACCCAGCAAAAGCTACTAGAGCAACAACAGAGTATGGTGACCATGAAATGACATAAAGCAAGATGACAATCAATGCAATTTTGGCCATCTTCCACTCATTTTTCATCCTCTGATAGTGTTTCTGGGACTCTTTATTTCCATGTTTGCATCCAAATGTTTGAACAGACCTAAGGGAAACAAGCATACAACAGCAAAAAACCAATTGAGCAAACAGCTTCATAAAATGGGGCAACAATTACTCTTATGCTAGGTTATGCTGAAAGCCATGCACTTCTAATGTGTGTTAATATAGGTATATGGCCAGTCCTTCACTGCTCAATGCCCTTTTAGCTACACTGTGGCACATGTGCTTCACATCCTGTACCAGAAGAATTTCCACAGAAATCAGGTATTCCAGCCAGCTGAACAATGCTGTATTAAATATAGTTAGAGAACTCTTTGCTACCTTACTCTGTGCTGAGCTATGTGAATAGATATGCTTATATCTACAGACCAGGTACCTATAGATTACAAATGTAGTGGTGGACATTAGCCTTTATTTTTATGATAGTTTTTGTTTTAGAGACCTGTGATTAAATGC
The DNA here is from genome assembly GCA_013396835.1 of Psilopogon haemacephalus. Taxonomy (NCBI): domain Eukaryota; kingdom Metazoa; phylum Chordata; class Aves; order Piciformes; family Megalaimidae; genus Psilopogon; species Psilopogon haemacephalus. The sequence continues at coordinate 959,679 of VWZI01019326.1, forward strand.
TTTACCTCTTTTTCACCCTTTGTCAAAAAATGGAATTTGTAGTTCAAGTCCATCTATTTTTCAGTTGAATAGCAGTTGCTAGGCATCTCTGAAGTCCCTTTAGTATTTCTTTTGAGTGGCTAATTTCTGTAGTCCTTCCTCATCCTTCAAATTTCTATTAAAGCTATTCATATCCATTTCCACATCATTAGACAATATGCTGAACATCTCTGGTTTAAATTCAGGAATGGTCCTGAAGATCATGCTTCTTACAATGCTGACTATTGACAAAATTCTTGTTCAGTTTTCTGTCTTCGTTGTGCATATAAAATTAAAAGTGAAAAACTTACCAATTTGCTTCTGTTACTCTTTGTTTTAAGAAAACAGGGAGTCATTTAAACAAAAGGATGAAAACAGGAGACTGTTGGCTACTTACCTATTAGCCTTCTTGATAGCTTCAAATATAAAGACATAGCTGTATATGATAGCAATCAAAGGAATGAAAAACACAAAGCAGAAAAGCAACATCGTGTAGGCACGGACTGATGGTGTGAAAGTCATATAGTCCCAGGAACAGGAAGTCAAGAGACCCTCTGGAACGTATGCACCTGAAAAGAGACAAGAGAAGGCTTAAATCATGAAGTGATTCTTATTCTGACTACAGAAGCTAAAAGAAGTCACTCAGAACATGAGATTTACTCCTATTCTCTTAAGGGAAAAAAATTTAAAAGGATACCTGATTATTCACACTTCTCTTTTAATTGTCCTTTAATCTGTTGCCCTATTTTATTGATGCTTAGCAGTCCAAGACTTCAGATCAGAACACTGAGTAATTTGTTTTGGTTCTTAATTATTGTTTAAAGCTCAACATAGTCAAAGAGCAATTCTCCAAATGCTTTATCAGACTCCTATTATTTTAAACTATCTCCATTTCCTGCCAAATTTCAGTCTTTCCAAGGAGTAAAATGAAACTGATTGCTATAAATGCCACTTTTTTGTTAAGCTTATGCAGATAAGAGAAATTTACTGTGCAAAGGATTTATTGTGCAGACCAATTAAATTTCATTGTGATAAAAAGTTGGGTACAAGTTTTTAAAACCCCATACATGCATAATGTAAGCTTCTTTTTAAAGTATCTCAAATTGTTAAGAGATTGTCATCAGCAATGTCTATTTACCTTTGCACTTTAATTTTCACTGTTTACAGTGGTATTTTCTGTTGAACCCTTAAAGATACTGCACCACAAGTGCTCAGATGGATCTAATTGCCATAAGACAATTAGTACTGTGGGTACTAAGAAAATCTAATTGCAAGATAACAGCACCATTTAAATCAATTATTCCACCTTCTCCAATTAAGAATCTAAGACTATGTTACCATTTTGTTCATACAGCTTCTCATTCAACTAAAGGCCGTTTCTCCTGGTATTTGCATTTTGCCTGCCTAAACCTGTTTCATGTTTATGGGAAACCAGAACCACAGTGACATGACCTTAAAAAAATCTGTTGAAATTCTACTCGGTAACAGAGTTGGTTGTGGTAGCCTTTGGGAAAATGAAACATTGTTATGTTCTCAGCTCAGCTGAGCTGACACGTCTTCTTCTGGAAGTAGGGAGCACAATAATGGGCTGGGGTTCAGAATGACCAGTTCATTCTAATTTAGTGACTGAAACTAGTGACTCATAGGAAACAAAGTCCTCAAATGAGGAAGAATAACAGAAACTTTTTTTTTGTTTGTTTTTTACAAGATGCTGTATGTGTGCTCCAATTTGCAGGTGTAAAACTCACAATTACAAAAGTAAATTAGTTACTTAGTTACTACTACATGCCAACCTTATGGGAGGCCTTAGTGAAGATACCAGAGGCTGAATGTTGGTCAACATCTGGTACAATTTACCCAAAGAGAGCACAGGCAAGACTTATTGAAGATGTGCTTGTGCAAAATACTCAGACTCTTTTATGTGAATAATAAAATTTAGGTCGACAGTACTGTCTTACATAGCATCTTTGGGGAGGAAAAAAGTCATAAGAAAAACTACGATTACATTAATTTCACTTTAATATTGTTGAATTAGGTTCAATGGAAGTAGGTATGGGATAATAGGCAGGAGCATCCTTTATATATATTGGCCTTGATTTTATCCACTCTTCTTTATTCAGGAAGTAATGACTGAAAGGAAAAGTGACCTTGTCATATAACATACTGAAAAACATGCTGGGTTTATTTTCTTTTGGTTAGAGATCTTCAGTTTCAATATACATTTTATATTTTTTCTTCATATTTATTTATTCAAGCCTAATATGCCAGCCATTAATTCAACTTTCTTCTGTAACTGTAACCAGTCTTTAATCCAATGCTATTAGGGAAAACCCCCTTTTATTCCTTTTCACTTACTCCATCCAAAGAAGGGCGGGAGACTCCAAGCCAAAGAATACAGCCAGACTCCTAGCAGGATTATTAGGGCCTTCTTAGACGTCACTCCAACAGCAGCCAGAGGTTTTGTGATGACAAAATATCTGTCCAAGGCAATCACCATCAGAGTGATCATAGATGTAATGCCAAAAAGAGCTCCGCAGAAGGCATACAGCTCACAGCCTTTCAATGAAGATGATAGAAGTAGCAGTGAAATTAATCTAGCCATGCTAATTACTTTCTGGGAGATGTCAAGTCTGTGTTTCTTATGAACTAATGTCTTTGGGAATTTGTAAAGCAATGGAACTTTAAATTTCTTGCAGTTGTAGTGCTATTTCAAAGCTGCCGTCTGCCTCGCTAATTGCATTATCCATGGAGATAAACTTTAAAGATTCCATTTGCTTGAATTGCTAAAACAGTGATACTTAACATATTTGCACTCATTAATTTCTGATGTTTCTAGTGGGATCGCTTCAGCGGTCCATTAATATCTTGTTTAACACGAGTTTTACTGCAGCTCCTTTAGAAACAGCTGTTTTGCTTAACAGTGGGTTATTGATACTCTGATATCATGGAACCGTTTATATCTCAAGGTCAGCATCAAATATGCAGACTATGACTGTATTAATAAGTGCTTTTAATTATTCAAACAATCAAATGATTAAAAGGTTACATTTTTATTTCAACATGTATGCTGTTGAACTCTTTATGGAACCAAAAGGAAACAAAAAGTGCTTTTGGTCTTCAGAGATCAAAATAGCAACATGACTTCTCTGACATTCTTCTTGCCAATACTTGCTCAAGAGGCAAAGACTAGCCTTTGTCTTACACTTACAGCTGTATAGGAAGAGTGAAGAATGAAAGCACCTTTGTTCACCATTTCCTTACTGCACAGGAAATGTTCAGCAAAATTTTCTGTTGTGGAAATTCACTTTTTCCAGGTTTTGTTGCCTCATTTTGCCAGGTGCAGGTCCAAGAGTAAGCTATTTAGTAGTTTCTAATCTGGTGCATTGAAGAGTAGCACTTCTTTGTCACAGGACTCTGACAGTAACCAAGTTATGAGATAACTGGGGAAGATGATGGCAAGAAGACTAGTCCTATGCCTTATGCTTTTCATAGAATCATTCAGGTTGGGAAAATCCCTTAGAGATCGTCAGGTCCATCCATTAACCCTACTCTTCCAAATTCACCAGTAAAACATATCACTAAGTGCCATATAGGAGAGTCTGTACTGAAGGGAGCAGAAGGCCCAATATGCAGATCAAATCCACTTCATAGAGATGTCTGCTGCCTTCCTGGTGCCCAGGTAAGGGACATTGAAGATAAAATTCCCAACATTGTGAGACCTTCAGACTACTACTGACTTCTGGTCTTTCAAGTGGGTAGTGGCGATGCAAGAATGAGAGGCTCACAATCAATTAAAAGAGACTTCAGGACCTTAGGACCAACAGCTAAAGGGATCAGGAGCTCAGGATGTGTTCTTCTCTATCCCTCTAACATCAGCAATGGGTGAGGGAACATTCAGGAAGAGCCAACAGCTCATTTCATGGCTCCGGGGCTGGTGTCATCAACAGGGATTTGGATTCTACAATCATGGCTTGGTTTACAAGGCACAAGAGCTGCAAATAACTAATGGGAGGCACTTGTCCCAGAGGAGGAAAAGGATCCTGGGGCAGGAATTGGCAGGGTTCATTGATAGGGCTTTAAACTAGATTTGAAGGGGGAAGGGGTTAACAGTCTCCTGCTGGCTGGTGACAAACATTGGGGCAGCTCACCAGAGGCAGAGGGATGGAGAGCTAATGAGAGCCCTCAACTTGCTGCCCTGAGGCAAGCCAGGGATGATGCACCAGGGCAATCTGAGGAAATCAAGGGGAATTGGCACAACAGGAGGACAGGGCCAGCCCAGCTGAAGTGCCTCTGTGCAAATGCACAGAGCTTTCGCAGCAAACAGGATGAACTAAGGGCCACTGTGCTGCTGGGATGCCATGACATAGTGACTATTACTGAAACTTGGTGGGATGATTCCCATGACTGGAATGTATCCTCTTTAGGAAGGATAGGCAGGGAAGGAGAGGAGGTGTTGCCCTCTATATCAGTGACCATCTAGAATCAGTCGAGCTTCACCTGGGGAAGGATGATGAGCTGGTTGAGAGTGTATGGGATAAAATTAAAGGGAAGACAGGGGAGGGTGATGCTTCTGTAGGGGTCTGCTACAGGCCACCTGACCAGCAGACCAAGCAGATGAGGCCCTTCACAGGCAAATAGAAGCAGCCTCCCCTGGTCCTCATGGGGGATTTCAACCACCCTGACAGCTGGGCAGTATTCAAATATCACCTCCTCTGTGTCCAGGAGCAATGTACACCAACAGGAAAGCAGGGAAGAAAGCCAGGAAGCTTGCCTGGCTGAGCAAGGAGCTCCTGGACATGCTGTCTCACAAAAAGAGACTCTACAAGGAGTGGAATAAAGGACAGCTAGAATGGTGGTGGTGGTGGTGGGGGGGTTATAAGGAAGCTGCCCAAGCAGCCAGAGATCTGATTAGGAAAGCCAAGGCACAATTTGAATTGAATCTAGCCAGGGAGGTCAAAGGGAACACCAAGAATTTCTACAGGTATATCAATGGTAAAAAGAAGAGTAGGGAAGATGTGGGCCCCCTCAGAAAGAAAACAGGCAAATTGGTCACAAATGACATAGAAAAGGCTGAGGTTCTCAACGACTTCTTTACCTTGGACCTGACAGGATACACCCACGGGTACTGAGAGAACTGGCAGACGAGGTTGCTAAACCCCTCTCTATTATATTCCAAAAGTCCTGGCAGTCTGGTGAAGTCCTCACTGACTGGAAAAGGGGAAACATAATTCCCATTTTCAAAACAGGTAGGAAGGAAGAGCCAGGGAACTACAGCCCAGTCAGTCTCACCTCTGTGCCTGGTAAGATCATGGAGCAGATCCTCCTGGAGGCACTACTGAGACAGGAGAATAGTGAAGAGGTGATAGGGTCCAATCAGCATGGCTTCACCAAGGGCAGATCCTGCTTGACAAACCTGGTGGCCTTCTATGAACAGGTCACAACATTAATAGATGAGGGGCAAGCAACTGATGTCATTTACCTGGACCTGAGCAAAGCCTTTGACACTGTCCCACACCACATCCTGGTCTCCAAGCTGGTGAAACATGGGTTTGAGGGGTGGACTACCAGATGGATAAAGAACTGGCTTGATGGCTGCACCCAAAGAGTGACTGTCAATGGCTCCATGTCCAAGTGGAGGCCTGTGACAAGCAGAGTACCTCAGGATCAGTCCTGGGACCAGTTTTGTTCAACATCTTTGTGGGTGACATGGACAAAGGCATTGAGTGCACAATCAGCAAGTTTGCTGATGACACCAAGCTGTGTGATGCAGCAGACAGGCAGGGATGGCACGCAGAGGGACCTGGACAGGCTGGAGAGGTGGGTACAAGCCAACCTCATGAGGTTCAACAAGGCCAAGTGCAAGGTCCTGCATCTGGGTTGAGGCAATCCCAAACACAAATAGAGGCTGGGCAGTGACTGGCTGGAGAGCAGCCCTGAGGAGAGGGACTTGGGGGGTGCTGGTAGATGAGAAGCTCAACATGAGCCAGCAGTTTGCACTTTCAGCCCAGAAAGCCAACCAGATCCTGGGCTGCATCAGGAGAAGTGTGTCCAGCAGGTTGAGGGAGGTGATTCTCCCCCTCTACTGTGCTTTGGTGAGACCCTACCTGGAGTACTGCATCCAATTTTGGAACCACTATTACAAGAGGGATGTGGACATGCTGGAGCATGTCCAGAGAAGGGCCACGAAGATGATCAGAGGGCTGGAGCACCTCTCCTATGAGGACAGACTGAAAGAGTTGGGGCTGTTCAGTCTGGAGAAGGCTCTCAAGTGACCTTATTGTAGCCTTCCAGTATCTGAAGGGGGCCTACAAAAAAGCTGGGGAGGGACTTTTTAGGCTATCAGGTAGTGACAGGACTACGGGGAATGGAGAAAGCTGGAGGTGGAGAGATTCAGACTGGAGGTGAGGAGGAAGTTCTTCAGCATGAGAGTGGTGAGGCCCTGGAATAGGTTGCCCAGGGAGGTGACTGGGGCCACATCCCTGGAGGTGTTTAAGACCAGGCTGGATGAGGCTCTGGAAAGCCTGATCTAGTATAGGCTGTCCCTGCCCATGGCAGGAGGGTTGGAACTGGATGATCCTTGTGGTCCCTTCCAACCCTGACTGATTCTATGATTCTATATCTAAATGGCCTTTAAACACAACCAGGGTTGGTCACTCAACCAACCATCCCAGTTCCTTCAGCCGTTCTTCAGCAGAGTCATTCTCTAGTCCCTTCACTAGATTAGTTTCTGGTTTTTGCACCCACTCCAGACCCTCAATGTCTTTCTTGTATTGAGATGCCCAAAACGGAACACAGTGCTCAAGTTGTGGCATCTCCAATGCTTAATACAGGTGAACAATCACTTACCTGCTCCAGCTGGTCAAACTATTGCTGCTGATCCAAGCCAGGATGCCATTGACTTGCTTTGCCACCTGGGAACACTGCTGGTTCATATTCATCTGCTTATCAATTACAATCCCCAGGTCCCTTTCTGCTGCACAACTTTCCAGCCACACTTCTCCAAGCCTGTAAGGCAGCATGGGGATGTTGTGGCCCAAGTGCAGGACCTATTACTTGGCCTTGTTGAAGCACATCCCATTGATCTTGACCCAATTATCCAATCTAAGTCTCTCTAGTCTGTCTAAGCCTCCCTACCCTCAAGCAGATCAACACTCCCACCTAACTTGGTGTTGACTGCAGATTTACTAGTGGTGCATTCTGACTCCTCATTAAAATCATTGATAAAGATGTTAAACAGAACTGGTCCTAATACTGAGCCCTGAGGAACACTACTTGTGACTGACCGCCAGCTGGATTTAACTTCATTAACCACCACTCTTTGGGCCTGGACAACCAGTCGGTGTTTTATCCAGCAGAGCATGTGCTCAGCCAAGCTGTGTATGCAGTTTTCCTCCCTGTGATGGGAATGTATATGTTGCAGAGACATTTGTGTCAGCATTGAAACAATACTGAGAAATGTTCCCAACTTCAAGTGTACCTGAGGATAAGGAAATAGTAGATTAACTGCCACTATGGTAAGAACATAGCTAGTGATATCTTAGAAAGAATATATACAAACCTTTCTCACCAAAAATCCAGCGTTTGTGGAGACTGTTGGTGAAAAAAACTGGAGACTGCGTAATGGACATCAGGAAATCACTAATAGCTAGATTGATGATGAATATGTTGGCTGGAGTCCGAAGGCTCCTACTCCTGCAGAGATCAGAAGGAATGTCGCTAAACATTGCTGAACTGTTATTTACATTGTTACTCTTTCCTGAGAACCTTGGCACCTTCACAAATACCAAGACACTACACAGCGAGCTAGAGCAGAACGCTTCTCATTTCCCTCACGAGAACTAAAGCAAGACTCAGTTTTACACCCTTAGACACCTGTGCACTTTAAACGATTGTTTAAATGGGGATAAATCACACTGCTCTTTAAATATGCTGACCCAGTACACTGCATATCCATGATTAACAGGAAATTAAAGTTGATACACTCTGTGGATTTCTGGATCTGGGTTGTGTTAAGCAGGGGGGGAGGATCACATTTTCCACTGATTATAAGGTCAACAGTCACTTCCAAATACAGGGATTAAGCAAACTCACTATATACCAGATGAAGCATTTTGTTTTAAATTAATTCTTCTCTAAGACATTACACTGGCCCAGATGTTGGCTTTAAAGACAGCAATAGCCTGTCTTCAGTGTACTGTGCTTGTATATGTTTCTCATAGTGTAATTGTGGCATTCTTTAAAGGGTACACATAAAAACCCAATTGAGAGCTTCTCAGTTTAGGGCTCAGAGTAACTTTTAGCTCCTTTCTGAAATTTTCAGTTTTAGACACAATTGAAAAATACCAGAATAAAAGATGGGTTCTTTGCACTGGTCCAGATCAATTGCTAGGATTACTGTCTCCTATCTGTCAGTTTAGGAACAAGAAGTATTAGTAGATGCTTCTAGGATGCTTGCATTTATTCAGTACTCTGCAAAATTATGGAACACGTTTCTGTTTCAGGTGAGTGGCTGTCTTACAGTTTGCCATTACTTGAGACTGCTTTGTAGGCATCTGATGTGTTTTATGAACTTCTGATGTTTGTTGCTTTTTTCTGTCTTCATAACATCTTCAAATGAAAATAAGCTCCATCATTCAGTGGAACTGCAACTGTCATGACTTGGTTTCCTGTATGGGACCAGCCAAAGAACTAAGCTATCTCATATCTGGTCTGCATGCCAACACCTTTTCAGTTCTTAAGGCCATGCGACTCACACTTTGTGTTGGTGTCTACACATTTAACACACCACGTAAATACAGACTTGAGACTCAGGCTGTGATGTCCACATTTCAATGATTTGAGTTAACACAGACAAAATATCATGTTATTGTTTATTACATTAGTGCTTAAAGATACATTATGAAGTAGATCATTGGTCTGGGCATCACACCAATGCTCTGCCCAAGTCTGGCAAAACAGAAACAGCATGGTGGAAATATCACATTGTTGTCAAATATCCAATTTCCTTCAGATATAAAAGTTGGAATATGGCTTTAGTTAAAAAGAAGTAAGCCAACATTAGAAAATGTGAAACAAAGTGACATGGCCAGTAATGAACAGAGAGAAAGGAAACCTTTAAAATAGAGAAGATATGTGAAAAACACAGGTGTGAAACATCCCATCAGTCCAGTGCAGACAGATCATCCAGGAGAAAAAAATCTGCACTGGAAGGTTTCTGCTTTGGCTGCTCTTCTGTTACTTGGTTTATCTGAGTAATTCTTCACAAATTTGCTCATAGTTTTGCTGTGGCTGTGGTTAATGGGAGAAAGTCAGACAGAAATAGCAGGTTGCCACTGTTTTTCCTACAAAGATGTCTCTTGATGCATTTTACTATGTCTGCATAGTAGTCTGATAGCATGCCTACACTGCATTTGCAGAGCACAAAGTACTGTTAAAGTTCATAAAATTGAGAATGTGAAGAAACATCTTAAAGAAAAATACCTGCAGAAAACATAGATGACCAGGAAATTACCCAGAGCTCCTGTGATCCCCACTATAAGTATGACTACTCCAATTGTATAATGGGCATGGTCTGGGACATCCACTGTAGGAAAGGCCCCAGGAACATCTTGCACTGCCATCTTCTGTGGAGTAAACAAGAGGTAATAGGCATATTGTCAGATTTTCTGAATAAGTAAGTCTGGCATATTCTTCTCTAGAAGAGGAAATGGTCAAAAAAGCATAAAGACAGCAAGCAAATTACATTTGCTTTCAAATTACATTTGCTTCATCATCTTCAGGAGATGCCATCAGCAGTGTAAAGGTCTAAGGGTGGTTTACACGTTTGCCTAATTCCTGTACCAATTCTGGGTTTGCTCTGTAATTTGTTCTCTGTAAAGTATGTGATAAAGCATTTGATGAAATAGTGTGTCTTAACTAATGACTCCTAGCAAAATTCAGTAGCCAAGTCTAAGTACTACAGTGTTTAAAATACTAATTTTGAAACATTTTTACTTAAGTATCAGGAGTCACAAACATGCGTTAGCCTAAGTGACCCCAAATTAGTAATGAAGTAAACAGTAATGCTGCACCCAAAAAGCAGGATGACCTGATAGAAACTGGAGAGAAGTACCGTTGTCTAAGCCATCACTGTTATGCTGTTTTTTTATATTAGGTCAGGCAAGGAGACTTAAACACTCACCTCTGTACAACTGCCACTGTTTTTAAAGTGTCTCAGCAGCAGCTCCACCAAGCCCTGTTCTCATTTGTCTGCATAGACAGATCCTGTCTCTTCTTCAGAGCCAGGCTTTTCTCATCAAGAGTGGCACTCACTCTGAAATGGCATGCCATGACCACAGTTCATAGTTCAAGCCTGCAAGCTGCAGCCATGACATTCCTCAGCTACTGAGCTACAAGAATCACAGCAAGGCTGAGAAAAGCCCAGGAAATGTTTTTAATCATCTGTAGCCTATCTACTATGAATCTTGTCAACTTGGCTGAGGCCTAGGATCCATGATAAGGGAATTGCCTGTACAGAGGTCTGTGTCTATGCCAAGCCCAAATAGAGCTGTGAGGCTGGATATGTTCTTTCTAATCACAAGTACTGGCACAGAGGTAGATATCAAGTTCTACCTTTTATACTGGCATTCACCATTAGAGTGCAGTTCAGAAATGCCCTTGACAACAAGCACCCCAATTGTCAAAGGAAATTAGTATTTTCAGACAATAGAGGCAGATATTACTAATAAATACATGAATGAGATTGGGCTGAAGCTATTAGAGACATTGTATATTTGGAACCTATGTGCCATTAGCAAGAGGTGAACTCCAGGAGTGTTTGGAACTCTGGAAAAAATTGTCTTTGCTTGTGTGTTGAAGATCTGCTCCTAGCTATCCTCAACAGCTAGAGTGTGCTTCCTAGGTTTCTACAGTAGCAGCAATGAAATACTGGACAAATCCTCAGATCTTAGAGAAAATGTAGCTCTGACTGTTACTGTAATTGGAGATAAACGTTAAGCTTAATAAACTAACTGAATGACAGTATACTGGCATTTGTTGTTCAGGTTCCTGCAGTAAAGTGTACATTGGTGTCACATCAATGGGCATATTGCCTAGGTAGAAATTGCTGTGCTTAACACACTGCCAGTAAAATAACAACAGCAATAACAAACCCCCCAAAACCCTCCATATTAATAGCAACTGAAGAGGGAAATTCTGAGACAGAACTGTTTTAAATAAATGAAACTGTTATTCTTTGGTTTGGAATTGTATTTTTTTTAATCCTTAGCCTTGTGACTTGAACATCTTTTAACTGTAGTTCTACAGAGAGTTAATGATTATTATTAGTGCAGTGGAGATTTCTGATGTTTTTCCCTATAGCTATCCATTTAATCAGAACTGGATCAAGATAACAGAAATAAAGCAACTAAAGGAGCTTTTTTTTGCTCTAATTTGAATTAAATCTGTGGAGGACTAAGAAAAAAATTAAAATTAAATGCACTGAGAAATCACAAGAGAAGAAAGGTTATCTAAAGGACAGTAGAAGACTTTAAAATTATTCAGAAATTAAATTCAGAGTCAATAAAAATGTCAAGTGTGAAGAAAATAAAGGAATAATATTTATACTTGCGCAGTGATGGGACATAAATAATATGTGGACCAAAAAAAAAATGTCTGGGGCAAAGAGGAATAAATTGACATTTTACTGTGAACTTTCTTTAGGTCAGGGAATTTTGCCATGCAGTCCAATTCTGCCTGTTTTCTAAGAGTAAAAAATGTTAATTATTTTTAAAAGTCATGTCACGGTTTTTATTGGAAAACCAAGTCTGAGTTAAAGCTCAGGCGTTGGATCAAACCTAAGAACTTCAAATTCATTACTAAGTTGCACATATGCAGCTTCCTTAACAGAAGATGAAAATATATGCCAGAATCAAGCTTGACTCTAGATCTTCTATAGGAATTGTACATCAACAGAAAGGACAGGGATAAAAAGACAGTGCTTGAGAAAATTAGGACAGCAGGATAATTGCATAATCAGACAATTCCCAAGCCTTTTCTCTTTTCAGTTTTCTCCAGCAGATTAGCTTTGTTTAGTCTCTGTCTTCCATTGGCACTCCACAGTATGAGTACTTGGTGGGCAGGCGAGAACAAAAATCCTGCTGTTGCAATCCCCCACTGTGGCAATGGTCCTTTGAGAATATTCTGAACAACTATTTTGGTTGCATTTGTAATACACAGCATAGTTGTCTCATATGTTTTTCTGTTCACCCTTCTTTCTGTAAATACCTTGTATTTGAAATAGGATATATGAACAGGCAAAGCCAGTACCTGATTATCCTAAAGTGACACAGTAAGACAGTTTATTTAATGTAACAAGGTTCGAGACTTCACCTGGTCAAGAAAAAGGTGCTTGCACCTGAGGCTATGGACCACTGGGTGCCAGTGTGCCCACAGATCAACTCTGCTGTGGGTGGTTTAGACAGGAATTAATTCATTGGGAAGCACCAACTTTCCTACAGTCAGTCAATATAATTATTGCACATTTCTCAAGCAGGCAAACAAAATGGTCATGGAAGCTCTGGAGGTAGTATTTGCAATGTAAGAAAATTTCTTCACAGTAAATACTGAAGGCCAGCTGGAGAATATACCACTACTCAGGGACAGTGTTTTAATCCACTTTAAAAGTGGGTTTTAGAGTATTGTTTGGATGTATGTGAAAACTGGCCTTTCGCTAGACCTGCAAAAGAATTTCTGTTTGTAATCTCTGACAAGCATGTAATTTATTATTTATTTACACTCTCTTTTTGCATAATCAGATGGATAATTGTGGAGTGGTATGGAGACTGGGAAGTGCCACAATGATTTAGACCAGCATTTCTAACTAAACTCTACCCTGTCTTCAGTTGCAGCTGAGGGCTTCACAGTGCCACAAAACGTGTTAATGAACTATAATGTGGGAATTTTACTTTTGGTGTAGAGTCTTAGCAGTTGGCATGTACCCTTAAAAAAGAGATGTTATTATTATCCCTTTAAAAGGAACATCTTAGTGGAGGACGTTTTTATCCTCCATATATAGATGTAATCCTTTTCTAAATCCTTCTCTATCATTTGCCTCAATAATGAGCGGCAAGACATTATGAAGTTGCTCTACATTAGTGCATTTCCTTCCAGCAGGTTTAAGTGCATCCTTGTGGAGACACTAGAATAGAGAAAAACAGCTAGGTTTAATGTACTCTGCCTTCATAAAACGCTCATTGTTCTCCCTGAAGGAATCCTTGCCTACTGACTGTATCAAAATAGCAAAACCAGAACAGTGTTTTCAATTATTGTTCAGTAAACTTCATTGAGACTTACAAACTTAAGATGCTTTTTGGGAATCGGGAGAAAAGGAAGCGATAGCTAAAAACATCTAAATCTTTCCTATTCTGGCCTTGTCTGTGGAGGCTGCAGCACAACATAGAGCCTTGTTATTCTATATTTATGGCTTGCTGCTGCAGTTGGTTAAAAGGGATGAAGAATTCTTCCTGGAGGACCAATTTCAGCAGCCAGCCTCCTTCAGGAAGACAGCCTTCTTCTAAGGCTTGGTGCAAGCAGAGGAGTTAAAAAAAAAAAACAAACCAAAAACAAAACCATAAAAAGAACCAGACATTAGTCTGGGCAGGACTTGTGTTTCACCATGAAGTTTTTTCAAGACCACAGAAGACACAGATCTCAAGAGAGTTAAAAGAATAAAGGAATTCCTTTGCAGTTCAGGACAAAATCATGGTTCTTAAGTGATTTACCCAGGTTAGAAGGTCTATATCAAGATAAGATATAAAACCTAGAAATATTTGATGCCTACATCTCTTCCACCTTGGGAATCTGTTTATTATACATGTTTTCCTAAAGAAATTTTCTAAATAGTTATTTCATAACTGACCAAAAAAAAACCCCCAAAGCAGCTCACCAGCTCACCTCTGAATAATTGTTAGTAGCAGAAATATCATGTCCATAGTATGAGAAAAGTATTTGTGTATAAGTAAAAAAAAGACAATATGTACAAAATAGAGTTCAACTATTCTTGGACAATTCTTTTTCAAAGAAAGAAAAAAAACATATAACCTAATTATGTAGACATGCTGATTAGTGAAGTCCTCCTAAAGGTAACAGTGATGATGGTAGGAGCAAGGCCACTTGTACTGAATGCGAATCATATAGCCCACTCCTCACATTCCACCAATGTCAAAAGTATAAAGCAATGTTTAGTTCATAGTTGTAGGGAAAGAAAATAGCCTCATAAGGTCATTTGAGGGTTTGAACATATTTCATCACTGGTTCTGACTGATTGATTTATTGGTGTGACATTGTTTCAAAAGCCAGGAACAGAAAAGACTAGGATAAGGACATTTTAGCTACTTCTGCCTGGACATCAGTTGGATTGTATCTCATTTGGTGTAAAGCAAGACAAGGAAAGGGAAATAGGAACTGCTATATAGTTGCTTTTATGAATCCATTTGCCTTCAAACTGTAGTGTTTGGGTTTGTAGAATGAATATTTTGATGGAATAAAGCCCAAAATATTGCAAGTTTTGGCATTCACATACATATCAGGTCTCTTTGTTCTTAATTTTCCTACTAAGTAGCAGGTAATGAAGCCTCTTATTTGCACAGCATGACTTGTATAACCCATGGCAGTAGTAGGCCTTTTACATTACGAGAAATCGTATAGTTTAGAAAAACAATCAGAATAGAAATACAGCAATTTTGCAGTGTTTCTAGGTGCAGTGCTTGTATTACCTACCCACAAGAGGCCTCAAACAACTATTAGCACTTATTTTTCTTCACAGTTCCTTGCTCTGATTTCTGAGCTAACCTCTGTAGGCACTTGCTCTGTGATGACAAGCAACACAAAGAGAAGTGTAATCCCACCTCAATTATGTTTTCAGCAGGGTGGCGCCAGCTGCTAAGCCCTCTTTCCAGTAGACAGCAGGGGTTTCCATAGATGATGTTTGTCCAGTTGAGCAATTTGGATAGCAGATTTTGTATCCTATCTTCTGGATTTAATCAGAACCACACAGCAGCACATACTGCATTCACTCCTGAAACTCTCTTCAGCTAATCTCTGTGTCAAATTAAAATGCAAAAGTTTGAAAATACAATTACTTGACCGAGGAAGAGAAAATCAGCAACTAATCACCTCTTTCAGCAGAGCAAGGAAGAAAAAAATCAATTTTTAATTTTCCAGTGTAAGTCTGAAATTCTGTCCTCAGAATGCTTTTCTGTCCTCTTCTCCCTCCCTGCTATGTTCTGCTATCCTCTTTTGTATGTTATCCACCTAATTTAGTTTGTAAGCGCCTTGGCTCAGGACAGTTCTCTGTTATTTTTCTGTAGTACACCACATGCATGCAGGTTTTATTAAGAAATAAATCAACAGACTGTATTTTACTATGCAAATAATAAAGTATTTACTGGTCCTTCCTTACAAACCAAACCCAAAAAAAACCCCAAAACCCCCACAAACCCCCAAAACAAACAAACAAACAAAAACCAAACAAAAAAAAAAAAAACCAAAAACCAACCACCACCAAAACAAAACCAAACCAAAAAAACCCCACCCAAACAAAATATAAAACCTTTTGGAGTGTTTGGAACTTGCACATAGTTTTTAAATGTCCTCTGTGTTATGTGGGCAGCACCAAAATGCCTCATGTGACTACATCAAGATTTTAAGTTGAATTTCTGATTTTTAAAACTTTTTTTAAAGTTGGCTTTTTAATTATTTACTTTTAAACAGACTTTTGTATGAACAGAGGGCAAAAATTGTAGTCCTAATAGTACACTGAGATGCACAACTAGGAAGAGGACTTCTGAACTCCTTTGGGTTGGACTTGTGGAGTAGGATGGATAATATTTTCAGTGAGCTCAAAGAAACTCCAACCTGAACTGTCACCTAAAACAGATTCCCACCTTCACACTTCTAAGGAATTTTTCATTCTGCTTAATATTTAACAACTGAGAAAAATCTTTGATATAACTTATCTGAGAAAATCTTCTGAACAATTCTCTTGGGTTACTCCAAATAAGAACTTTACCATGTACATAAGCATTCCACTGCACTTAAACTATTAACGAAATTACAGAGACTTAAACCTTGAATAATAACATGAGAGCACTGTATTTGAACTACTAAACAGCTGTTCACTGCACAAGAACATGATGTTTTGCCACATATTTGGTGTACTTTGCCATGACAGATTCCTCACTGTATTCTGCCCACATAACAGCTGAAAACCACTGCTTCTGCAGTCCCTTCTGCAGTAAATAAAGAGTTAAGGGAATAAAAAGAGGATTTTAAAAGCTTTTGTTATGTTGTTCATTATTGCATTTCAGCATTAAATGTATACGTGCACCGTAGGCACCCATTTATGGTTCTATAAATGCCAGCTTTGTCAACAGAACTACTTCCTACAACTTTTAGTAACAGATAACACTTACTGTTGGGGCTCTAAGAGGCAGGTCCATCAAAGTGTAGGCGCTTGCTTCTGAGTCATTCCATGCATTGAAGGACTCCACAGTTTTGGTGCCGTTGGGGTCCTCACAGGAGCATGAGATCCCCCTCTGAATGGACGGATTATTCAAGTGAACAAAATCTTAAAAAAAAAAAAAGAAAAAGAAAGAAAAAACTGTCCTCTGAATTTACCTTTTTTGTGCATGTGTGTAGAGCAGATTGCTTGTTTCTTGTGAGTAATGTAAGACCCAGTGCAGAGTTTCTCACTAGAGCTTCAGATTGTTTCACTCCATCTTCAGCTTAGAAAAGGGCAGCAGCAGCAGCTTTCATTTAAATAGAGGAGACAGGCAGGGTCTGCACATGCCCAGTTTGAAGCTTATTCCATCCAGATTCCAGCTTCACTTTAATAACAGTATAAAACTGATGTTCACTTAAAAGTGCTATTATATTTTTTGCCTTTGATGAATTTCTGAATTTTAATGCTATATCTCCATTATCCCTGTAAGAAGGCAAGTTAAGAAGTTGACTTCACTATCTGTCTGAAATAGTAGACCTTACTGTTTATTTTCACTGTTTTGTAAGTTAATTTTTTTGTAGGCTGCTTTTAAAGAAGATGTGTATGTACAATTCTGCTGAAATGTTCTGAACTGAAATTTATTGTGATATTTATCAACATGCTTGTGTGCACTTCTGTCTTGTAGAATTTAGGTCATGGCTATTTGTTGGTCTATTTCTAAAAATAAACAAAAGATAAAGATAAAACCCACTGACATCATCCTTTTCTGCTCTTCAATAAAAAAAAGCAAAACCAAAACCAAACACAAATCCATAGGCAGAAAAGAGCCTTGTTTCAAGAATCATCTGCTTTCTCTTACAGTTGTGTTTAATTGTTACCCAAACAAATCTTCCTTTACATTACACTGAGCAAAGAGACATGAATTACTGTATTGCCAATTGAAGGCCTATTACAGTGGAAAAGTGAAGTTTAACTTCAACAGAGAATTAGACTCAGAGTGTGAAAAAGCTGTTCTATCAGATACTGCAGCTTGAATATAAAAGTGTTTGGGGCTTCTACTCGCCATCAATATTACCCCAATGCAACCTTCATTTCAAGTGGTAATAAAAATAGTGTGAACTGTTTCTAGAAAGCCTTTGTGATAAGGTTGTGATTGTAACAGTGAGAACTGTATTCACCTAGCCCTGTTGTAGTGGGTTTGCAGTGACCTGCCCCCCCCCCCCTTTTTAAACCCCCGCTAAAACTTAAAAAAAAACACTGAAAGTTAATAA
>VWZI01019326.1:986685-1003500 GCA_013396835.1 Psilopogon haemacephalus
TTGCTTTGTGTTGTTGTGTTTTTTTTGTGTGGGGGGGGGGGGGGGGGGGGGGGTGGTGAATAAACCCAGAAATTTAACAAACTGATATAACACTAACAGTTTCTATGGTGGGAATAGTTTCTAATTACTTCTGTTTCTCAAGCTTTTCTTGTAGTGTTTTGATGGTGTTTCTACTGAATTTCTTACCTCTGCTCATTAGACATTACTACAGTGAAAGGCTCTTCATGATTCACTGAGCAGGGAAAAATAGTGGAGGTGAGACTTTTAAAAGAACAGCTATTTTGCATTCCCTAACCATTCTACTAGGGCTGAACTCCTACTATTATTTAGTCAGTGGAGTTACGGACATATACGTTCCTCATCTGGAAGGTGTTCTGCAAGTTTTGCTTGTTGATCAGTATAGAGTGGTCATATTGGAGATGATTCTGTGAGAACTATTCACCCAAAGGGAGCTGGGTACTTTAGTCATTCAATGACCATCCATGCATATGCATTTTGGAGCACCAGTTCTGGAATTTCACCTATATACTTATCGTGAGGTTGCTTGATGCAGTTTTCTGAAAGTGTATATGTAAGACTCAAAGATGCCAATTGTGTTTTATGCAAGGTACTTCTCTAACTAGAATCTGAAGTATTATTCACAGTTTGCTTTTGTTTTGAAAGCTGCTGCTTATACCTGTGAATATTTTGGCTATGATGTGTTGTTCTAGAGCAAGAATATTGTTGTCTGAGCAAGAAATCTCCTGTGATGCTGAGGAAGTAGCTGTGAAACTTGTGTGTGCTTTCAGGGCATATGGGATTAATTTGCTTGACTTTTATCAGAAATACCATGCCTGCTTTAACTGATACCATTTGCCAGTCGATGTGGTGTGCAGATGTCCTTGGAAGCATGGGTGTCCCTCTTCAGCTGAAGGCAGTTGTAGCATGCTACTGATTTAAGATTTGTTATTTTCAGACAAAACCAGAAAAGTATATTGGATATATATAGAAAGAGATGTTAACTAAGAGCAGTATCATTTTCTTTTAACAATTATGTGCAAATCAGGACCTGAACTGTTCACTGTCAAACCAAACCTGACTTTCATGCCTGGTTCCTGCAGGCATGGAGCACTTCAGTCTGGCAGTTCCGACTTCTCTGAACCAGATCCATGCAGCCTGAGGTGTGACAGAAAGCCATGATTACCTTCCTAGGCCTTTCATCCTTCCTTAAGCTATTTCTTCTCTTCAGCATTCAGAATAAATAAATCAAGTTCCTTCCATCTTTCCTTTCTTCAGGAAATAGTCACAATTCTTCAGTTACACAATAGTCCAACTATAAGTTTAGAAACTTTCTGGCATTGGAGGGTTAAGACAAAAACCTTTCTTCAGGCTAGACCACAGTATCTAGAAGTCTACCAAAGCTTATTGTTTATAACAGGTGTTTCCCATATTTTGCCAAAGGCTTGAATAGTTTACAGCTTTTCCTGCACATCATTTGTTAGTATAAAAAGCAGATACACAAAAGCTGATGCTTCTTTTGTAATTTCTCAACAATTTGTATTAAAGAACATTATTTGTCAATTATAATCTGAATTTCTTTGTACTAAATTTCTTTGTGCTGAATTTCAGAAGCCAAATACTCTGTTGAAACTGAAATGGTTAAAGTATCTTTTGAGAAAATGGTGGCACTCTAAGTATAAATTTGGAATAATGCTAGAGGGTTTTCAGCTGTAACTTGGTCAGTTTCTCACCAAGCCTAGATAATTGTTTATTTCTTTGCAATATATTTAATAGTTTGCACTAAACAAAAGAAATTCACGTAAGATAGTGCCTGCTCAATCACTGAAGTTGTGGTCAGAGGTAAAGCTTTCTACACCCGTCTCCTCCCTGCCCCCCCATCCTATTTTACATTTATATTATTGTCAGAAAATATGAAGTCTTCTGCAAATCAAGTACTTTATGTCCTTTTGATATAACTGACTTTTGTACTGTAAGAAAGCATTGTCTGCCAAATACTACTTAGTTGGTTTTAAATTTGCCTGGGAGCTGTAAAGAGGCAAACATTTACTTTGCGCATCCAAAGTTTCCACATGGCTTCATTTTTGTCTGTCTTACTCCGCAGAGGAGGAAATCTCCAGTGGGGACCATCCCAACTCCTACTCTCTGATACTATGGAGCATATCCACAGGAAATTCCAAAAGAAAAAAAAAATCTCTCAGTCCAAAAGAATCTGTATGCACATTAAAAATGACAGAAATGTTTGGTCATCTCTTCGGGCTCTTGCAACAGCTCCTGGTATTGTAAAACAAATTACAATCACAAGGGATAAAATTACTATGACTGACAGGAAATTTTTATGCAGAGATAATGCAGACCTTAGAGAAATGGGAATTCATCTTCAAGGGCTTCAGCCATTGAAAACTTAAATGTTTTCTCTGGACTGTCTCCATGTCCATCTTTATACACCTTCATCAAGTGACTCATCCCATTCTGAGGTAGTCTAAGATTATCCTGAACAAGCCTTCAGGACTGCCTGTCTGCCTCAACACTACAAAGAGGGCATAGATGACCAGCAGAAACAAGGTGTAAAATGCTTGCTAATTATTTTTGATCTTTCCATTATTATTTGGACTACTTCATACCAGACTTCAACAGTAGCTTCTATTACTTAAATATTGTACATTCAAACCATATAGGAGACTGGGCTTTGTGTTCTGAAGGAGATTCATGTCTAGGGAATAGTGTATTAGAATGCCTCTACATAATTTTTTGGATCACAAATATTGAGACTCTGGCCAGTGAGTAAATCATATTCACTTTTCTGAAGTTTGTGAAAGTTTATGTTTAACCTTTAAGCAGCAGTTTATGCTGCAAGACTCTCCCCAGTTGTTTAAATTTTCTAAAACATTTATTAAAAGCA
Organism: Psilopogon haemacephalus; assembly: GCA_013396835.1. Lineage (NCBI taxonomy): Eukaryota > Metazoa > Chordata > Aves > Piciformes > Megalaimidae > Psilopogon > Psilopogon haemacephalus. The sequence goes on from VWZI01019326.1 coordinate 989,585, forward strand.
TTTAAGTCAATCTCATTGTATATGTACATTCTGCAAAAATTAATTTCACCAACCGCATAACAGAATCGGAGTGTGTTAATTGTAAATAAGTTTGAGGAAATTTTCTTTATATATATTCAATAAAAATATTTAATAATTTTATATTGGCCTTATTACAATTCACTTCTAACTCAGATTCAAATCTCGCCTTAACACAGGGAGAGAACAGTCTGTGGCTAGTGGCAGAGTCAGAATGTGGGAAGATCAATGAATATGACACATCAATCTGTTAAGTTTGGAAATACACTGCTTTACGTGCATAAGTTTTCCACTGTTGTACTATCTTATATGTTCCAAAGTTAAAGGCAGACTCCTCTTTTGTAGGAGGTGGATGAAAAGCACCTAAGGTTTAAGCAAGTTTAGAGAAACAGTGAAGGAGAAAAGAGTACAGACAAGAACAGAAGGGGGCATAGCAAGAAACTAAAGCAAGCGGTAACACACCATTCATCTAACAGCAATAACAAGAGACGTCAGTCCTTTACTCTCTAGCAGGAAAAATAAAATTACCTACAGTGTTAATCAATAATGCTTGAAATATGTAACAGGTAACAGGCTAATGGATCTGAAAAGTTACTGGTGATGTGCAGGAAGATTACTTCCTCAAAGTAATCATTAACATTGGAGCTACTCTGTGCAAAAACTGATATTGTATATTCAAGTCATATGAAAAGCATGAACTCTGATTTTCTGCCTGAAAAGAAATGCCAAAATAGGTTTCTTGATAGGTTCTTTCAATATTTCTGCATGAAGCTTCTAAACTAAACTAAAAATGTATTTATTTCCAAAGTGTTGTGAGAGAATGCAGATGTTCAGGTTTGTTTTTTTTTTCAGGACTGCATAAGTAAAATTACTGGGAAAATATTTTTTAGTAAAGCTCTAACCAGGACCAGGTGGTAATCATGTGGGAAATAACAAAATACATTGACTATGTCATCTTGCTACCTCTCTCTTTAGCTAGATAAAAAGGCCAAATAATTTTATTTATTGTACCTAGACAAAAAGAGGTTGTTTCACTAAAGGAATATTTTGTTGCAGATTTTTCTTATTCTTTAGACAGAAGGAGAAAAGCTGCAAGTGCTGTCATAGGATTAGAAAGTAAAATTAAATGTATTTTTCATAAGGAATAGCTACTGACACCAAGTATGTTGATCTTGCTAATAGTTCTGGCATAATATTTATGTGAGAGGATTACAAATTTGTAAAGCAAGCCTGTCACAGCAATCATCTGTTCAAAGAAGGGTTTTCTCTGGAAAGAGAGTAGCTGTACTTAGACAAGAATGGCTTTTGAATGTCCAAGGCAGATGAAAAAAAGTTGCTTCCAGGCTCTGCTCACCATAAGACCTAAGAATGAATAGTATAAGAACATAATGGGAGGAGGTTGGGGTTCTTTCTCATTGCCACCACCCTTGAAGGGGAAAATCTTCTAAGATTGTTTTCTGGGGGAAAAAATACTGTTTATGAAATGTTTTTTAAAAGCAACAAGCAGACGCTTGAAACTTCCAAAAGCAAACATATGCTGATCATACGACTTTTCTCCTCACTCTAAAGGAGCTTTAGTAACTTCAGAGGAAAGCAAACTAGTTATGGGGCCTGTTTTATCCCTTTGGTCCCATTCCTTTCTTTTAGTTTGTGCCTAGAAGTTGCTATTTACTTGGAAGGCAGGCTAAGAACTGAGTGTGAACTTTAACTGGAAATAACATATGAGGTTAGCCTCTAAAGCAAGTAATTAATAAGACTAGTTTGTTGTTTGGGTTTGCTTGGTTGGCTTGATTTTTTTTGTGGGTTTTGTTGTTGGTTTCTTTCCTTGCTTGTTATTAAAAAGGGCAAGTTCCCAGAAGTGATTTTACAGAAGTGTTTATAAATCAAAATGTATAAAATCAGATTATAGAAGACCTCTAAGAACCAGTATGATAACAACGTAACTGGTATCACTTAACCTCTATTGAACCTGCTAGGAACATGAAGCTTATGGTAACTAAACCTGAAGTATATGCTAAATCATAGTGATTTTAATTGTTTTTATGTATGTGATAGATTAAAGCATGGTTAGTTTTAACAGCACCTTTGTTGGCCAGGAAAGTAAATTGGTCATTTCACTGACTCAACACAGATCCTTGCTAAATAAGTCAATAGTTTACAGCAATAAAGCCCTAGAGGTCTAGCTTTATTTCACTGGTACACATTGCAGTATACTCTGGTAAAAGCAAAAAACTCTCAGGTCAGTTCTCAGTCATAAGAACTCCAGCCACCCTTGAACACACATGTGTGGAATCCCACAGTGGAGATTGGAGAGGAGTTCTTTCAGGAGTTCTTTCAGGAGTTAGTATACAAAGAGAAGAATAATTGTGTATAGTGTTGTACATTCCAGTCTACCAGGTCAGAAGATGTCATCCTAAGGGCTCAAGTCCTGTTTGAAAAAAATTATGAGTGTAACTGGAAGAAATGAACAGTAGGATGGCCTCAGAAAAATTACACTCAGTGTTCTGTGAAAGCTTGACAGTTCAAGGAACAGTTCCTTTACCCAATTTACGCTGTTCTTGTTGAACTAATTGTTCTTCCATTTTCCTCCCATTCTTCATTTATTCCCTCCTTTTTTCCATGTGCTATGATATATCAGCCATCACAGAAACCTGGTGATGGCTCCCACAACTAGAGTGCTGCAATCAAGGGGTACCAACTCTTCAGAAGAGATAGGCAAGGCAGAAGAGGTGGTGGAGTTGCCCTCTATATTAAGGAAGCATATGAAACCACAGAAATTAATGAAAGGGATAAAAGAGTTGAGCCGTTATGGGTGAGAATGAGGAGTAAGGACAGTAAGAGCAATATTGTGATAGGAGTATGCTTTAGACCACCCAATCAGGATGAGGATGTAGATAATTTTTTAAATAAGCAATTAAGAGAGGTCTCAGAATCACTACCCTTGTTCTTGTGGGTGACTTCAACTTTCCAGATATCTGCTGCAAATACAATACAGCAGTGAGAGAACAGTCCTGAAAATTCCCGGAGTGTGTGGAGAATAACTTCCTGACACAATTGGTAAGAGAGCCAACCAGGGAAGGTGCCTTCCTGCATCTGCTTCTTGTGAACAGAGAAGAACTAGTGGGGGATATAAAGGTTGGAGAACATCTGGGACTCAGCAATCATGAGATGATTCAGTTCTCTATCCTTGGGGAAACAAAGAGAGGAGTTGGTAAAACGGCTACTTTGGACTTCCAGAGGGCAAACTTTGGCCTGTTTAGGAGGCTGATAGACAAAGTCCCTTGGGAAGCTATCCTGAAGAATTTAGGAGTCCAGGAGGGTTGGGCTCACTTCAAGAGGGAAGTCTTAAAGGCAAGGGAGCAGGCTGTGTCTGTGTGTTGAAAGACAAGTCAGTGGGCAAGGCATCCAGCCTGGCTGAATGGGGACCTTTGGCTGGAGCTCAAGAACAAAAGGAGAGTCTCTGGCCTTTGGAAGAGGGGGCATGTCTCTTGCAAGGACTATAAAGATGTAGCAAAACTACGTAGGGACAAAATTAGGGGAGCCAAAGCACAACTAGAGCTTAACCTAGCTACAGCTGTTAAAGATAATTTTAAAAGGTTCTATAAATTCATTAACAGCAAAAGGAGGACTGGAGAAAATCTCCATCCCCTACTAAATGCAGAGGGAAACCTAGTGACTAAGGATGAGGAGAAGGCTGAGATGCTCAATGCCTACTTTGCCTTGGTCTTTAGCACTGGATCCAGCAGTGTCCTGGCACCTACCTTCATGAAATAGGAGTCAGGGACAGGAATTGGATCGAGGACATCACAATAAATGAGGAAGTGGTCACTGACCTGCTGCACCACAGTATGGATGGGCTGCACCCAAGGNCATTATGGGTGGGCTGCACCCAAGGGTGCTGAGGGAGTTGGCAGACGTGCTCGCAAAGCCACTTTCCATTATTTACCAGAAGTCCTGGCTGACTGGGGAGGTGCCAATGGACTGGAGGGTAACAAATGTGGCATCTACTTAAGAGAAAGGCAGAAAGGAAGATCTGGGAAACTATAGACTGTCAGCCTGACCTCAGTACCAGGGAAGGTCATGGAGCAAGTCATCTCAAATGCCATCCTACATCCTATAATGACCAGGGTATCAGGCCAAGTCACCATGGATTCATGAGGGGCATGTCCTGCCTGACCAACCTGATCTCCTTCCATGACAAGAACACTTGGCTACTGGATGAGGGAAAGGCTGTTGATGCTGTATTCTCAGACTTTTGAAAATCCTTTGATCCTGTTCCCCACAAAATTCTTATAGATAAATTGGCTGCTCATGGCTTGGATGAGCACATTGTCTCCTGGATAAAGCAGTGGCTGGACAGGAGGACCCAGAGAGTGGTGGTCAATGGAGTTAAATCCAGTTGGCAGCTGGTCACTAGTGGTGTTCATCAGGGATTTGTGTTGGGACCACTTCTTTTTAACATCTTTATTGATGACCTTGATTCAGGCACACAGAGTGTCATCAGTAAGTTTGCAGATGACACCAAGTTAGGTGGCAGTGTTGATTTGAATGAGGGTAGAGAGGCTCTTCACAGGGACTTGCATAGGCTAGATCAATGGGCCAATATTAATGGGATGAGTTTCAACAAGGCCAAATGCCAGGTCCTGCACTTGGCCCAAGCAATGCTACAGGCTTGGGGCAGTGTTGCTGGAGAGCTGCCTGGCAGAAAGGGATCTGGGGGTTGTAATAGACAGGCAGTTGAATATGAGCCAGTAGTGTGCCCAAGTGGCCAAGAAGGCCAATGGCATCCTGGCTTGTATTAAAAGTGCTGTGGCCAGCGGAAGTAAGTAGGTGATTGTCCTCCTGTACTCGGCTTTGGTGAGGTGTCCTGTTTTGGGCACCACAATACAATAGAGATGTGGAGGTGCTGGAGAGGGTCCGGAGAAGAGCAACAAAGCTGGTGAAGGGCTTAGAAAAGAAATCTTATGAGGAGTGGCTGAGAGAGCTGAGGCTGTTTAGCTTGAAAAAGAGAAGGCTGAGGGGAGACCACATTGCTGTCTACAACTACCTGAATGGACATTGTGGAGAGGCTGGAGCTGGTCTCTTCTCACAGGTAGTTGGAGACAGAACAAGGGGGGATGGCCTTAAGCTGAGACTGGGGAAGTTTAGATTGAATATTAGGAAAAAAATTTTCATGTAGACAGTGGTCAGGCACTGGAATAAGCTGCCTAGGAAGGTGGTTGAGTCACTCACCCTGGATGTGTATAAGGGTCGTTTGGATGTGGTGCTTAGGGATATGGTTTAAGGTGAATCTTGTACAGTAGGGTTATAGGTTAGACTTGGTGATCCTTAGGGTCTTTTCTAACCTGGATGATTCTGTGATCTCTCATTTCTTTCTCTTACTTATCTTTTCTCCATTTCAGTATCTTTCAGTCTCTGTGGAAAACAGTTTTGCGGGGACCTGGAAAAGCACAAAAGCAAGCTAGTTTTCAAAAAAGGGAAGTTGTGGATTGTATCTGCAGCAAACCAATTGCCGGGAGTATAACAATCTTTGCTTGGAATAATTGAGACTTTCAAATCATGGAATCATAGATGTTGGAAGGGACCTCTTGAGATCACAGGGTAACAGGATGCTATGGTGTGGTGGTTTAGCAGTGACCTGCCCCCCACCCTTTGATATAACCCAGGCTAGAACTCAGAACAGCTGGAAGTTGGTAAATGAAGCTTTATATTTACAGCTATGCACAATATACAAGCAGATATTTACAATGTATAATGGATATTTACAGATATATACCGTGAAAAAGTAATACAGAAACACCACACCCCTCCCAGAGATCAAAATCCCTAAGAGGGGTTTTCTAATCACCCCTACCAACTTTCCCCTCTTCCCCAATCTTATCTCACCATCTGTTGATGAAGCAGATAGGCGAAGGTAGATCAGCCAGGGGGGTTAGCAGTATGAAAAGAAGTTAGTGGAATTATTGAAAATCAGTTACAAAAGGCAGAGACAGGAGAGTTACTAGGAACCATGCAAGAAAGCAGCCACAACCCAGAGAGCACTCTGACTTATCTATATTTGGGTTACAACTATTAAAACATTTTTTTTTTCTTTCTCAATAAAGCTGTGAGTGAAGTGACATAATGTATTTTCATTTCTCATCCTATAGTCTAATTTCTCACTCAGATTCTCCAATTAGTTCAAACCAGCACAATCCACCCCATCTACTTCACTCAGAGTTTACTGAGAANCCACCACATCTACTTCGCTCAGAGTTTACTGAGAATTATCTATTTAATCTAATACAATATTTACCATAATGAATATTTACAAATTCAGTTCATTCCAGATGTATTTTGGATGTAGGTGATTCAAAAGCTCAGAAAACAGGAAACAGTTTGTCTCCTTGTCCTGGTATGGGTGTTATTAACGCCCGGAGTTGGGTCAGCTCCTGGGATCCCCCTTCTGTTACAAGGTCTGGAAGGGGTAGAGGGGCGGGGGGCACACCACGTGGCCCCGGGACCCAGGGAGACCTCGGGCTGCATGTATGTGTGGGACTATTTTGAACCAATTGGTCAGTCAGTGAATGCTGGATACCTATTGGTCAGTTTCATGTGCCCCTAGGGGTATTTAGGGAGGGTCCAGCAACCGTTAGGGCTTCTTCTTCGTCTTCCCCTTGTGCTGTGAGGAGCTCCAGCCACGTGCTCGGCATACAATGGCAGCAGTGGCAGCAGCAGCAGGCATCGCAGCTTATAGAGAAATGGCAAGGCAAAACCTCCTTCTCTCTTTCTCTTTCTCTCTCTATCCCAGATAAGTCGGTCCTTTTCTTTCCCTTTTTCTTGGGAAGAAGCGTTGTTTCCCCTCACGCCCCGTGGGCATTTATAGGTGCAGCGGGATCTGTTTTGTATGTAAGCTCTCTGTTCCCTAAGTTCTGACGGTTTAAACTGTTTATTCAGTGTGTTAAGCAACTTGTGCATTTATTTCTGCCAACCGCACATCCAAAGAACCCGGGGGACCCATCCAGGACCCCCTCCATGGATATCAATACTAATTAAATTGATATGTCGTGACACTCCTCACAAATGAGATGAGACCAGGGACTCCCAGGTGACATTTGGTTCGTGCTCATGTACTGCAGATTCTCTTGTGTTGGATGCCAGGTAAAGCTTAGAACAGAAAACTCTACCACTGAATTTAAACTCTCTCAGCTAGGGTTAGATTTATCTGTGGAATACACTGGATTTCACCATTCTCCTCCATTACCCAGTATGTATGACCAGGACCTTCTGCAGAAATCATCCCTTGGACAGGTTTCCCTAAACCCGAAGGAGAAAAATACCCAAACAGTTTTCCCTAACAGATTATTTTCATGCACAACAGGAACTCTATCACCATTCACTCTTTGTACCAAACCTGATTGTGCAGGTCCTGCCCTGTTTACAGAACCTCTACTGTTTATCAACCAGGTTGCTTGTGCTAAATGCTTGTCCCAATTTTTGAAAGTTCCACCCCCCATGGCTTTTAGGGTGGTCTTCAGCAAACCGTTGTAGCGTTCAAGGTTCCCTGAAGCTGGTTCATAGTAGGGTATGTGGTAGATTCACGCAATACTATGCTCTTTGGCTCAGTTTTTCACAAGATTGTTCTTGAAATGAGTGCCATTGTCTGATTTGATTCCCTCTGGAGTTCCATGTCTACATATGATTTGTCTCTCCAGACCAAGAGGTTTGTGAATTGATTGTGGGCGACTGACGAGGCAGGAATTATAAATTATGTAGCTTTTATAATTTCCAAAAGCCCCACCCACAATCTGTGTGTAAATTAGTTTAAGTTTGGGTTCTAATTCTTTCTGGAAGAGTCTTCACAAGGATGCCTTTTCAGATAATTTAGGAAAAATCAGAAAAATTGGAAAGGTTTGGGCATGAAACAGCTTTGCCCTACTTACAAATGGGAGACTGTCTCTTTCACAGCAGTGTCCGGAGTCCAGTGCCTGCCAGAGTCCAAGATCACTGTAGGCACAGCTTTCACGAAGCCACAATCGTGAAGCAAGGCAGGGGAAAGCCAGAGGTGCTCCGTGGTATTCCCACGAATGGCTGCAGTTTACCGTTAGAGGCAGGTTCTGCAGCAAGAAGCCAGGATGCTCCTCAAGGTCCAGCTCAAAGTCCCTGCAAGGTTCGTGCATGGTCTGTCTCCAGGTCCGTGTTCAGGTCTGTTCAGGTCCCAGTGCAGGTCCGTTCAGGTCCCAGTTCAGGTCCGTGCAAGGGTCCCAGTGCAGGTCCTTCTCCAGTCTGTCCAGTTGCCATATATATACTGGGGCGATTTGTTCCCTCTCTGTTCAAGCCCACAGAGGGTGGGAGAAGGCACTTCACACCTATTCCAAACCTCCAGTGACAGAATTGGGGAGGGAGGAAGACCATTTCCTGCCCATTCACACCTTCAGTGGGGCAGTGGACACACACCCCATTCAAACCTCCTGCCACAGTTTGTAAGGGACCCAAGGAGATCATCATGTCCAACCCCCCTGCCAGAGCAGGACCATACAATCTATCTCAGGTCACAGAAAAACGCATTTAGACAGGCCTTGAAAGTCTCCAGAGAAGGAGACTCCATAGCCTCTCTGGGGAGCCCATTCCAGTGCTCTGTGACCCTTAGAGTAAAGAAGTTCCCCCTTGTGTTGAGGTGGAACCTCCTGTGCTGCAGCTTATGTCCATTGCTTCTTGTCCTATCCCAGGGAACAAGTGAGAAGAGTCTGTCCCCCCACTCCTCACCAGCCCTCAGATATTAATAAACATTGATTAAATCTCCTCTCAGTCTTCTCTTATCCAGACTAAAAAGCATGAGGTCACTCAGCCTCTCCTCATAAGGCATGTGTTCCTGTCCCCTAATCACCCTCTTAGCACTCTGCTGGACCCTCTTCAGAAGATCCCTGTCCCTCTTATACTGAATACAGTACTCAAGATGGGATTTCTCCAGGACAGTGTAGAGGCAGAGAAGAACCTCCCTTGATCTGCTGGACACACTCTTCTTAATGCACCCCAGGATCCCATTGGCCTTCTTAGCCACAAGGTCACATTGCTGTCCCGTGGTTAACTTTTTATCCACCAGCAGTACCAGGTCCCTCTCCGCAGGGCTGCTCTGCAGCAGATCACCTCCCACCATGTACTGGTGCCGTTTATTATTTCTCCCCAGGTGCAGGACTCTGCACTTGTTCTTGTTGAACCTCATTTGGTTCCTCTGTGCCCGGCTTTCAAGTCTATCCAGATCTCACTGGATGACTGCATAGCCTTCAGCTGTATCAGCCAAGCCTCCCAGTTTGGTGTCATCAGAAAACTTGCTGAGCAGACACTCTGTCCCCTCATCAATGTCATTGATGAAGATGTTGAGCAGCACCAGACCCAGCACTGATCCTTGGGAGATTCCATTGGTTACAGCTCTCCAGCTGAACCTGGCACCATTGATCACCACTCTTTGAACTCTTACCTTGTAACCAGCTCCTAATCCACCTCATTGTCTGCTCTTCCATCCTATACTTTCTGAGCTCGATCACTAGGATGTCATGGGAAATGGTGTCAAAGGCCTTGCTAAGGTCAAGGTAGACTACATCCACTGGTCTCCCTGAATCTACACATTAATTTATGGCATCAGAGAATGCTATCAAGTTAGTCAAGCATGACTTCCCCTTGGTAAATCCATGCTCTTGATAACCTTCTTCCCTTCCAAGTGCCCAGAGATGTGCTCCAGAAGGAGCCACTCCATCATTTTTCCAGGGATGGAGGTGAGGCTGACTGGTCTGTAATTTCCTAGAACCTCTTTCTTGCCCTTTTTGGAGACTGAGGTAACATTGGGTCTCCTCCAGTTCTCAGGCACCTCTCCTGTCTGCCACGATTTTGCAAAGATGATGGAGAATGGCAGACTGACAACATCATCCAGTTCTCTCAGCAATCTTGGGTGCCTCTCATCAGGGCCCATGGGCTGTGAATGTTCAATTTGTGTAACAAAATAATCTCTGTCAACCCCCTAGCTTTTTTCCAGTCCCATTCTAATTTTGTGTTCATCCATCCAGCAGGCTAATAAGTAGATAAACTTTGTAACAAGAACTTTAAAAAATTTTTCTGCAGCATTTGGCACAGATTTTGGGTTTTTTTGTTACATAACGAGGGAAGCCACCATTGTAGAGGATGACATTACTTGATAAGATGGAACAAGGAAATATGGTTTTCCCCCACAGAGTAAAGCCATATTAGAGCATGTTGCTACATATAATGCTCTAGTTGAGTTACAAACATTTGGAAATGCTTACATTTACTCTGGAAAATAACCAACAGTTTAAAAAAGGTCCATACCCTGTGCTAGAAGAACACAACTGTATAAAAGCTAGGGTTTTGTTAACTAGAGATTGACCTAGTTATTTGTAAATTAGTTCTAAAACAGTATCACCCTGGTTTCACAAGTCAGGTAAGGAGAACTGAGGTATTTTCTTTTAACAAATAGCATCAGGGCAAGCTTTGATGGTACTTAATGAACTACCACAGAATCTTTTTTACAGTCTGTTGAACACTAAACAATAAGAGTTTGTGCAAGGTGTTCCTTCAGCTGACTACGTTGTTCAAGCAAATGCAATCACAGCAAGCTTAACTACCTTCTGAGGTAAGACACATGGCTCAGAGGCAATCTTTAAAGCTTCATATCTGTTTCACAAGCAATTAACTGTTTTCAAGTAAGCAGTATCTTATAGGAAAGGCATGGGGAAGGCTTGTTTTGCATGAACTAAGAGGGAAAAAAATATTTCTTTCAATATAATTTCATCTGAATATTAAATTTTAATTTGAAAGCATTGACAAGACACATTGCTCTTACAACCTATTTTATCACATGACTTGTTTCTTGATCCCATCCCCTGCAGTCATCTCTCTCTTTACTATCAGCTGTGGTAGAACACAAAACTTCCTGTATCTATAGAAAAGCAACATTGTCTGACTGGACCTGTCCTTTCCCTTAACGGGACCTGTGGAGGTTTGTGTTTCTCAAGCTTATCTCCTTAGGTTCTATCTTGGAAGTAATGTTTTATATAATCTTAACTGTATACTTTACTCCACTGCTAGCACTTGGTCTGAGCAATTATTGGTGCATGAAAAGCAAGTTACATCATGATTTACCTACATTCATTAATATGATTAGATTATATTAGACATCTAGGAAATTTAATTTTAAGAGAAGCACAAACTGTTCCTTGTTAGTTCTTCAAGCCACCTGCTTCAGTTATTGTGAAATAACATCATATGATCACTTAGGTTTTTCCTAGTCAGCTTATCAGTTTGATTCTAGCAAAATGGAAGAAAAAAAAAAAAAAAAAGTGGTAAAATAATTACTTAACTGTTGGAGAAAAGATTGAACATTCTAGTAGTACTGATTCAGAGAGCTAGGATCATTGCCATAATTCACAGTAAGCATCAACAATTGTTTCCATTCCTTCTCATAATGTGTTATGGTATTGTCCAATTCTAACTGTAAATATTAATTAGCAAAAAGTGCCAGTTTGTCTGTTTGCCAGGGATTCTGCAGCACTGTCAGAAGACTACAGCTATAATGACACCAATTCATGAAAAATTAAGTTTGAACATGAATAGAGTTTCTTAAATGGAGTTTTATTGCAAGGGCTTAAACAGTAGAAGAAATTCTCAGTGCAGTTGCCAGAAGCAATTCTGAGATGTAATAAAGCAACAAAAGATAACATGCAGCTGGGGGTCATGTTCCATATTTGTCACTTAACATGGACTGAGAAGAGTTGCACATAATTAGTGAGCACCATTACCTTCACCTGAACCCTGAAATTCAAGTCCAGTGACTAACTCCAGGACACCTCGCTTCTTCCAGTCTTTCAGAGACAAAGTATCACATGGGGCACTGAAGATTTTACTGTGATGTATATAAGAAGATAGATGATATTGTTTATTAACTCATCACTTCAAAGTGGATACCCTTGCCTTAAGTTATTACAAAATTAATATTTTATATGTAGGTAAAGGATTAGCACATTATGTGAGTTACATTTAAAAATCTTAAGCAGTTTATGCAACAATGACTTCTAATATGAATAAAAGCTTCATAGATATAAAGGAATGCTTTGCTTATATATTAACAGAATTGAATAGGAGGTTTTAAATTAAAACAGAGTCAATATTTTTACAAAATTGACTGCAATAATCTGAATCAATCCTCAGAGGCCCCTAGAAAAATAGTGGAAATGATAAGCAGTCTTATAGTATTAAGCTATTTTCAGAAATAATGTTTTTAGGTATGGCTGACCAGTGGAAGCATTATCAAGTTATGCTCATTCATAAAATTATCAAATTGGTGCCATTAATTTACAAATGTAAGGGATAGGATAAATACTTAAGGTATGATTTTCAAGTAAAACTGGTGCAAAAAGCTTCATGCCAGGAAATAGCAAGGACCAGCAGCTCCTCTGAAAACTGGAAACCAGAAATGGCAGCACAGCCAGATTATGGATGTCCACTACCCATGGCTCAGGCCCATTATCCCTCAGAAAAATAAAAAACACAAGGCTGAGAGAAAGCAACTATGAGTCCAGATCCTCGTGTATACCCATGAGGCTCACAAGGCAGACCTAACATCAAGTTGAGAAGCCACATTATGCTCAGATCTACTAAAGACAATGATGGTAAGACACCTCAGGGAGCAGGTCTAAACTCAAGCCAAGAAACCAGAGCTGAAATAAAAAATTACATAGACATAGCAAGTCTGGAGTTGCAGATCATCAGAATGCCTGCAGAGAAGGTTAAGCAAAAAGCAAGCATCCAGGGCAGAGCTAAGTGGAATTCCTGGGTAGAAGGGGAGGATGGAGACAACAGGTGAGGCAGGTCAGAGGAACTGAGGCTTGTTAGTTTCTCAAGGTTATGACAGTTTATAAACACACTTGCTTCTCCTGAGAGTAGCCAGTAGTGTCTATATAGCTGTTCTTTTGCCTTTGCTTGCTAAATTTGTTAAGGTAAGCAGTTAAAAAGGAAGCATCTATTTCAAAGTTGCAATTTGCTCACACAGTTATATCTCTAAACGTTACTCATATTGCATTTCAGTTCACCATGGTGTCTCTTCAAGTTTTTGTAGTGAATGATATTTAAGTGATTTTCAGCTTCTCTTTTACCCTCTGTAATCTTGACTTTAACAAGCTGTTAGGTCAAATAGATGTGAGACTCTTCATGTTTCCACTCATTTTATCAATAGAGCTAGTACCCTGGATCAGGGAGAGAACAGAGGGCATGTCAACACCATACAATGAGCACCATGCAGAGATACTATTTTGGCTTGTGGAAGCAGAATGGAGACACTTCTTCCCAGCTAATTACTTCTGAATGTTGCATTTCAGTAATCTTAACCATAGTGCTGTGCTGATTTTGTTCTGTTACTTCATTTGCTGCTGTTAGCTCCTTTGCACAGCACAATTTGGTATGATAAAGTCAGACTAAATTATTATTAAAAAAAAAAGAAAATGAGTATAATAGTGAAGAATTTGCACCATCTTGTGCTCTTGGATATCCCAGTGTTGATTGTATATAAAAGGAGCCCTGATAAGAGGAACATGTAGCATGTTCTGCAAGGCATTTTGGGATAGTCTTTAGAAGTTGGAGGGAAAGAGAACCAGGCATATTGGTTCAAGGCACATAGTGTGGAATTCCTGCCATTTCCCAAATGTAAACTCAATGACTCCAAGTGAGCCTAGGAGGCTGTGCTGGTTTGAACTAATTGAAGAATTTGCATGAGAAATTAGACTATTGGCTGTGACAGGAAAACAAATGATGCTACTTCACCCAGAGCTTTACTGAGAAAGAAAAAAAAATTGTTTTAATAATTGAAACCCAAATATAGATAAGTCAGAGTGCTTCAGACTTCTCTGGCTGTA
>VWZI01019326.1:1003807-1024591 GCA_013396835.1 Psilopogon haemacephalus
CTAGCTGGGGTTATATCAAAGGTGGGGGGGCAGGTAACTGTTCAAACCACCACAGAGGCAAAAATATTTTGAGCCATCACAGACTGCCTTTTTTTGGTTTTATCTCAAGCTTTTTCTTGTCTCCATAGGATCTGCTGAATACTTAATGAGCCATGTCTGATGCTTGCTATCCTTACTGGACCAAGACTTGATCTGTAGAGCAATTTGCTGTTTGACCTTCAACCTGTGCTATTGCTGCAACTTGCTGGATAACCTGGATATTTGATCAAACTTGTCTGCTCTGTCTGGGTCTGCCTTGCTCAGGTGCTGAGCATATTAACAGTCTTGTTATTGTGCCTGAATTCTTAAGTCATTAAGAAGTAGCTGGTACTTGTCGCATCCTGACAAAATGAAGCTTAGCAGCTACAGAACAGATCTATATGGCTTTCAGACATCTTCAGTGGCTACGGTTCTAGTCAGCATAAACTTTTTTTTTAATGCTACTGTAATTAGTAGCATTAGTAATTTCAGATCATAGAAATCCCTCTGCTCATTCTCTTCAATACACTTCTGACTCTTCTTACAGTTTTTCATTTATGTAATTGTGCTGGTTTGAATTAGAATATTTTAATGAGAGAAATTAGATCATTGACTGTGGAAAGAAAATAATAGTGATGTCTATATTACCCATTGGCTCTGCTGAGGGATAGAAAAATAAGAAATGTAAACAAAAAGTCAGTCAGTCTCTAGCTGCTGCTTCTGCTTCACTATCTCTGCCTGGACTTGTGTAAGCCTATCTAATCATTTTCCTTCTAACCTCTTGTCGACCTTTCGCATCATACTCTGCACGTATGGGGGATTCTGAGGTAAGGAAGCAGGTGGAAAGAAGGTGAGAAGTTGGTCAGGAGCCCTTCTGGGCAGTTCTGCTATTTGGGAGGGGATTTTGTATTTCTGCACTACTTTTAACTTGCATATTATTGTATATAGTTGTAAATGTCTGTATATATGTGCTTGTAAATTGTGCCACACTAAAAACATTGCTTCATTCCTTAACCTTCAGCTGGCTGAGTTAGTCTGGTGTATTCATGGTGGGGAGAGGGGTGGGGGGAAGGAAATTCCTAAACTGCCACAATAATGTATTTTCTTATAGCCTCCTAAAGGCATGTCTCTTTCTTCCTGTGAAATGAGTATGTCCAAAGAAGCGTAAACAAAGTGCAATAGAAGTGAGTACAGAAAGCTGACAGAGGCTGAGCATGAGGGATGATACATTTCTATTCTGGCCTCTTTAAATATGTCTGTTCAATTACTTGCAGTTTTTTTCTTAATGGTGCAGGAGTCAGAGGGGGGCTTTGGTTGCTTTTACTGCTTCTGAAAGTAAATACAAGACAGTTGCTTTAGTCAAGTTTTCTACTTTATTTGGCACTTGAGGTAGCTGCTGTTGTCAAATCCTAGGAGTAGAATAATAGCAGAACAATCCGTATGGTACTAGATTATTATGTGAGCATTTTGACTTTGTCTTATCTTTAAAATGTGAGAAGGCAAAGGTTTATTATGGAGCACCATGGGCCAAACTGCAACTCAAATGTGACCATTCCTGTTGTAGGTCAGGTCCTACCACACTGCTCTCATAAAGCAGGCTAGCAAGGAAAGGAACATAATAACATTTCCTTCTCCCCAGCACAACATTTCTCAGCACAGAATGAATTCTTTCTAGTGAGAAGCTGTAAAAAACTGCAAAGGTCAACAGGTTTGAATTCTATGTGTCAATAAAGGGGTCTTCCTCATATCCGAAACTCCATAGAAGACATAGAAATGCTCAGTCGTTCCCTTCTGAAGTGAACAGAGGGCCCTGTATGTCATCCAGACCCATCCTACAGGGAGGTCTGTTGTTTCCCTGGGGCTCAGGTACAGGATATCACAAGGAGCTTGGCTAAGATAATTCATCCCTCTGATTACTAGCCACTGCTAGTTATCTAGGCTGGCATAAATTGACATAAAGAGTACCAGGGTAATTAAAAGGGAATTCCAAGCTCTGGGTCAACTGATTGATGGAGTAGGAGCACAGGTGGAGTTCTGCTCAGTCCCCACTGTGGCAGGAATGGAAGTTGAAGGGCACAGAACACCAGCATTTGAGCCAAGTGGCTCAAGGGCTGGTCCCTGAAGCAAAAGTTTGGATTCTTTGACCATGGGGCAACCTTTACTGCCCCTGGTCTGCTAGACTCAGACAGAGTCCAACTATCGAAAAAGGGTAAAGGATTCTAGCCCATGAGTTGGCCGCTCTCACTGAGAAGGCTTTGAATTGGAATTGAGGTTTACCAGGTTTACTAGGTTTGAGGGGCGAAGGGGATGGAACCAGACTCTCCACAAAGGAAGCTGAGGGTGGTAATCCAGTTTCAGGAGTAAAATCAGCAGCCCAGCTGAAGTGCATGTACACTAATGCATGCGGTATGGGCAACAAGCAGGACGAGCTTGTTGTTCCTGGTGCAACAGGAGGGCTACAATGCAGTAGCCATCACAGAAATGTGGTGGGATGCATCACACAACTGGAGCCTTACAATGAACGGGTACAGGCTCTTCAGGAAAGACAGGAGAGGGTGAAGGAGGGGAGGGTGGCCCTGTAGGTATATGACTAATGATGAGTGGGTTGAATGCCTATGGGTAAAAATCAAAGGGCAGATCAATATACTGGTTGGAGTCTGTTACAGGCCACCCAACCAGGAAGAAGATGTGGATGTGTTACTCAATAAACAACTGCATGATGTTTCAAGACTGTCAGCCCTTGTTCTTGCAGGTGACTTTAGCCTGCCAGATATCTGCTGGGAACTCAACACAGCAGAGAGGTGGCAGTCTAGAAGGTTTTTAGAAAGTATAGAGGATAGCTTCTTGACACAGCTGGTGTGCCAGCCTACCAGGGGTGAGGCTCTGCTCAACCTGCAGTTTACAAACACAGAAGGGCTGGTGGGAGATGTGGTGGTTAGAGGCTGTCTGGGGTGCAGTAACCACAAAATAATAAAGTTTTCAATATGCAGTGACCCTAGGAGGGGCATCAACAAAACATCCACACTGGACTTTTGGGGGGCAGACTTCAGCTTATTCAAAGAACTAACTTGAATGGTACCTTGGGAAAAAGCCCTTAAAAACAGAAGTGTCCAGGAAGGTTGGACCTATTTCAAGAGAGAAATCTTGAAGGCATAGGAACAGGCTGTGATGATGTGCTGAAAGCAGATCTGTCAGGGAAGATGACCAGCCTGGATGGGTCAGGGACTTGTGAAGGAATTAAGGGGAAAAAAAAGAGGGAATATCACCTTTGTAAAGAGGGGGTGGTAACTCAGGAAAAAAAATAAGGATATTGCCAGGTTATGTAGGAAGAAAATTAGAGAGGCCAACACCCAGTTAGAACTTAGACTGGCCACTGCTGCGAATGATAACCCAGAGAGTGGTGGTGAATGGTGCCACATCCAGTTGGTAGCCAGTCATGAGTGGTGTGCCCCAGGGATCAGGGCTGGGCCCAGTCTTCTTTAATATCTTCATTGATGATCTGGATGAGGGGATGGAGACCACCATCAGTAAGTTTGCAGACAATACCAAGTTGGGAGCATGTGTTGATCTGTTAGAGGGTAGGAGGGCTCTGCAGAGGTACCTGGACAGGCTGGACAGATGAGTGCAGTCCAACACCATGAGTTTTAACAAGTCCAAGTGCCAGGTTCTGCACTTTGGCCACAACAACCCCAAGCAGCTCTACAGGGTGGAGAGCAGCCAAGCAAAGAGGGACCTGGGCACACTGGTCAACAGCCAACTGAATATGAACCAGCAGTGTGTCCAGGTGGCTAAGAAGGAAAGAATAGTGTGACCAGCAGGACCAGGGAGGTCATTCTGCTCCTGTACTCAGTGCTGGTCAGGCCATACCTTGAGCACTGTGTCCAGTTCTGGGTCCTTCAATTTAAGAAAGATGTTGAGGTGCTTGAATGTGTCCAGAGAAGGGCAAAAAGGCTGGTGAGGGGCCTGGAGCACAAGCCCTACCAGGAGCAGCTGAGAAAGCTGGCATTGTTCATCCTGGAGAAGAAGAGGCTCTCTACAACTACCTGAAAGGAGGTTGTAGCCAAGTGGGGGTTGGTGTCTTCGCCCAGGTACAATCTCAAACTGTACCAGGGCAGGTTTAGCCTGGACATTAGGAAGAAGTTCTACACAGAAAGAGTGAGTGCCCATTGGAACAGGCTGCTTGGGGAGGTGGTGGAGTCACCATCCCTGGATGTCACAGGATTGCAGGATATCAGGGGTTGGAAGCCACCCAAAGAGATCATTGAGTCCAAACCCCCTGCCAGAGCAGGACCACACAATTTAGCTCAGATCACAGAGGAATGCATCCAGATGAGCCTTGAAGGTCTCCAGAGAAGGTGTTTAAGAGGAGACTGGATGAGGCACTTAGTGCCATGTTTTAGTTAATTAGAAGGGTTAGGAGATAGGTTGTTCTCAATGATCCTAGAAGTCTTTTCCAACCTAATTAATTCTGTTATTCTGTGATTCTGTGTGAAAACTAGGAAGGCAAATGTAGCATCTTCATCTTGTGGTTCTGAAATAGGACATGAAGTGAGCGAGGCCATTATGTAAAGCCTTTCAGAAAGTTTGTAGCAGAAATACAGGTCCTCTGAGTCCCAGCTTCATGTACAGCCTGTAGGAATTTTTTATTAACATTTGGGGATACTAATGATAATGTTAGGTGTTACAGGAAACAAAGTGATTTAGTCAACCCTATATGACTCTAACAGCTACCCTAGAAAGGGCAAGAAAGGAAAATTATATCCTCTTTTTGCCTTCTGGAGATACAAGAGCCTGTTTTCAGGTTGTTGGTGTTCAGAAATGTTAGGACTTGTCAAGACCTATCAAGTCAATTTCTTAATGTTTTTCCACCTCTGTCTACATCTGGTTGTTATATCATTTTTGTCCCACAAGGAACTGGTTTGTTGTTTTTTTGTTTTTTTTTTTTTTTTCATAGTGTTCTGTATACTGTTTACATGGTAAGTAACTGTCATGGAAACATGGTGATAGGAATTAATGTTCAACCTAAATCACCAGTTTTTATAGTATGTCAAGCTACTGTATCTCAAAGGATATTGCTTTGCACTTAGCCTTCATGCCGTTCCTTAGCTTCCTTAGAGCCTTTCCTCAACCTTTGCAACCATTTAAACACAAGGACCTCTGGGGCACCAGTAGCCCTTAGTGTTTCCCTTAAGGAGGCAATGCCACGGTCTGAAAGTAATCTATTCAGCTGCTCTCAGAAACCTTTAAATTCCTCAGCTTTCTGGGAAACTCTTTTCTGATCCCCTTCTACCACAGTGCAAACAGGCCTTGGGCACAGCAGGACCCTGGCTTCTCTTCTCATGCTTTCAGGCTCCAACAACCTGTGTATGGCATCCAAAAATAAAGACAGGTGTATGGGCATAAAACAGCCTTGTGAAGCTATATGTGGAGATACTAGTTGAGACAGAAGGCAGTGGAGTGACATAAATTTCAAGCCTTGCACTACCATGCAGTCTTGCACCACACTGATCTGTATAGCTTTGCCGTAACAGTATCAGAAGGAACAGTCCTATATTGACAGGAAGAAAGGTGCAACTTTTAAAAAATCTTGTAGAACTTTAGGTTACAGGTTGCTACATTTGAGGGTTTTTTCCAAGGAAGGGTGACAAGATAATAAAAGAAATAAAAAAGACAAACTATAAAATCTGTTGTGGAATGACACATGGGTTTTTAACTTTTGTTAGCAGCTTTTATTTAAAGCTATTTGAAGGAAACCTAAGCTAAAAGCATGCTATTTTGCCTTGTCTTTAGTTTTCTAGTGCAAAAAAACTTCTAGATACACATACATCTTAAATACTCATTAATTACTGATACATTGTGAGCTATCAGGTAAGCATTAAACATACACAGGCTCTTGTATAAGGCAAGACATTTGCAAACAATGGAAGTGGTAATATTCTGGCATGTCAAAGCCTCTTTACAGAGTAACTCTTAGGCATGCTTGTCTAACAAATATAGCCATAGCTGTTACGGTTTTATGTCAGGACCTACCTGGACATTTTCCAAGCCACAAATGACATAACTGAAGAAGTTGCAAGCAAGCCGTGGATTTATATATTCCAAGTTATTATGGCAAAATTGACTGGAGATGACTGTAAATGCAGTTCTGTAGAAGAAGATTGACAGTGCTCCTCTTTGAAATGCAATTACTTTAGTTAATACCTGTCCTGAAAAAGAAATCAAATGTTTGTGAGTCTTGCAGGGGGAAAAAAAATTGCTTTCTGTAGAGATATGTTATTATACAGCGTTGTTTGTTTGTTTTTAAGTACAAAGTAATATTTCACTAAGTTGCAGTCATCTGCAGCTTCCCTGAGGGCTGTTAGTGGGAAAGTGTAAGCCTGATTTGAAGTATTTGCTTTAATACAGACAATGTGGTGGTGGTCTGTGGCAGTGTGCATGGGGATAGTCCTATGTTGCTGGAGACTTGTCTGTAAGGAGGGAGCAAAACTCTTAGCCTAGTTCAGTTACTCAGTTGGTTGTACATACTTCCCTTTAAAAGAACCAAACTCCACTGCCTTAGAAATACATGAAATGCTTATTACGGATTTAGTCAAAGAGCAAAGTGGTGTCTAACTCGATGGAAGCTAGATACAATGATGAAGAAACAGGATAATTTTATCATTGTGCCATCCTCTCTAGGTCCATCCTTTCTCCTCTCAAAGCATGCCAGAGAAACCAAAGTATAAAATACAAGAGAAACAGGAAAGGGAGAGAATGAATATGATAAGGAGAGATTTATGTGCATCTGAACTGCCAGAGGAAAACTCAGCAGATGAAACAGATTTAATGAAGAATAATCATGTGAAAGACTGCCTAAGAGTAATGGAGAAGTGCCTGGTTTGCTAGTTTTCATTCCTTGTCTCCATGATGATTACAGCTATGATTGTGCAGGAGGACTGATACTCTGCAGGAAGCTGTAGCTACCATTCAGCAAAGGTATGTATGCTTGGTTGATCTGGGAGCCTCTGTATTTGCTGTAGTTGGTAACTGTTTGGTGCTCTTGAACCTATGCAACTGTAGATAGACTGTCACACAGTTTAAGGAATGTCTGTGCCAACGGTACCCTGAAGCCTCAGACATTAGGTGAGACTACCTAATGTTTTGGGCTGTGCTATTCCAGCACAAGCTTTCAAAGTCCCTGTTTGCGAGGTTCAAATTACATCTTTTGTAGAAGTGACTCTGGCATGTGGAAAAGTAGATTTTTATTTGTTAAAGAACTGCATAATCCTTTGCTCTGTGAGAGATCTGTGAGTTAAGTGAACCTCATGTTGTATTGAATGATACTGTGTTGTGTGGAGAGTGCCCACAGAGGAGTGGGACCGATGGTGCCAACAGAGCAGCTCCCAGTGAAATTCTATTTGCATTCCATGTAAAGTGTTACTGCTGCCTCTGCAGGATTCAATTTCCTTTCTATTTTTACATTCTTTTTCCGAGTCTGTAGTTAATATTAACTGACAGGGCCAGCTGAGAATCTTGGGATTTCCCACTACAGATAATTAAGGAAAATACTAATTCATGTACAGACAGATGCCTTGTGGTAAATTGCACTACATGAATATCATTGCCTGCACTGCTAATTCTGGTTCCTACTGATTACTGAATCTGTCTTCTAGTATAAGGAGCTAGAGGCACACAGCCAATTTCCAAACAAGTAGACACATAAACAAAGCTGTGGAGGACCTCCTACTTTTTTCTGGTGTTGCTTTTATGGACCAATTGTCTTAACTTGCACTGCGCCTAGAATATATGAGAGCTTGTATTCTATGCTTTCTTATTGGTGCTTGGGAGAAGGACCTGGGAAGGGAATTTATATTTCTCACAGAGTTTCCAGTTCACCTTAGTCATTACCAAACTGGTGTATGGTTTCATATTAGGTTAGAATAGAACTTCCTGTTTTGTTCAAAAGATACTGCCATCAGTGAGCAGCAAGAATAGGCTGTTCTGCAAGGTAGGCAAGCCAAGAATTGAAGATGACACCAAGGCAGCTGGAGGAAGAGGCCTTACCAATTCCACAAGACTCAAGCAGTAAGAACAAAGAATTGCCCATGATGCTAACTAGGGGCAGCCACAATCATCACTAGCAAATTCATAGCAATAAGACATGTCCAAATTGTAATGAGAAAGCTAAGTCAGGGTCTGGATCAGTAAGGCACACCATACAATGAGACTTAGCTACAATGCATCTCAGGAATAGAGGCTATACTCAGACCTGCTCAGCCAGACTGGTATGAGGGTCTGAAATTAAATGCAGCTTGAAGTGGAGGAAGTTGTGTTGAGGCTTCTCACAGGTCTTGCACAGAAGCAGTACTCAATGTTGCTGCTGCACTGTATCTGAGCTGGCCTTGAGCACAGGACAGTGAGAAGTAGGGGTGGCAAGTTGCAGAGCCTGATGATGCACTTGTGCAGTGTTTATAAACTACATGCTTGCCCTGTTCTTGAACTATGTCCTCGAAAGGAGGCAGTCTGATGTGGGGCAGCATTGTTATGGAAATATGTTAAAGCTTTCTGGTGTCAGAATAATCTGAATTTGGACACAGAAGAATAGGACTTCAAATTTGTACTGCTTCAGGTTGAGCAAATTTGAAGTGTGATACTTTTGTAAAATAGTATTTTCTCATTAGTTGTCAGCATAAACACAGAGACAAGTATTTGAACAAGCAGGTAGCTGTGATTAGAGGTAAAAATCTGGTCTATTCCACATCTTGTAGAATAGACTGACTGTTTATCTTGTCAGTGAAAAGTTTAGAGGAGTTTATCATGAAAGATGGGAAGTAGTACAAATAAACATGATGTAAGTTTAACAGAGCACAAATGTACTTGTTTGAGGTTGCCAATTGCCCTTTAAGACAAGGATATGGCAAAGTTCAGTAAATGGATTTTGCCTTTTCTAGCCCTGTTGTGCCTCTGCTTTTATCTCATTTTATACAATCATATCTCAGCCCAGTTAACCCTGATTATGGTCATTTCGATATTAAATGAACTGGTTTTAACCAAGCTTCGTTTCCAAGACACTTTAAAACCCCCTAACACTAGGGCTTGCCATTAACTAGTGGCAGAACAAAAACGATCCATCGACCTCTGAACTGCTACTAATTCCTGATGTTCTCTTGCTTCACATACTGAAAAACCAATGTCTAAACACACACTTTCTCTGTTGATCTGAATAACTCAGTGAGTGCTGAGACTTGTGTTTGCTATCCATGCACTGCAGCCACACTAACCTACAGTGCTGGTGTTATAGAGAATGAGGTATCCTATGGGCTCTAAGGAACTGATATTATAGACAACTGAAGGTAATATATTTGAATGTATTTGTGTGTGTGTGTGTGTGTGTAAATATATACTAATACATTTTCAATTATCAAATATATTAACAAATTATTAACAATTCAATTAATGAACATATTATGTAAATGTCATATATATATATATATATAAAAAATATATAATTTTCAAAAAGCACATGGATGCCCTGGCACTTGGATATGTAGTAGAATCACAAAATTTTCCTGGTGAGAAGGGACTTTGAGAGTTCTCTCATCTAACCTCCTGCTAAAAGCAGGGTCAGGTCTAAGGTCAGATGAGAGTGCTTAAGGCTTTATCCAGTTAGGTCTTAAATCCCTCCACAATGGAACTGCACAGCTTCTGAGGGCAGTTTGTTACCCTCCCTGCACAAACAGGTTTTTCTGCATCTGCAGTTGGAACTTTTTGTTATTACAACTATATCTGTGTTGTAAAACAAGCACATTGAATTGTAGTTCAGCTATTTAATTGAGAGTAATGTCAGATGCAGAACACAGTGATGAAAACTCATGCGGGCCATAGGTAAAATGCTGTTGACAGAGACAGAGGATGTTGTCTGTAAAAATCTATGTTCCAGTGGGAATACAGCAGTCCTACTTATGTGATACTTCACTGCGCATTGAGCTTGAAGTCTGTAACTCAGCCAGACTAGAGGCAATTACAGAAGCAATGCCATGGCACCAGAAGTACCCAAAATAAAAGATGTTTGTAAAGCTTCTATTGACTGTGTCTTCCATACCTTATTTTCCTAACAAATTTTATGCATCGTCCTCCCTGGCAATCTAGGCATGATTCACGCCCATGTCTGCTGCTGCTCATATCTTTGTAGTGTAGCAAAACCAGCATGAAATTGATGTGATCTTCTTTCATTGCTGCCCAAAAGGTTCTGAATAGCAGCCCTGGAACAGAGCAGGCTTGTTGACTTCATTCTGCAGCTGCATGACAAATCTGCCTTTAAGCCTGCAGCTTCAAGAAGACAGCACAGCATCTGTTAACATAAAAGATAGCTTTTGGCTTGTCCTCTTTGAAATAATGAGAATTTTTAAGAACTGGATTTAAATGGAAACTTAGAAACAGGTGACTTGAGCTTCCCTCATTTGCTAAGAAAAGCTTCCCACTTATCTGTGACAAAGGACTGGGTGGATTATCCTGATTTTTAATTAAATATTTTTGCTCCCTATGTGGAGAAATTTACATCTAATTCACAAGTAGCTTTAATCCTGATATAATAATTACATTCTATTACGAGAATCTGTTTAGACAAATCTATTTGATTTTATTCTTTTTATGGGCTGGTCCTCTCTATATGCACATCTTTCTATATGCATTTGCTTGTCGCCATGACAACTTCATATCAGTTTGTCTGGTACAGTGCACTTCAGAGAACTTGTAGTTAACGCAAGGCCTGAATGCAGAGTTCCAGAGAGTAATATCTGAGCATTTGATTCTCAGGGGCTTGTGTATAGCTCTGCTCTGCTGAAGTCCGATGCATCCATTCAAGTTAAAGAACAAAGAACTACATCCTTTCACCAGATCTTCAAGCTGCAATTTCACCGATATCTTTTCACTCTAAGTATGTACACAGGTTTGTAAAGCCAATATTATGCACATGTTTGTAAAAATCTATGTTTAACTCTCACTTTATAGCCTGACTTATAATAATGTCTTTACATTTCCTATAGAAATTCTTCTTAATGGTCTAACTTAGAAGTCTTTATTACTGAGTAATGGGATCAGCAATTAATTGGCAAGTATCTTATCGCAAAATTAAGCTGCCTATTTCTATCTGCTTTCTAGGAATCTAGAAAAAATCTCCTGGCCAAGCGAATCTGGCTGATCTGCTGAAATCTGCTGGTACTTTGTGAGCTGTGCTGATTTGTGGTGGTGGGTGCTCACTGTCATGTTTACTACTACTCCATACAGCTTTTCTTGTTCTGGGGCAGTTTGCACTGGAGACTGGCAGACATTACCAAAATAAACAGAAAGGTTCAGTTCACTGAAGGAAGGATTTGCAGGAGTAAAAAACTGAAAAATATATTTGGGGCATATGGCTTTGTTAGCCATATCTCAAAGCACCTCAATGTTAGAGATGAAACTGACTGCTCAGACTTCCAGAGGTAGTAAGGGCAGTTTCCTAATGACACATGTATGGCTACACCTGTATCACTGATGTTTATTCCCAAGTATTTGGCAACACTGGCTTAAAAACCTTGCATATGTTATTTCCCTGTCAATTTTAGAAGAAAACCCTTGATCACAAATTGTTAAACAGAAATATTCATGCCCATATACTGACCCAGCTTACATATGGAGCCTGATGGTAGACGGAGTAGTTTGCTTCTCAGAGCAGTAGTGTTTTTTCTTATTACATTGGGTCTGCACATTGCAGTTTTCAGCTGTTGTGTCTCTGAATATACATCTTACATACTACATCCATTTTCTGGGTGTAAAGCCTTGCATCACATTTAATTTTTTAAAAAAGAGTTGTAGTGGATAATTTGAAAGATGCACAGAAACATTCTTTTTCTAAACAAGTATGTCAAGTATCTAAAAAGGGCATTGGTTACCCTTGGATGCATTATCTGATCAGAAAGGCATGTAGGAATATGACATCTCTAAGTATTTTCACCATAGAAGTTTTTCCTCTAGAAATATCCTTATCTGAATCATGGTCCTGGAGAATGGGTTGTTCCTTTTGTTTTGACATTGAAATAAAGCCTTCCAGGAGGATCTGTTTAGACCTCATCATTATAAGATCTCATAGTAAGAGGATAAGAAAGTTGAATTTTGCATTGCCTAGCAGAAAAAGAAGGCACCAAACACCTAAAAGAGTAGGAAAAATAAGAGTCCCACATGTCTCTTAGGGAGTCTATTGATATCTATTATTTTAGAAATGCTGGCTGAAGTTATATTCAGAAATATCTGTATGACCTATAAGACTAACACAGCTGTCACAAACCACTTCTGTAGGGATTTGTCAGAAGCAAAACTGTGATCTCAGGTGTTTGTGCTACTGATGAGAATTTAACTTTTGAAATCCATGATAAAATTTATGTAACACAAAGCAAATTAAGATACATTGATTATTTACTTTTAAACTACAGTTACATTAATGAAATGACTAAAGAAATAATTGGAGACATGTCTCAATGTACTCTAGTAAGCCCAAAATATGCTGGACAATTTTAATGTACTGCTGCCAATAACAAAATGTGGGACTTGACAATATCTTTATAGTGATAAAAATGCAGTTCCAAGTAGTTAATCAGAGGGAGTAAAATCCTACTTTGAAAAATAAACACAAAATGTTTCTTTAACTATAACACCGAATTATGTAACATGGTTCTTAGCCTGAGCTGCCCTCAAAAATATTTAGTAGTGATCCTAAGTGCAGGTGCATAAATTAATGCTTCTCCATGTCCAATAAAAGCAGTTTTGTAACTTCTCGGTTTACCAGTAGGTGTCACTGGAGCCCAGCAGAGAGCTATTATTACATCAGGCCATCATTTCTGCCTAATTGAACCTTTATTACATGAGGTATTTGTAAATGTTGACACCCATGCCAGTTAGTAGTGCCTGTATTCATTGCTCAGCCCTTGCCCAATCATCTATCTGAGAGGTGGGAAAAAGATGGAAAATCAAGCCAAAAGACTAAAATTTTCAGGGTTTCTTTTTGGTTATCTCTGCTAAAAATTAGTGAAAGTATGAGAACTAAGCGGGATAGGGAGAACCTCTCAGCCACAGAGCTACTCTCTGCAAGACTGAGAAAGCAGTTAGGGAAGAAAATTAGTGGAAGCTCTGCTTTTCCATCTGCAGGTACCTACCTCTGCAAATTAGCAGATGTGTCTTTCTTACAGTTTTAAACGTAAATTACTTTCAAAGAATACAAAATTGCTTCTGATGAATACAAAGAATCCATATAATCATGAGTCATTAATTTTATACACTTGTACTTTATTACATGGATGTTTCTCCAAAGATCTGGAACTTGCTTCCAATACCTTGTATTAGGAGACACAGAACTGTGCTGAACAAGACTGTTTATGACTGTTATTAGGATAATAATGTGCTTTTGGACAGTACAAAAGCTGCCTGTTGACTTTATATGTGGCTAGATCCAGTACTGAGTAATTTGTTTCATATGTCTAAGGAGACAGTCAAAATACAGGCATTTAGCTTTTTGTTATCTTGCTTAAATACATTTCTGAAGTACTCTGCTACCACTCCTTAACAAGATCTCTATTGTATGTTGAAGGATGCCTCTTTCCCGTTTCATGAAACATGGTCACAGTGCACACAGGCAACCCTGAAAAATGAAGACAGGATTGCAGAACAGGCACAATATCTGGTCCTGGATATACTGGTGTGCTGGTTTGAGCTAATTGGAGAATTTGAGTGAGAAATTAGACTATTGGCTGAGAGAGGTAAACACAGTATGTTACTTCACCAGAGCTTTACTGAGAAAGAAAAAAAAATTGTTTTTAAGTGTTGTACCCAAAACACAGATATCAGACAGTTTCCGACCGTTCTGGCTGTGGCTGCTCTTTGCATGGTCTCCTTTGTCTCTCTGTCTTGGTAGCTAATTCAAAGTAATTCTACTAACTACTTTCCTGCTACTAATCCCCCTGGCTGATCTACTTCAGCTTATCTGCAGCATCAACAGGTGGTGAGATAAGACTGGGGAAGGGGGGAAAGGTGGTAGGGGGTGGTTGGTTAGCCCTCTTGGAGATTTGGGTCTCTGGGAGAGGTGTGGTGTTTCTGTATTACTTTTTCATTGTATATATCTGTAAATGTCTGTTATATCTTGTAAATACTTGCTTGTATATTGTGCATTGTTGTAAATATAAANACACTGCAGCTTTCTTTCATGGTGCTGCACTGCAATTTGAATAAAGATGAAAGTAATTTTTTCAGAGCTGTATTCTGGCAGGACACTCATAAAGGCACTAACTGATAATTTGTTGACTCCTACCTTCCCATGATGAAATCTTAATTTAATATTTTTTTGTAACTTTCACATTATCATCTCAATTTGTTAGAGAGTACATTAAATTTTGCCATGACATTTAGAAGCATGTCCATCCAGTCTTCCTTAGTCCCATAAGTCTTAATCCTCTGAATTTTCTTTTCCAGTTGTGATTTATGGCGCTGTTCTTAGTATCATTGCACACAACCCTCAAAGGCCACACATAAAGGTCTTGGTGCAGCAGCCTAGCAGTTTGACCTGATACTGCTATGTTTTAATATTTGGAAGTGTTGTAGAAGTGCTTAGTTACTGGTCAATTTCTACCCTTCTAAAAGGTACAAACAATTAGTTGAGAAATACAAAGGTGAAAACAAATCTTTTAAATAAGAACTCGAAAGGGAACTGAGGGATTTTAACATCTGTAGATACGAACCATATATCAACCTAATCATCAGAAATAAGGAGAAAAAGGAATGTAATCTGTAAGTGTTGGTCACATACATGCTCTTTTTAACTGGTGAAAGAAGCAAATTGAGAAAATAAGTAAAATAAATGGCTGCTACCCTCTTGCTGGAGGAGGAATTTCTATTGCAATGATAGTTCCCTGCAGTGGACTCTGTAAGAACAATTTAAAACACTGGTTACTTGTTGTGTTACCACATATTTCTTTCTCTGACAAGCACTATGTTGGTGCATTTCGGTAGCTTTCCTTAAGGGCTGCTGCCATGAAGACAGACAAACTCAGCAATAATGTGAAACAATAAGTTCTTCGAAGAATTAAAAAGAAAAACCTTTAGGGAGAGGATAAGCTTGGTATTGAATCTGGTTTTCCCATAAGGCTGCAACATATCTCAGGCATCTGAGATAGTCAGTCCCCTTTTATTCCATAACAAAACAATGGAAACTATACTTGACCAAAGAACCTTGCTTCTTTTAAAGACAGACTGCACCCTTACTGAAAATTACGTGTTTGTTGGGTTTTTTTTCCCCTGAAACACCTTGGCATGTTGTAAAATCTTCATAGGTAACAGCACAGGTGGTTACCTTCTCTGTAGGGCTTGCTGAGGTAAACTGCATGGCAGTTTATAACACATGAAAGCTACTATGTGCATTTCCCACTGGTATTTCACCACAGGTTTTTCCAGTAGACTTGCAGGCTGATCACCTAGGGAAAAAAAAACTGCACAGAATAACCACGGAGAATTTAGCCGTAGGTGAGTGACTACTGTTGGTGTATCAAGTAAAACTTGTCTTTCCAGAGGCTTTTACATTGCAGATGATGCTGCCTCTCGCATGATTGCAACAGATGGGTGTGCAGGCCAGAGAAAAGGTGGAGTAGTGCACCATTTTCTGCTAGCTGCCTGTGTGTTGTTCATTAGTGCCATGATCCAGAGAACTCCTTTATTTTTTATCCCACAGAGCTGTGCTTTTGCTGCATTCCTATAAGCATTCCTTTGTTCTGTCCTGCGGTGCTTTTTCTTAACCTCTGAATTGTTAAATTTAATGCCTTAATTAGACCACCTTGTATGAAGAAACAGCTACAATATGGTGCAAATATTGAAAAATATAATTCAAAACTGTGTTAAAAATCTCCTCTTTGAATGTCTTTCAATCTCTTCTCAGGATTCAGTGTCAGAAATTAGCAGAATGGTATCCTTTGGAAATACCTCACTAAGAAAAGCCATATTCATGACAGAAATCACACTTCTCTGTATGCTGTGATGCAGATCCTCTCCTCCCTCCCCACCCCTTTACATTCTGCTTTATGATCTGCTCTGATCCAGTCCTGTAGCTCTTACTGCAACTCAGCCATTCTCACCCACTCCCATGCTGCCACTGGTGGTGTTGATGAACCTCCTCCAGTGCACATTAATAGTGATACTAATCTATAAATTACTATTTTCAGAGCTCTTTCAGAGAGGTTCACTAAAGCATGGTAATTAGTTACTTAATGTGTCTCTTTACCCTCACTTCATCTTTGCTATGCAAATAGCGATGGGGAAATTCTCGCTCAAGTGAAGTAAAATGACAAAGCCCTGAGTGCTCTCACATGTGTGACACTTGAAGGAACAGGAGGAGACTGACATTTTGCAAAGAAAAAGCAAAACATTCTGAATTGGTTAGCGTTTTAAGTGGCACTAACTGAGACATGAAAGCAGTGCAGCAGCTGTAAGTGCAGCAAGAGCAGCAGGACATCCTTCTGCCCCATTCAGTCCCACCTGGACAAAAGGCAAGGAAGGAAGTACTTAATAAAGGAAGATGGAGAGAACTTAAGAAGCAAATAGCAACTAGATTGAGACATTAAAAAAACAAGGAAGAGGCAAAGGAGAAGATACTGAGTAGACTGAAGGGTTGCTGGCTTTCATGGTTCTGAGGTGAGCGATCTGGGCATGAGGAGTAGCAGTGAGGGCCTTTCTGTGAGACATTGGTGCTTGGGTAGTGCTTTGCAGGGTACAGGGCAATGTGTTATTTGACTTACTCTCCTTCTGTGTGAACATGAGCAGAGTAAGGATGTTAAATCCTTTTCTTGGTACAAAAGATACCTACTCCGATGGCCCTTTAAAAGTCTGTTTGTAGTCTCATTTTAAGCTGTAATATAAGCTAGGTCTAGCCCACTGGGAAACCTTCCTGACATCTTCTAGTAGGTTATCAGTGTCTTTGTCTCACTCCTTGAGTATATGCTACATATAAAACCTTCAATTTTCATATTGTGTCACCCCCATTTTCTTTTGTAAGGAACTGAAACAGTTTGAAATATTTTAATGGCTGCCTCAACACTGAATTGTGTGAAAGGCTCTGTATTTGGCTACAGATCTTTTGGAAAAATCTTTATTCACCCCCATAGAGATGTCAGCACAGAACCTCAGAATGAGGGTTCTAGAATGTATCAAGATGTCACGTACCCAAATAATTCTTCTGCCCTTCTTACACGTTACTTTTGCTCTTAAACTTTTATCTCTGTTATTTCAGCCTTTGATATGTTTGAGCTGTTTTTCAGTGCTTTCTGACTTCATTGTAAATATAGCAGAGGCTAATTTCTTTGGTGCAAGCCCAGGGGGCAGAAAGTAGTGGAACGTGTACGACTTGTTTTGGCTTTCCCAGATCTTTTTAAGATGGAATAAAGTTGTAAGATGGCTACTTACTTCCCACTGCTGTTCTCATGAAGGCAAATGCCAAATGGGAGTGTTCCATATGCTGCTTTTTGGCAAAGGGCTTTGTGTGGTCGGGTTTTGTTTTATTTTTTTGGGGAAAGGGAGAGGGCAACTATCAGTAACAGAATTCCACAGAAAGCATAAGATGCCTGTTGAATTCCACCCTGAGAATTAAACTTAACCTACTGCCAAATATAGATATGATTTAATTTTTCTCTGTCTTGGTACTTGCATATTTGAAGTAAGCCAGATAAAAATGGAAATAGCAAAGCTTAACATGTTAATTTCCAAGCTGATTAAGTTACAATGTGTGAAATCTTTGAAAGTCTCTACATTGTGCAGAAAAATTGCCCCATGTCTGCTGTTCTTGAACATAACAATGTTTGCTTCCCATCATCATCTAAATGAAAGGTTTTATTAGGCTTATAGGATTCCACTGATACATAAGATAGGATAGGCAGCACACAACTAGTTTAATTTATCTTCTGTTGGTCAATGAAATTCCATCATAATCACTAATCTGCAGTGTTTCAGATTACTCTGTATGGGGATCCTGCAAAGACTGAAAGTACTGTTTGAAATACAAACCCAAGCAAGGGGGCATAGGGTATCGGAGAGTTTTCAGATGACACATGGTTACTATTACCATACTGCTCTATATTACCGTTTAAGTGGTTTATGTAGCCCAGGCTTTAAGGTAGAAACATGTTCAATTTACTTTTAACTCTTAACTTTATATCCAAATAGAGGCTATTTCAGAGTGGTTTCTTGGTGTCACTTCCTTGCTCTTGCCATATTTTCCACTTGTGGTTCTCAGGACAGCCTTATTTTTTTATGTTGTAAAGAACTCTACAGAGCCTTGAAGTACGAGAGCTCTCACAGTACTAGAGCTCTCATAGTAATGTTTTTTCCTCTTTCCATTTAGTCACCAAATAAGCGTTTTAGACTTGCACAATGGTCTGCAAAACTCAAACTGGTTTAGCTATCCATTTTACTAATGAAGTTTAAACAGGCTAATTAGTAGCTCTGACACAAGAATAGTCTCAAGGAAAAAACAAGTTGTATTCAAATTATGTATTTTTAAATTAATAACCTTAGAGTGGTTTTAGTCAGTCTTCAGTGACTAAGACAGGTGGTTGGATGTAGATAAACTTGTAAGCTTTATTTGAAATGCAGCAGAAACCTCAACTGTATTGCAAATCGCAGATTCATAGAATGGCTTGACTCAGAAAAGAACTAAAAATTAATATAGTTCCAACCCCCCTCCCACTAAACCAAGTTGCTCAAAGCCTTATCCAGTTTGGTCTTAAACATGTTGAGGGATGGTGTGTCCACAACTTCTTTGGGAAAAAACATCTCATCACCAAGCCCAGTCTATTTTATCTTAGCTTTATCTAGCTCTCATATACTGGCTTCAAGGGAGCATATTCAGACTGTGTTTGTTCTTCAGAACTAATACCTGAAAACTACCAACATATCAACAAGTAAAGGCAAAAATTGATTTGCTTACAGGATCACTAAACGAAACCATAATCTTGCATCTCTTTGTTGAAAGCCAGTAATTTTGTATTGGGTAAAGGTAAAATTAAGGAAAAAAAAGTATCTTACTTGAGACAACTCTGATCTCTTTTCTGCAGTGAATTTTTTTTTTTCATTTTGCATTTGAGACCTGTATATTATAACCTTTTCTCAAATGACAGAGGGGTAGTATGACATGTTGTGAAACCATTTTAGTTTCCAAAGTTGTAGAGCATTTTTGTTTTTCCCCTGAACTCCTTACTCCTCTGAAAAAAATACTAAATTAGTAGCATTCTTAGTTTTCTATTCCACAAGAACTTTACAAAATACTGCTTAAAGAATGTAAAGTAGTGGATTTGACGTTTTCCAGATGCCTATATGTACTTGCTGTATGACACAATCATAGAGTTTTTTTTTTCACTCTATGCAGAGTGTAAAATTAATTAAAGCCTCAAAGGTACGCATAGATATGTACGTGGGTGGAATTAAGTGCTTTGTATATGCTAGTGCTTGTGGAAGTAGGAGCATGTGAAAGCCACTATTTCAGTCCGCACCATGTTCATTTCATGGGACTTCTCCGCAGAGCATGATTCCCCCCCACCCCGAGCAGATATAAAGGCTGGGGAGCGCTCAACCACTGTGAGTACCAATAAACTGATGCCATGAGTAGAAGAATCCCGCTTCCCGTGGAAGCGGCACGGCAGAACTAGCTTTTAACGGATGCATCGTGGGGCTGGTTCAGTGCCTGTCGCCTTCCCAAACTCCTGAGGGCAGGTTTTGACCACAGCTCAGGCCTTCCCGGCAGCTTCCTACCGCCGAGCCTTGCCGGGTCAGGGCTTCCCCCGAGAGACCTCGGGGCCCACGCAAGCAGCTTCCTGAGTAGCAGCCTGGTCGGGCCACAGTGCCGAGAGCGGCCGAGCCGAGCACAGCTGTGTTGTAGCAGGCCCCAAAGCGCACCTTCAGCACAGCAATGTGGCGGCACACCTGCCCCCGGAGGCACGGGCCGGAGAGGAGTGGGTCCCGTCTCAGGCCGGCTATGACCAGCGCTGACCCAGCGAGGCTCGGGCCCGGTGTCCAGCTCCCTCGGGCTGCACCAGGACCATGGCTCGCCCCCTCGAGCGGCCCTAGTCGCGCTGCAAACTATAGTTCCCAGCCAGCGTCGCGCGGCGCGAGCTGGCGTCATTGGGCCGGGCACATGCGCGACGGCGGCACGGTCGGTTGAGTAAGGCGGAGTGCGATTGGCTGCGGGTAGCGGCCGGGCGTGGGACGCGCAGTGACGGAAGGAGCGGGGCAAATGGCGGAGAGATG
The DNA here is from genome assembly GCA_013396835.1 of Psilopogon haemacephalus. Lineage (NCBI taxonomy): Eukaryota > Metazoa > Chordata > Aves > Piciformes > Megalaimidae > Psilopogon > Psilopogon haemacephalus. Next base: position 1,024,112 of record VWZI01019326.1, read on the forward strand.
GTCCCGGGCCCCGTCCCGAGAGCGGCGATAATCCCGGTGCGGAGGAAGCGGCGCCGGAGGAGACGGCGTCGGGGTCCCTAACGTCCGCGCCACCCCGGGAGGGTGCTACTGCTGCCGGGAGCGGGGCGGAGGAGTCCCGTCGGCGAGCGCCTTTCGCAGGCGGCAGATCGGCGGCCAGAAACCGCGGCGAGAGCCACATCCGCGGCGCCACCCGGAACGCGCCGGGCCCCTGCCCGGCACCCGCCGCCCGGCTGCTCCTGCCACCACGACCGACGCCGAGGTAGGTGTCGGGCGAGGAGACGGCCAGGCACGGCCACCTGGCACCCGAGGCCTGTGCGGGCCGCGGAACAGGCCCCAGCACCCGAGATTCGGGAGCTATCGATCGCTACCCCAGTGCTGTCCTGCTTCCGGGGTGGGGGCCGGTTGGCCGGGCTGGAGGGGACAGCTGCAGCCGCCTCTGGCCCGCCAGGAAGTTTTCGA
>VWZI01019326.1:1024626-1071130 GCA_013396835.1 Psilopogon haemacephalus
GTTGCGGACGGACGATGCCGGTCGCCCCGGCCCGCGGGCTGACCCCCGGCCCGCGGACTTGTGTAACGAGGGGTTGGTTTTCCTGTAGGGCGGGGGGGAGGGGGCCGGGCAGGAAGGGAAATGACATCAGAAATCGCCAGGCGTGCATGGTGGGGTGACCCGGTTCCGCTAGCACCCCCTCCCCCCGTCTCGAGGGGAGGGGGGAAAAAAGAAACTGTCACCGTGGGATTTCATCAGCTTCTTCTGCCTCCGTGCATATAACCTATTTTTCTTTCCTTTGATTATGTAAGAGGAACGGTGTAGAGAGGAGCAATGAGGAGCGATGGCTAATGGGCTTTCCGGGGAATTATCGGGGGGTTTATGTCTAACTGGTCTGCCGAGTTAGCTCTGGGAAACGAGAGAGAATTACGTTTTGGGTTTTTGCCTGTATTTGCATTTCTTACGTTGCCACGAATAATGCAGCTCAGTGCTGGAGAGGGAGTGGAAAGAGAATGAAATCGGCCACATTTTTAATTTTACACAGAGTGAGGAGGAAGAATTTAAAGTACAAAGTAAAAGTCTTGTTCTGTGGATGTTTTAATGTCAGGAGGTATCTATTTATTTTCCTATCTTTTTTCTTGGTATACGAGACGAGGTTTTAGCATATATGAAACTCGTTTTTTAACCTGCTTGCATCATACTAATTATTTGAGTTTTGTCATTTTGATTCAAATCTTGCAAGATATTCTTCGTTTTTAAACTGACAAGTGAAAAAGTGTAGATAGGGGCACTTCAGTTTCTGAAAATGGAGTCCTCTTGAGTGCTTTTTAAAACTGTAAGCCACAAGTCATAATTTAAATCCACTGTTATTTTTACAGATGCTGGAAGTGTAGTGTTGGAAATAATTCTCCAAGTCAGGGTTTAGGGGAGCAGAATGTGCTGGTAGTGAGTGATGTGATTTTGCTATTGTTCTGTAAGAGTTACATGGAAAGGGAGATGTTAGTATTTCACTTAAGTGGCATATTTAGAGCTTCACTTCAGCTCTAAAAACTGGCCTTTCTGGTCTAAAAAATTAGTGATTTGCATTTATTTTGTTCTTTTGTTTTTCTGTGTGGGCAAATTTTAGTTTTGATGGGAAAATAGGAAATTTGAGCTACTGATTAAAAATGTGAAAAAATTTAAAAGGTGGGCAAATAGCTGTTTGGAGCAGCATGGACTGGGCTGGTCACAATTTGAAGGAAAAAGAGGGTGGCGATGGGGTTAAAGCATATCATTTACTAAGCAGAACCAGAAGCAGTCTGTAGAATGGTGTTTTATGGCAGAATTCTTGTCAGCAGATAAGCACATGCCTTTACCATCTATCTGCTAAATTGCCGGACAGAAGAGTGTTTCCCAAAGTAGTTGTTTCTGTATCTCTTTTGCATTGCAACACCATCTGTCTGGTAAATTTGATACTTTGAATTCACTTAAAGTTTGCTCAAACATGGATGACCCAGTGAGTTGCTCAATTCATATGATAAGTGAAGGCTGAGCTAGGTTGATAAACTGAGACTATTGGTAAGATAGTCTCGCTAAAGAGAAAGGTAGAATGACATTTCTGGAAACCAGTCTAGCAATTTTGGCAGAAACTAGTCTAACATTTAAGGTTGAGAAGCTGAATATCGAGATGAGAACTAAGATATGGAAGACAGGCTGTATATCACATTTTCAGGGGCATAATAATAAAGTATTTGTCTTGAATAAACAGTCATGTGATAAGTTTATTAGCTATGATTTTAAGTGCTGTTTTTCACGTACTTTACTATATATGAAGGCAGTTGACAGTTTGACAGTTGGATTTTTTGATTCTGTAACTTAAACAAATGTCCTTTTTGGTTAACAGTCCTGTCTCCAGTATGAAAAGTAATGTCTGAGAGTCAGACTTGATTAGATTCAATCTGTCTATAAGGAATTCAATTTCCTCTTCATGGTTGGACCAAACAAAAAAAGCCACCACCACCAAAACAAACAACCCCCCCCAAAAAAAAACAAACCCCAAACAACAAACCCCAAACCAAAAACAAAAAAAAGGGGGGGTGGGGGCAGAAATGCTAGTTGACAAAACAGATAGTATGTTGTTGTTTTTTTATTTTGGCATTTGTCAGTTGAAGTATTTGTTTTGGGAAAAAGAAATATTCTGTCTTGAGTTAGAAGTGGGAACAGATCACACCCGGGGAACTGTTTAAATGTATTCCCATTTAATCTGTTTGTATTTAAAATATATTCTACTGAGAATGCAAATTGTGAATTTGCCTACAGTTGTAACAACCAGTAAACTGTCATGGTTTATGCTGTTCTGCATAAGGTGTCTTCCAGGTTCTTAGAAATTAATTGAAAAGTGTCTGTCTCTTTTTATTTAACTGCAAAGAGTCTTTTTAAAAGCTGTTCTGTTATTGGACTCTAGCAAGGAACTTCATGTTCCAATGTGGTGAAAATACTATTTAACTTTCTGATGATGCTTCATGAAAGCAGAGCCCTCTATACTTGAAAATACAAAATGACAGCAATGCCAAAAATAATGTGTTCATAGCAGATTTTTCTTATGAATCCATTGTGCCATTGCGTTATGAATGTACAAGTAACTTAATTTTGAGTGAAGCTGGTAGATACGTTACCTATTGCAGAAACTTTTGACATTAATAATAGCATTCACATGTAAATAAATCGGACTCTAGAAAGAAGCAATGATGTATCTATTACACGGATAATGTACATATCTAGTGCTTGTCGACCCATTAAAAGATGGAACTGCAATAATTTATAACAAAAAATAAGTGAACTTATGTTTCTTTTTATTTACAACAGAGAATATGAAACAGGAGCCAAAATGACATCCCGATTTGGAAAGACCTATAGCCGCAAAGGGGGAAATGGCAGTTCCAAGTTTGACGAAGTGTTTTCCAACAAACGGACCACCCTAAGTACAAAATGGGGAGAAACCACCTTCATGGCCAAATTAGGACAGAAGCGGCCCAGTGTCAAACCAGATACTTCTGAAGTTCCTAAAAAACCCAGAGTTGAAGATGAGGTAACAGAGGATCCATTTGGTTTTGACAGTGATGAAGAATCTCTTCCTGTGTCTTCAAAGAATGTGTCACAGCCTAAAAGTTCCTCTCAGCTGGAACCTGGTGAAATTGCTCAGTCTGAAGACTTCACTCCTCTACTTGAAGCTAACAGCAGAATTAATCATCCAGATAGTGGAGAAAACATTGCATCCAGCAAGAACATATCTTTTGACAGTACTGTTCCTTTCTTAAAGGAAAAGAGCACAAGCAAAAACATGGAAGATGGAGAATTCAAAGGCAGCAGTGCTAAACCTGTAATTGCAGGTACGTTTACTTAGCTGTCCAGACAGTTCTGTTATCCTCTGACTTTTACTCTTCTGGTTTTAGACTTTGTGTTTTCAGGTGTTGGTTAAATATTCTGATAAAACTGTGGGGCAATTAAGAATTAATTGTCAGAAATTGTAAAGGATAGAAGCAGTATGCACGCAGTGTTCTGAGATCTGTGGCACTCTAATCGTTATGGCTGCAGATTGGGATACATTGTTTTAGATGGAGAATAACATGTTAGCACATCTTGATTAGAATGGAATAATAACCTTCCTTATAAACGTTTTTCTGAGCTCATTGTACTTGTGTTTTTTTTTTTTAATGTGTAATATATTGAAGAATGCTGAGTTAATAATAGAATGCTTTATTCTTATGTGGCTGGCTTTCATTTAGTGAATGTGACAGTTACTACCATACAGGTGTAGCTTACAACCTGCTTTATCAAATTATTCAGATGTGAAAAGTAGTTTTCTGAACTCCAGTTGCACAAAAGTATGTATTTTTAAAAAGTATCTTCAGACCTGTGAAATGGAATGCTGCCATGCTTCCTGTAGAGGCTAATTTCTGGCTCTGAAGTGTTGTAAGATAGCTTCATACTTTTGAGAGGGAATTCACAAATTCTGTGGAGCTGAACATCACTGCAACTTAGTATGTGTAATTTGTAGACAAGATCAGAAGTATAACATCTCATTAGAAGTTTTCATATAATAGGATGATTAAACCAAATCTTCTAAAATTGGGTGGAAGGTTATATTAGATAAACCTTGATGAAGATGGTACCTACTGACTTGCTCTGGGTTATCATAATCAACTTTAATGAGAAGAATTTTTGCAATTTGGAATTCTCTGGTATGGTTAACCATCACATCAGAAATTTGAGTGTACTTGCTCAGTTGTAATATTGGAGAAGATACTGACTAGTGGAAGAAGATATATGTAGCTTAGTTACATGCAAGATAATTTCATTAGTGATGTCATAGAAAAATAGTGTTTTGAACTGTAGTTGAGCTTCCTTTATTCTAATGAGAGACTGCAGCAAAGCAGGTTTTACGGTGAAATGATTTTCATGTAGAAGAGCTTCTTTAAAATAGTATTTTGCCAGTTAGAAAAGAAAATGGGAGAGCTGTGGGGAGAAAACATGATACAACTCTCGAAATCCATGAAAAATCAAGAGGAACAAACTTCTGAACTTTAATTGCTGCTTCATGATTCTAGTAAATTTTAATTTGATATTTAAATTCTAGAACTTGCTTGTTAGACACTACCCTATATAGAATCATAGAATCAGTCAGGATTGAAAGGGACCACAAGAATCATCTAGTTCCAGCCCCCCTGTCATGGGCAGAGATACCTCACACTAGATCAGGCTGTCCAAAGCCTTGTCCAGCCTGGCCTTAAACACCTCCAGGGATGAGGCTTCCACCTGGGCAACCCATTCCAGGGTCTCACCACCCTCATGCTGAAGAACTTCTTCCTAACATCCAGTCTGAATCTACCCATTTCTAGCTTTGTTCCATTCCCCCTAATCCTGTCACTACCTGATAGCCTAAAAAGTCGTTCCCCAGCTTTCTTGTAGGCCCCCTTCAGATACTGAAAGGCCACAGTAAGGTAACCTTGGAGCCTTCTCCTCTCCAGACTGAACAGCCCCTACTCCCTTAGTGTCTCTTCATGGGAGAGCAGCTCCAGCCCTCTGATCATCCTTGTTGCCCTTCTCTGGACACATTCCACATTATATATCTACCATAAATATATGTTTGAATAGAAGGAAGCTTATGAATCTTGGTGGATAAGCCCATCAGTGGCTGTTGAGTGTGGAGGTGATCTGCATGCAGAGTAGGAGGTTACTTTAACAGTTTACTGAGGAAATTCTTTCTTCCATACTTTCCTGAAGTTTTTGTTACTGACTGCAATTCATCCAGAAGTACTGAAGGACGAAGTGGATCTTGGTCTGACAGTGTTGTTTTTTCAAAATCTAATGTGTTGTTGATTACACACAGCTCTAGATAAAATCCTGTTTTGTAGTGTTCCTCAGAAATTAAATTCAACTGAGGATGAATCTTTGCAACATATCCTAGGAGGGCCTTTAAATAAGGGTAAGGAAATCAAGACTGTAGTTTTTGTTGGAAGTGTTTATTTTGGAGAGTTACTGTAAATGAAACTTGGATGGTTTAAGCAGCTATTAAGTTTGTGTGTAGACCTGTCCAAAGTAAATAAAAATTGTCTTGGAGTGTGTCAGTCAGAACACTGAGCAACTGTAGATGATGGTGTAGTTAGCCCTTGTAAATGTAGGTGCTTCAAAGGCTTCTTTGTTATATTGACTACTAAGTAAAGTTTGTTGGCATGAGGCTGTCTTTCAGAACTGGAGAGAATTAATTTTATTGATTTAGGTGTGAGGAAAGAGAGAACTTGAGGGAGAAAAACTAAGTAACAATAAAAAGGTGGTAAAAACTAAGTAACAGTAAAAAGGTGTGTGGTCTCCAAGGGTACTTCCTCACCAGAATCATGTTGCCCTTCCTGGTGCTTCTTGAACTCCACTGGGCTCAACATGGTTTGTTCAAAGGCTTGTAGATCCCTGAGACAGCAAGCTCTAGTATTCCTGAAAAGGAGAAGAAAAAAAAAAAAAAGGGAAAGAAAAAGAAATTGTGAGAGACTCTGCAATGTGATCTCAACCTTAACCCACATACAGCAGTGTATTCCTGCTTATGGGAAATTAGGTGATATGGGTACTGATGTTCCTGAAAGTGCTCCTGCTGCTGAGTAGGCAGTCCATAAATTAAGGTCTCAAGTCTTCACAGAATCACACAGAATGTTAGGGATTGGAAAGGATCTCAAAAGATCATCTAGTCCAATCCTCCTGCCAGTGCAGGATCACCTAGAGTAGATACCACAGGAACGCATCCAGACAGGCTTTGAATATCTCCAGAGAAGGAGATACTTATGATAGCATGTGTCATCATTGTATCTTAGTTGTGATGCATATCAAGCAAAAATGCAACTAGGTAGTAGTTAATTGGCTTTTTATGAGGGAGTGTTCAGTAGGAAAAGGGGTACCCTGCTGAGCAATACTTGGATTTCTAAAACTCCTTGGTGAGTATTTTTGCTTTGTGTCGTTTTCAAACTAAACTAAGGCATAAACCCAAATAGTTTCACACTGAATTCACCTGCACACAAACTGTGATATAAAAACACTAGTGGCCTTGTAAAGCAACTCGTGAGGTGCTAGTTTGGAAAAAAAACAACTAATAACTTTGTTCTTAGAATATGTTAGCTTGCATGTTGAGGTAAACTTACTACTGTTTTTTAGATGGAAATTGAAAGTCAAAGCTTGATTTAAAGGTAGTATGACATTTCATAGTCTTATTGGTGTATGAATACATTTCAGATTGGATAACTACTTCCCTGCTCTGGGTATTTCAAAGGATTTCTGGGTTTTTTGAGAAATACTATTTCAGTCTGCAAACTTACATTTTGATTCTGAATGTTGTGGTCATCTGCTGTCACGTGTGTCACAGTGCTGAGCTCTGTGACATTACCCTTCAGAGGGTGTAGTCCTGGATGCTCATCATTCGTTCACCACAAAAGGCATTTGGGTCAAGAGCTGTCTCCAGTGGATGGATGATGTCTCTCATCTTTGTACATCTTGTATTCCTTTTTGTGGACTATGAAATAATATTACTGATGTGTGTTAATTCTAAGTTAATATACTGATTATTTAATGATGCTTTCAGAAGCATTTTTATTTGGTATAGACTAAATCTATTTTTTTTTTAAAGGCCTGAGTGTTTGTTTCTCGAAAATGTATTTTACTTGCTGTGGAGAAGCAGAAAACAGAATGGCTTAAAATTGCTTTTCAGAACGCAGAGCAGTGTAGGAATAGTACCTGTTTCAGCTGTTGTGATGCTAAGCACAGATTTTGTGGTTATTGTCTCAGTGGCACTCTCTGAGACTTCAAGATTAAAAGGACAGATTATTGCATGCAAAGTATTTGTAATACTTACATTCCCCCCGCCCAGCACTTACAGTAATAATGAAAATAGATATTCTGCATCTTGTCATTTGTTACATCATGCTGGTGACATTCAAACAAGACATTGCTCTTGGTGCTGTTAGGACATGCTTGCCTGTTGTTTGCTGTTCAGTTCTGTATTTCTAGGTAGTTCTTTATATCCTAATTTTTTATTAGGGGCTCACGCATATATTGGTACCAAATCAAAATGGCAAGTGAAATCCTTCTTAATTACTTGTACTTACATAATGCAGGAGAGAAGGGATATGACTGCACTTTACTACTTTATGCAGAATCTAGTTCTGTTTAGATGCTTAAAAAACATACTGGGTGAATACAGGAACTTGAGAAAATGGTTGCCCTGGAGAGAAGATGGTTCCAGTCATCAGCTCTGTTCCACACAAACTATCCTGCTAGTACTTCAGTCTCTGCATCCTGATTATGTGGGTGGGGGAGTCCTATCTTTAGAGTTCAGTTGCAACTACCCAGTTGCAAGTTTGTAATATAATTACATTTGACAAGATGATTTATCAGGGTATTTCTTTCAAATAGTTTCAGAGCTTCTATTTTGTGCTTAACAATGACTTGCACACTTAAGATAATAGTTGAGTCTGACTAATCTTACCTGTCTTCCTCTGCAGAGTTGTTGAATGTGATGTATTTACTTCTTGAGGAAGAATTTCAGTTAGTCATTTTTCTGTCCAAAAATGGAGCAAAAAATTGGGAGAAACTGAATGAGGAATGTTTTAGGAGACGGCTGACAGTAACCATGATTAAAAAGAACTGCAGCTGTGCACTGGCTGGCTCAAAGCATTAAGGAACTGATAGCAGAGAAAGGAAAATGACTGCCAGAAAATATGTATGCCTGTAGGATTGAAGTGTTTTGAGGGTTGCATAGATGACAGTAATTATGCTTGCTATATAGATATCTGAGGTTTATGCACAAGTCCTCCTTCAATTATTTTTGTTATAGTTACCCCTTTTAAGATATCTCTTCTTCTCGTACATGTAGAATTTTCTTGTTTTTTCACTAGCCCAAGTTCAGACTAGTGAGAAAACTGTTAGATTTCTTTTTCCGTTTGGTATTGGTATTATTGTGTTACTTTGAAGATTTAGTGGTGTGGGGTTTTTTTATTTTCTTGGATATTTTAAAGAACTCTGAAATCACAGAAATTCTATTTAAATTTCAGTGCTTATATTGGTTTGTTAAAATAGTGATACAGGAAAAAGAACTCAGTATTTAGAAAGGAATAATCTGCTTTCTCCAACATGTTTTCCCTGATCAGTACATGAAACTTTATTTTTCCTTGATCTTTAACAGCTCTTTCTCAAACATCAGTGAGATTCTCAATATTTTTTTCTTAGTCCATACTTTAAAAATCATTCTTTATGGACTTGCACAGCTAACAGTTTTTAAAAGATCAAACTTCTGTCCGTCTCTGGGTTTCTTTCAATATTTAAAAAGTTGGACCAACTTCTCATTCAAAATGGTTGGCCAGTGCTTCTCACAAGTAATAAGTGATAGAACAGGAGGAATTGTATGCAGGTTGTTCCAGGTTGTTCCAGGGAAGGTTTAGATTGGATAATCTTGTCAGAAAAATCTCTTCACCAAAAAGGCTGTCAAGCACTGGAATAGGCTACCCAGGGAAGTGGTTGAGTCTCCATCCCTTGGAGGTATTTAAAAGATGTTTCAATATGGTGCCTGAGGGACAGGTACGGTGGAGGGTTTGGCAACAATGGTGTAGTGATTGGACTCGATGACCTTAAAGGTGTTTTCCAACATAAATGTTACAGTGATTCTAAGAAAAAAAAAAAATCTATTAACATGCTTACCTCTTAAGCAGGCCAAAGCATGCAGTAGAGCAGAAAAAAAGTTGGTTAGGAAACCATTTTATATTCCAACTGCTGAGATCTTATTAACTGTGTGGAAAATGTTTCCAAGTTCTGACAACTCTTGTTTTCTAAGAAACTGCTACTGTATTTGGTAAAGGGTTTCAGCATATTTATGGGTAATGTCTAAATTCAGACAGACCTGAGGATACATTTGTTTTGACGGTCATTGATGCTGCTATGTTCTAATATGCCTTAATATTTTTTTCATAAGGGCTCAGAGTACACAAAATTATGAAAACAAGCTTTTTTGGCATGTGCCAGCTCATTGTGTTGCCCATGACACTGTCTTGTTTCCCTTGCAAAGGGAAGTAGTTAGCTTCCTGGTCCACCTTACTCCTGTTGCTCTGAGAAGAAGATGCCCTTCTGCACTACCAGTGAGGAAGAACATCTGTTTAACTGGACTTTCAGTCAGAGGTAGACATAATACATCTTATTCAGGCTCTGACAACTTCTCTATTGCAGAGTGCAGCAGCTCTTCTGACTGACTGTTGGATTTGATGTGGCACAATTTCTCATTTCTTCATGACCATTTTATGTTTAGGTTCCTGACCAAGTAGTCATGCTTGCAGTGTCACAGAGTTCTTCAAAGCTTAATTCTTTGCTAAAAGGCAATAAATTAGTTTTCTGTCTGTAGGAAAGGTTTTAGGGTTGATTCCTAGAACTGCAATTGTCCTTTATTTGAGAGAGGTATGGATGCAAGTTGGGTGTGGGCATTGATAACATGCTGCGTGCCATATTGGGTTTTTATATGATATCAGTATCTGTAGAGTCACATTATATTTTATGTCTTAGGAATATGGATGGATACAGATGTGAGGCAATGTTTTCAAAAAAGAAAAAACGTCACATTTGTTTTGCCGATCTAATTCACCACAACAGGCTTTAAATGAGGTTTTAAGAATGTTGTAGAAGAGTTTGAAGCAACATCAGAAAGAAAAGTGATAGAAGAGTGATAGTAATTCCAGTTGTGAAATACAAACTCTAAGACTGATAGGTGCAGCTTGGACAAAAATACTTAGCTGGGAAAAAGGGTTGACAGGCAAAGGAAATTATAGGGCTTGAATTTTATAAAAATTGAGAGGCTGGATGTAGCTGATGGCAGACAACCTAGGTTAATTTGTAGCTGTATTTTAATTGGAGGAATAAGTGTTGTTTCTAATTGAGAAGAAAAGTACTGATTTAAAGAATTGGTGGGTTGCCCCCAAATGCTTGCTGGGAAGGCAGTTGTGCTGAACATGGTGTTACACGTGCTTTGGCCAGGTATGAATGTGGCATTGAGATGCAGTTACTTAAGATACAATGAAGGGCTGGTGTTTAGGCAGAATGTCTAATGGTTGCTAGCTGAAGAAACAGAAGAAGAGGGGAAAAGGTTCTAGATCACTACTTCAAAATCAGTGGCTTCCTATACCTTTGAAAGCTGGGCCTGAGATAGAGGCAGGTGATGAACTCTGGGTATTTTCTGCACAAGGAGGGTGTTCATGTTAGTTCACACTCCTGTAAAAAGCCTGTATTTCCACTGAAATTCAGGGATTTTAAAACATGCTGTACACTCACTGACAGGAGGTATCATTTTTGCACCAGTGTAAGAGAACTTTTGTGAATGCCTGCTGATAGACATTTTTCCACTGGGAAAACATTCTATGAGGAATTACTTCTTAGAGCTTGCACAGGGGCTCAAGCAGAGAAGCAGAATTGTGGTAGTTAGAGTTTAGCCTTTCACAGAGTGGAGCCACAGCATGGTGAGGTGTTGTGTGAGCAGCAGCACAGCAGTTCCTGTACAGAAAATGTGGAAATACGTTAGGTTCATTAGAACAAACATAATGGTTTATTAGAGAAGCTGAACGCTATGTTACCAAACTGAAAGACTTCATTCAAGTGATTTGAGAGGGGTGTCTTCTTTTTCACATGCTAATATTTAGAAGAATAGCTACTCTTAACTGAAATGATGTAATGTGATCAAGAACTTGTTTTGTACATTGCCTTAATAAATAATACATTCAAACTATCATATAAATTACCTTATAATTTTGATATTAAGGGTGCTTGAAAGTAAAGAAGGTACAAAACTATTCTTAATGAAAATAGCTCTGTGATGGCAGTAAATTAAATCTCATCACTTTAAGGTTTTCTGTGGAATTCTTTCTTAAAAGATGGCAACACTTAAAACATCTACAGAGAGACAAATATTGTCTATCCAACCTGCATGCAAACTTACTGGGAACTCATTTTGATTGCATGAGAGTAAAAAACCAGACTTATGTAAGAATTTGTAATCACAAATGCGGTGGCTCTGTAATTTTAGCTATTTTTACTGATTGTCAATTATGAAAGTGGTCTTGAGAGCCTGATCTTCTGAGCGTCTTTATACTTCTTATGTTCTGTTTATACTTGCTAATAGGCACTGCTTTTCCAGATCTTTTGGGCGTCATTGGATAATGACAGATCTAAGTAAATTTTGCCCATTTCTTAGAGTTTTGCATCTTATATCCATAAGGTTTTTTCTCTCTTTCTGAGCAGAACGTGAATCAAAGGAGTTTAGTCTGTAACCTATCAACCAAAAACACTTCACTTCCGCTGCAGAGTAGAAGAGAAAAGCTGTAATGAAATTAGTTTTCTTACTTGGACAAATGCACGGCTTCTCTGCAGTTGGTGGCTTTCTGTCCAAGCCAGCAATGACACTCTGCGTATGTCTCATTTGGGCTCTCATCCCAGAAGTGAGGAATGTGTTACAAGCACCTGGTTAAGATTCATCTTTTTCTTTAGCTTGATCAGCTTCGTGTTGTAAACTGATTGTAGCCTTATCCTTGGGAACATTGATAATAGTGTAATAGAGCCATAATATATGATTGAGTATTTGGGAGCATCAGGCACAATTGTAGCTCATAATAAGCTTCACGGTTTTCTACATCCTGTGCCAGTGGTCTGTTCATGAGCCTGCTCATGTGCATGCTTTGCTGTAGCTGGAGGGATCTGAAGTACCTGGGTACATTCTTTAATTTGTTTTTGTTTGTTGTTTTTTTTTTTCTTTTAGTTTTAAATAAATATTTTACTGCCTTCTCTCCTTAATGTTTTCTTCTCATTTTGGTACTGAAATGCATTGTTCTACAGCTTGTTACACAGCAATGAAGGAGCATAAAGAAGCTATTGAAGGTAATATGTTATTTTGTAGCTTGGAGATTAGCATTTGTCAAGAATTGCTAGAAATGAGAGAAAACTAACATGGAGCACAAATTGGTAGAGCTAACATTTAATACTGGCAGTTATCCTATGAGTAAATAGGACAAGTAAGTTTTGGTTGTTTTTTTTTTTTGTATGTGTTAGCATTTGACAGCGTATTTTCCTAACATACCAAGGCTAATATTGACTGTCCTTTTGTTATCTTCAGTTTCTTAAAATCATTTGTGCTTTTTGAGAAAACTTTGAGTGATGAGGGATTTCAAAGATACAATGCTATTTCAAATGTCAAGAAATTTGGCGGAGTGAAAAACTGCACTGAATTGATTGTTCTGTTCTCTCACTCCTCTCTGTGTGCTGGTAAGGAAAATGTGATTCTAACTTAATCCCTAATCCATTTGAAAAAACAAGAGCAAGCTGGATAGTCAGCACATGTTGCCATGCGTGATCTGCAGCATGTGTTGTCTCCTGCGCAGTCAAATGGATTGGCGCTGAGGGGGCTGCAAAGTGCACTGGGTGAATTGAAGTGATGGGCTTTGTTTGGAGCTGCGAATCTGTTCAGGACAAAAACTTACCTTAAAAGATGTCATTCTCACAGCCTGGGAGACTGTTTTGTACTCCAAGTAACTTTAAAATAGCATCTCTATCACTAATTTTTTTAAATAAAAGTATATAGTTTTTTTTACTTCAGACAATGAGTATTAAACTTTTAATGATGATTTGATAGTTCTGCAGCTGAACATGGTGTTTTCAGACTTAAAGCCAAACAACTCTGGTATTGTAGTTTAAGTGGAAAAGAAATGAAAATAAATACTAAGCTGGAGGATATGTTTCTTGATTGTTGGTTTGGATTATGCTTGGTTTTTCTTACCAGGAAGAGCATTTGGTTTTCTAAAAGACTTTTTCTTTTGGCTTTGTTTTGGATTCCATCTTGGTATATGTTGTAGCCTAGGGATCAGAGTGTAAGTGTTAACTCTTGCAGCTTTGATAGTTGGTGGAGGTGTTACCTTCTCTTCAAATCTTCAGTGTTTCCTCTTCAGGTAAGACAGGCTCTTTCAAACTGCTATTAGAAGTGATAAGAATTGTTTTTATGGATTCTTTTTTGTACATTAACCTGTTCACTGCTTTTTAGGCCCTATCTGTAGCAGATTTTGACCCAGTTTGAATTTATCAGTAAATACCATTATGATAAACCTCGAATAGGAATGAAGGTGGGTCTTGTAATGTGTGCCCAAATGGTAAAAGTGTAGTGCTAGGTGATCAGTCAAGCATATCAGTATAGTTTTATTCCAGTAAATATTTTAGTATGTCTTCAGCAATGATTTGAGAAAATAACAGTTCTTAAATAGCAGCTCTCTTAAACTTTGAGGGATCTGTGAAGCTGTCCATGCAAAAATATCAGCTCTATACAGAGACTATGGAAAGATGTGTAACAAATCCTGAGAAAACAGTTCAGCCTTCTGGAATGACTTCTACCTCTTAAGGTCCTGCACCACCCCTGATACCTACTTTCTCTTCTTCCTAGATACTTCAAGGTAGTTTTTTGTGTCCTTTATGTGTACCTCCTTTTAAAATCATCTGTAAGACAACTTTGCATTAATCAAGTTTCACATACTAGGCATCTTTTCCTGGCCACTGAGCTCTGCTGGCCTGTTTCAGCTATAGGTAATTCACCTGGCTTTCATCTGTTCCTTTTTAGTCTCTTGATGCTTATTTCTGAATCCTGGGATAATGTTCTTTTTTTTTTCTTAGAAATTTGCGTTGTGCTTACAGATTGTGTTAGTGAATTGTCATTACCGGGGGTGGGAAAGAAGAATATTTATATGTTCCACACCACTCCAAGCAGTGGGGTCAGTTAAAGGTCAAGTTCAGAGTTATTCATATTTTCTTCTTTCTTCTTTGCTTTTGTCTTTGCCATTTTGTACATAATTTAAAGTGACTGGAATAATTTAGCCAGTTGTGAAGATAAATTGCCGTGTGGTCTCTTTGTTAGTTCTTCTAGCAATTTATCTTTTTGTATTTCAGGAGCAATCCAGAAGAGATATTTTTTTTGGGTTAGGTGAATAGAGATTCCATAGTTGCCTTTTTGTTTACTGTTTGATACAGAAGTCAGCTTGAATTAGTAGCAGAGGTCTTGCTCAGCTGACTCATTCTGCTCTGGAAAAACTACTGACCTTCATTTTTTTTTCCCCTTTAAGATAATCTGTATCTAAAGATTGAAGATAAGCATATTGCAAGTTGTCTATCTTCAACTAGTAAAGTTACCTTGTTTTCTTTACAACATTCAGATTAAAACACTTCATGGGTGGAATGCAATTGGGTAAAAAAACAACAAAATCCCAAAAACCCAACAACACAAAACCAAAACACCATAAAAAAATTCCCAAACAAAATAAAACCCAAAAGACAACCAAACCCCACAAAAATAAAAAACCACAGTCTTTTTGCTCTGTCAGTTTTTGAAGGCTTTGCAAGTTTTTAAAGATTTTTTTTCGCCATCTCAACAAGCTTGGAATTATACATAGCCATAGTATAGAACTATATAATCCACCAGAGAGGTGCCTTTGTTGTTGTCCAGGTGTAAACATAATATTTCTGAGAAGCATAACAATCTTCTATAGTAGTCATGATTTGTTTTCTGGTTAAATGCCTGGAAATTAATTATCAAACTATAAGGGAAACAATGTAAATCACCAGGTTTAACTTATGTGTAAACCGATAAAGAAATACGCCCAAACGGGCAGGAACACCTCTGCTATGATGACAAGCTGAGGGAGCTGGGGTTGTTCAGCCTAGAGAAGACTGGTGGGACCTTACAGCTGCCTTCCAATACCTGAAGGGATCCTACAGGAAGGCTGGAGAGAGAGACTTTTTCATAAGGGTGTCTGGCAATAGGAGAAGGGGGCAGTGGTTTTAAGCTGAGGGAGAATACTTTTAGAGTGGATTCTAGGAAGAAGTTCTTCAATATGAGGGTGGTGAGATTCTGGAGTAGGCTGTCCAGGGAGGTTGTGCATGTTTCCTCCCTTGGGATGTTCAAGGCCAGGTTGGATGAGGCATTGAGCAGCTGAGTCTGATTGAGAGGCATCCTTGCCCATGGCAGGGAGCTTGGAGTAGATGATCTCTAGATTCCTTTCCAATCTGTGCAATTCTGTGATTTTGATCTACCAAATATCTTAATAATTCAAAATTAGTTCATTTTTTTGTATTTTTCGCAGTATCTTCTGTATCTATAAATAAGAAAGTGCATTATGATTTCCTACAGTTGTGCTCTTTTGCTGCACTAGCTTCTAGAGATAACTTTGGTTTTAGAAATTACAGTAGTCATCAGAATTGCTGGTATTGTGCACCTTTGGGCAATTAGCAGATGATTTGCTGTAATTTCTGCTATAGAAGCTTCAGTGTGACAGCTGTTGACCCCTTTGTGGTTTGACAAAGCTCTCTTTGAGGAGATATCCTCCGAACATAACTGCCTAGTTTTTCACCAGTGCATTATGATGATCCAGTTTTAAAGCTGGACTTTCTGTGTGGTGCACAGTAAGTGCAAGCTTATTATTGAAGATGGAAAACCTCCCTGCTGTAGTTACTAAGACTTATGAAGTGGTTTAAAAATGTTCGCGGCTGACAAGTATCAGTACTTGTATTAAATTAATATCCTGTATTAAATTTGTATCTGGTGTGTAATATTTTCTTGACACTTGTGGAGCCTTTTCAGAAACATTTCAAATTTTAAGTTGCTTATGCACATACTTCAAATGACGCATAGCTTATCACCGAAGTTCTACGGGGTTACAGAAAGAGCTGTTACTATAATAATGAGTGTTTGGCTTTTGAGAAGTTCTTGAAAGTTCAGCAAACCAAGCATCATTAAAGCTGTTTGGGATAGAGTGGATTTGTTATTTATTAGTGAGCTGAGCTGACTGAAGAAAGTGATTCTACTCACACTTACAGATGAAGAGAAGCAAGGAATTCAAGGCTTGAAGAATTAGATGTGTGGTGTTACTGCCTTAACCCAGTCTGAACAAATTTACCTAATATGCAGGCGTACTAATGTTTTGAAGTATCTGTGTGGTTTGGTAGTTTTCTTAGAGGTGGTGGAGATTGACATTGAGGAATTACTAGCTATCTCAATTTCCTCAGTTTTGTTTTTGGAACTGTTGGGAGCAAGCATGACAAGAGCAGGCAGGTTGGCTAAGTGTGAAATTCGAGAGGAGGAGCTACTTTGGGAAGAAAAAAAAAAAAGTAACCATCTCAGTGCAGGAAGTACAGAAAGATTGAAATGGAGAAAATAGATGTGAATGTTTGCTCGCATCATGATGCATCTCTCAGCTGATCCTTCTGATGCTTCAGATGGTTCAATTTGTACAAACAAGGCTGCTACAATAAGATAGTAAGATTGTTACCTTAATAGGTCACAGATGGCTTTGCTGTTTGTTCAGAGTCCTACAGTTATTAGGCTAATTTTAGCACATTCTAAAATCTAGAACAATCTGTAGGATAGTTTTTCAGTGTATGTAGTAACATAATCAAAATCAACTGAAATTCACTCTTAATGAAAACACCTGTTTGGTTTTTGTATTACTTGGTGAAATAGCTTCTGTATGTTAGAAAAAAACTTTTTCTTTTTTTTTTTTTTAAAAAAAAAGCACTGTATTTAATGTAATTGCAGAACTTTAGAGATTGGAAGGGACCTCCAGAGATTGAGTGCAACCTCTCTGCCAAGGCAGGGATAAGTGTCATAAGGATCATCTTTCTTACAAAGACATAGTTAATGATGGCTTTGGCTTTTGGTTACTGACAGAGGGACTTCCTGGAAAGAGACTGAACAAGTAAACCGACTTTAAACTACCAGACATTGTATCAGAACTGATGAATGGACAGAGGAATTCAAGGTCTGTGTTTTAGGTACAGTGATGTTTAGTGAAAGACATAAATACACACTTCCTGAATGCCTCTGGGTTTTGTACCTTAAAATCTGGACTTTTAAGAGAACCCAAAACCCTAAGCTCAGACCTTTTCATAATAGTTTATTTGGAGACAGATTCTCTGGTGATTTCAGTTTTTCTTTTTTTTTTGTGCATGCTACTGCTGTGCATGAGCAAAATGTATTTTTGGCTGCTTCAGTCTGTTTTCTAAGCTCAGTTGTGTTGATCATCTTTATTTGAGGGCATAGATTGTAGCTGAAATTGTCTTAACTTGAGTCATTATAATGTAAAACTAAGTGTTAGGTTTCTTAATCTCAAAACAGATTTCTGAATTGTTTGACTCTTGGGTTTTAACATGCATACTCACACATGTGTTTTAGACCTTCCTTGGGAAGATGACATTTCATTTGGTCTTGGTATGAAATGCAGCTCTTTAAAATTCCAAAATTCCTTTTTCAGATATGCATATTGAAACTTATTCCTAACATTTCAGTAAAGTATTGCTCTGTAAAGTGAGACTGGCATGTTTTAAATGGCATTACTTTGTTACCTGGACTTCATTAATTCCGGTAAATCTGTACTCTTATATGGAGCAGTAAGTGGTGAGTTTGCAAAATACTGTATTGTAGCAAGAGAAGTCTGAAAACATTTTGTTTAATTTATTGGGTTTCACACCTAAGGATTAGGGTAGTCTTCAGTTGTGCAGTAATACTAAACATATGGGGGCGAAAAAGGGACATCTTGTACACTGTCAAACTCACTGATTACAGAAAAAATAATTTTGATTTAGTCTCTTAGATTATCACAAGCATGAGATCAGAATGGGAAAAAGAAGATATCTTGTATAGCATATCAATACTAAAAAAGATTAAAGAAGATTCAATCAGTGAGATGGCTAGGACTCTTCCGGGAGTTGAGTTTTGAATTTCATACTAGATATGAGGAGGCTGTTTTTATTTCTAACTCAGTATGTGAGCTTGTATGGCAGACCTCAGCTGGGCTCTCAGAAATCTTAGATACAGTTTGTGATATTACTTGTCCTGTCTCCCCAAGGAATTTCAGCTAGAATTAAACAGCTTTCCATGGCAGTGGTTCCTTTTACTAGAGTTTTTCTGCTTGCACCTTAAAAGTTCAGTTATGTGCCATATGTGCCAGGATAGCATTTGGATAATGCTGTTTTAATTTCAGAATTGTAGAATGGTTTGGGCTGGAAGGGACCTCCAAAAGTCAAAGGGATCTGGGTCAGCAGTTGGCAGGGCTCAATGGTAGGACTTTAAACTAGATTTGAAGGGGGATGGGGTTAATAATATCATGCCTGCCTGTGACACACAGTAGGGCAGCAGGGCAGGGACAGAGGGATGGGGTACTAGTACAGGCTCTCAACTTGTTGCCCTGATACGAGTCAGGGCCAATACACCAAAACACCCCAAGGGAATCAAGGGGGATTTGTCTAAGAGGCTGTCAGGGTGAGCCCAGCTGAAGTGCTTCTATGTGAATGCACGAAGCTTGAGTGATACACAAGACGAATGAAGGGCCACTGTGCTGCTGGAAAGCTGTGACATAGTGCTGAAACTCGGTGGGATGCTTCTCATGACTAGAATGTACAGATAGATGGATACAAGCTCTTTAGGAAGGACAGGCAGGGAAGGACGTGTTGCCTTCTACATCAGTGACTATCTGGAATTGGTGAAGCTCCACCTGGGCGAAGATGATGAGCTGGTTGAGAACATGTAGGTTAATATTAAAGGGAAGATGGCAAAAACAATGTTGCAGTAGGATTCCGTTACAGGCCACCTGACCAGCAGAACCAAGCAGATAAGAGGCCCCACATAAGCAGCTAGAAGTGGCTTTGCATTCATAGGCTGTGATCCTCATGGGGGATTTCACTCACTCTAACATCTGTCAGAGGGACAACACAGCAAGGCACCGGCAATCTGGGATTTTCCTGGAATGCATAGATGATGACTTCCATGTGGTGGAGGAACCAATAAAAAAAGGTGGTATGTTGCACCTTGTTCTCGCTAACAAGGAAGGACTGGTGACCAGTATGAGGCTAAGGGGCAGCCTTTTCTCCAGACTGAATAATCCCAGCTCCCTCAACCTGTCCTCATAGCAGACATGTTGCAGCCTTCATGATCATTCTGGCCCTTTTCTGGACCCACTCCATGAGGTCTGTGCCCTTCCTGTGCTATGGGCTCAGAGCTGGATGCAGTGCTCCAGGTGAGGTCTTAGAGTAAAGTGGCAGAATCACACCTCTCTGTCTGCTACACAAAATCCCTGGAATATAGTACTGGCACTCGTCTCATCAGGAAGGTTGAAACCTCTTGGTCAGTGCTATGGAACTTATGAGCCATTTGGGTAAATGGTATTTGATAATGTTTAATGCAGTGAGGACTAGTGCTAAACGGTTCTAAAGCCTTCCTTTTTCTGATGAGTTTAGGAAGCATTTGCTACTTCTACCTGTGCCTTGTGAGGATCTAGTCTAGCATCTTTTTTTCTACTTGTACTTGTCTGGGTTGCTTCTGTTTCTCCAGTTTTGTCTTGTCATGTGCTACTCTTGTGTGCATTAGTCTTCAACGTTCCAGACTTAATATCTTGCTTGTCCTGCCCCGTGCAGCTGGTGCAGCAAGTGTTGATAGTAATGGTAGATACCTCGGTTTCTGTGTTTGGTTTCACTGTGTGAGAAAATTCAAAGAAATTTCAGCTAGTTTCTTTTGTTTTTTTCCCAGGAAATAGCACATTTGTCTTTCTGGTTATCTAAGTGCAGCAACAGAGTAAGGCAGGTGCAGATACAATCTTCATGAAACTGGTACCAAATCGACTGAGGAGTTGTTGGTATTTAGGTAAACCAAAGGGAATGGTTTATTTACCAGTTTAGAGGACAAAGGATGGAATATTTCATGCTGGAATATTTATGCTGGTTTTCTTAGCATTATCACCATGTGTGTGCTGGTCAGCTGGAAACAAGTGTTACAAAAACTGATGTCTTACAGTTTATCTTTTTAACTGCATAAGATGCAGGTTTGGCATTGGACTGGAGAAATGCAAGAGTAACTAACTTCTGGGAGCTATTCTTCAGATCTGTAGAAATTATTTGGGAAAAATCTACACTTCAGAAGTGGTTTAACTTACAATTGTAACGAGCATTGCTTCTTCTGTATTTCTTCTGGAAGTCCAAATATTTCAAATTGAAGCAGATAAATAAAGTAACAGTTGCTGAAGTTGTATGCCATTCTGTTCAGGGTAGAGTGATTAAAACTTACAATAAAATTCATAACAGAGACTAACATTTTTAGTACAGGTATGTTACTGGATTACTTTTGCTGGGTTTAGTAGCTGTACACTTACTGTGTGTCTTGGTCCGGAGGAGAGATACTAAAAATGTCAGTCCAGAGGAGAGAGATTTGTTCTCATGAAGTTCCATATTGTGGAGTTAAGGTACAAGTTAGACCAAATATCAAAAGCAAGACTATTTATTAAAGGATAAAATGAACAAACAAAACAGAGAAAGAGAAGGGAAGAGAGAGAGAGAGAAAGAATAACAGAGAACAAGAAGAGAGGAGAAGAGCAGGAAAGGGATTATGTTACCAGCCAGAGTGAGGGAAGAGAAAGGGTTTCAAGTTCTTTTCAGTTTGTGTTGCCCAGCCAGTGACGTTTTCATGGAGTGATGTCTTCAGTGAAGTTTTTCTCGGGAGTTCTAGTGAGTTCTTCTCTCAAGCATGCATTGCTCAGGTCTTTCTATACAGGTTTTAGTCACAGTCTTAGGTATGTGTCCAGCTGTAGCCCCCCAGAAAATCTTCCTGTGTTTGCAGGGGTCTGGTGCATAGAAGGACCTCTGCCCCATCCTGTGCGGTTTACCTGTCCATACACCAAGTACACATCTGGGGCTAGTCAGGCCAGGTGGCGAATCTGATGCATAGTCTAGAAACTTTTTACACTATCCTCCCTTTTCAAAGTAGCTGATGTTTAGAGGTCTTTGTTGCACTTGCTGGGAGTCGTTGTGCCTTGCAGGGGTCCAGCGCCGGCAGTGAGCTTTTGCCTCTCACCTCTCTGCCTCTTAAGTCAATACACATCTCTGGGCATTCAGACAAAACAGCTGAGCTAAGCTTATTTTTATCTTTGTTGACTTACATGTACAAGAGAGACAAGATTTAGTCTCTCACACTGTGTTAAGTAGTAAATTATGGGATAATTTTCAGCAGATTTGCTTAACTTCATCAGTAGGTTCTGTGAGCCATGCTGATTTAAGCTTTGAGAAAGGAGGTCCAGAGGGAGACCTTTTGGAAGATGAGGGCAGAACAGCTGTAACCTGCCCATGCATCCCCTTTCTCTAGGAGGCTATTGCAGTGCACCTTATAGATTAAAAATAAATACATGCAGACACAGATAGTTCACTGATTCATAAATGTTTTGTATTTCTGATTATATTACTTGTTCTAACTCTATACAAAAGCAAAAATTACTTCAAGTAATTTGAAGCGAATCCGACACTGAAATCTGTGTTGTAAAATGTAAATTTGAACCAGTAGTGTAGCTGCAATAGTTTGATGTAAACAAGAATTTTCTGGGGGTATGTTTACAGAAGAAAAGAAAATAATAAGATTTACTACTTGAATACAGGAAGTATGCTTTGTGGGGTTTTTTTGTCTATGGCTAGAAAATGCTTTATAATCACTTATGTCTCTAATTATTCCCTTAAGGTCACTGTTGTGTGAAACATTGACATCACTGAAAATTTTGCAGACTACCCTTTTTTCTGTAGAAAAGTGGTTGTATCTGAGATTTACTACTCTTGTTTTCATGATGCATGTGTTTTGCAAGTGACACTTCAAATTAGTTTATATTTTTGCTAGAAATAGAGGATTTTGTTGTATAAAAAATGTTAAACTAAAAGGCTGAAGAACTATAAATGAGGAGGATAAGGACTTCTCTAATGTGTTGTGGGTTTTTTTGTCATTGGTTATGGAATATTTGCTGTTGTCCTGTAACTTCTCAAAGTTTTCTACAAGGGTAGTTTTATTTTACTTTAATAATGCCGATTAGTAATAAATTAGTTTATTTTTTTTTTTAGATAAAATACAGGATTTGAATGAAGGTAATGAGAAGAACAGTCATTCTGTCTACGAGAATGCTGAAGACAGTAGCAAAACCAATGCTGAAACCACAGACACTTCTGGATGCAACATTGAATCCAAGGACTTACCTGATTCTTGGGACTCCCACATCGGAAAACCAACAGACTCTCCATCAGAAATCTCTCAGACAAAGGGGCCATTAAGAACTCACTTGTATGAATGGGAGGATGAAACTGAAGACAGCAGAACTGGAGAATATATATTAGATTTTGACAATGAGCATCTCCCAGAGATAAAGAGCAAGGATGAGGAGTGTGAAAAAGAAGATACTGAAAATCCAAAGGAAGCCATTAGTGAAGAACTTGTGCAAACTATTCCTAGGCCAAGCAACTGTAGGACATATTGTAGATCCAACAAAGCAAAACCACAGGGGGCAACAAATTTTGACAAGCTAATGGATGGCACTAGTCAGCCTTTATCCAAAGCAAACAATGAGTCAAATAATGATGGTCTGAACCCAGCAAGAAAAGTTTCTTTAAGTAGTGGGACCAGTTTTAGAGGGACAGTTGGACGGACTAGAGACTACACTGTTCTACATCCATCTTGCTTGTCAGTTTGTAATGTTACTATACAGGATACCATGGAACGAATTGATGAATTTACCACAGCAGCCCCCACAGACCTGGGAGAAGCTGGACGCTTAAGAAAAAAAGCAGACATCGCTACTACAAAAACTACAACCAGATTTCGACCAAGCAACACCAAATCCAAAAAGGATGTCAAATTAGAGTTTTTTGGGTTTGATGATCAAGATGAGGGAGGGGGAGATGAAGGTGCCTCTAGAAGTTCTGGGAGTTCCAATTACAAAATCAAGTACTTTGGGTTTGATGACTTGAGTGAAAGTGAGGATGAAGATGAAGAGTGGCAGATAGCAGAGAGGAAAGCTAACAAAAAACGAAGCAGAACTACACCATCGCCTTCACTACAGTCAACCTCTGACAGCAATGAAAACTGTGCCCAGGATAGCCAGCTCACTACTAATGCAGGTAAGCAGAACTCATCTGGAATACATGCTTAAAGGTCAACTAAATGGGAGTGTTTGTTCTTCTTTTCAGTATACCTGTGAGTTTGAAAAGTACTGATTTTGAAATTTGAATGTTAAATTTGCTTATTTCTGCTGTGGTACTGACCGTGTTTCATAGCCATCTTGAAGTAAGCTTTATACATCCTGGTCTTGTGCCAGAGGTAGAGGGATTTTTTTTTTTTGTTTTGAACAGAGATTCTTTCCTTTTGGTGAATTGAGCATATACAGTACCTATGCCTGGAAGGCAGATATCTTTTTGTAGGAGCTTCACATCGACCCAGGATTATAAAGCAGAGTGCAAAAATTGAAGCAGTGTAGAGATGTGAAATATTTTATAATTTTTTTTTCAGTTGGGTTTTTTGAGGGGTTTTGTGTTGTAGGGGTTTTTTGTTGTTTTTTTTGTTCCCACTTTTGATTGCAGTTGTGAGCAGTTTGGACTTTTCTTGAGTTTCATCTTACACAAGAATGCACAGCTCAAGGGAGAGACTGGGGACCCATGGAGTGCCACTCAAATGACTGGTTTTGAGTCTGTCTCTTCATGTCTGTGTATTTCAGGTTTTGTTTCCATTTTTCAAATACCTTCATCTGCATAGGTGGTACATCTGTGTGTACAGACATGTACATGAGTAGAACTCTTCATACGAAATTTGCTGAGCAAGTTCTGGTGTTTGAGTGCCTTTGAAAAATTAGAGTTGCTTGGTTATCATTTGGGTCCTTTGTAGTGACTTTTGATTGTTTGAGGTGTTTTGGTAAAGAAGAAAAGGAATAACTTTGATGAAAGATCTCTTTTTCTGTTTGAAAAAGTCTCATGCCCAAGAATCTTGCATGTTGGAAATACGTGTTTTGAAATGCTGCCACTCTTCTAGGAAGCTTTTTTGATCCTCTGTTTTGGAGCGTGAAGCTTGAGAAGTTTTTATCCGTTCACTGAAGCTGTTATGTTTTCAAGACACGTGTTGATTTGCTTGAAGGTAGGAAAGCACTATGGAGAGGTTAAATCAGTGACCTGAGGTCAGCAAAATGAGGTTTAACAAGACAAAAATGCTCGGTCCTACACTTCAGCTGTCGCAACACTACAGGACTGAGGAAGAGTGACTGGAAAGCATCCCAGCAGAAAAGGATCTGCGGGTGCTGGTGAATAGATGGCTGAACATGAGCCATCAAGTGTGCCCAGGTGGTCAGGAAGACCAGTAGCATCCTGGCCTGTATTGATACCATTGTGTCCAGCAGGAGTAGGGAAGTGATTGTATGCCTGTACTCAGCCCTGGTGAAGCCACAAGTTGAGTGCTGTGTTAATTCTGAGCACCACAGGAGAGGAAAGACATTGAGATCCTGGAAGGTGTCTGTAGAAGAGCAATGAAGCTGTTGAGGGATTTGGAGAGCACATCATACAAGGAGTGGCTGAGGCAGCTAGGGTTGTTTAGTCTTGAGAAGAGAAGGCTGAGGGGTGTCTTACTGCTCTCTACAACTATATGAAAGGAGATTGTATTGAGGCTGGTGTTGGTCTCCTCTCACAAGTAACTAGCAGTAGGACATAATGAAAAAATTATTTACTGAGTGGTAAAGCATTGGAACAGGCTGCCCAGGGGGGTGATGAAATCACTGTCCCAGGAGGTGTTCAGAAAGTGTGTAGATGTGGTGCTTCAGGATACAGTTTAGTGGTCCATGGTAGTTGGGTTACATTTGGACACAGTGATGATAAAGGTCTGTTACAATCTTAATGATTCTATGATTTTGTCATGGCGGAGAGAGGGAGGTACTTGAGTCTAGCCTTGCAGTGCTGGAGAAGCTGTTTTTTCCTGCAAATTACTGCTTCTGATATAATCCAGGAATAAAATTTAATACGAAAAAAACCTTCATTTCTCTGTTCTAGTTATTATAATCCCTAAACCCAGAGTTGTCAGTAAGCCTTTTAATCCAAAGTAAATGTAACTGCAAGATTTTTTTGTAAATGCTAAAATGACCACATTGATACTGATGTTACACAAGAAGGTAGTATTTTCAAAGAAAAACACCTCAACCCTTTGATTTGTTTCTGTAAATCTTCATTAAAGTGGAGTACTTGTGTTTCAGCCTCTTTAGGAAATAGATTTAACTTACAGTGCCTGCTTATGAAATACTTCATCTGAGTCCCTTCTCTGAGTCTTTGTTAAGCCATTTATGCTAAAGAAAAACAATTGCTTAGATAGTTAATGCAGCTGAGATGCTGACCCATCAAATAATCCTTTCAGCAACCATCCTCTGGAGTCTCAAAAGTGTAAAGTAGAGATATTCAATTTTAGTTGGACTGTCTTTCACTGAAATGTCTTTTCTTTTGTTCACTTTTACAGTAGGCTTGCCTGCTGAAATGGTTAAAAACCACCAAAAAACCCGAACAAAAGCCAGACAAAAATAAGAAAACCCAAATGACAAGATGATTGAGATTTTAAATTTCTAGATGGCTGTTCACAGACTTTCCAAATGAAGGCACATAAATTATTATGATCTTGATATCTTTGGTGAAGCTTTGAGTTTTACTTGAAGTTGCCAAATTGTTTTTGCCACTGCCATCTAAAATTCTCTTTTATTAGTTTATATAGCAGCCCAGTGGAGCAAAAGCCCCTTTCACTTGTGAGCCTCCCAGCTACAGTCTGCCAGGGGCTAAAAGTACTGATCTTTACTAGATCTGAAACATTTCCTATAAAATTTGAGTAACCAGAATATGTAATTACTCTAATCAAGAGAAGCTTTTACTTTACACCTTAATAACTGACTGTGTTAATCAATGGGGAGCTGTTTCAAAGAGAAACATAAACTAATTACAAAGAGGAGTAAGATGTAACCAAAATTAACTTCAGGCTCCAGTTTTGAAGAGCAAACCTCTATCTTTTGGACAGTGTAAGAGCACCTGAAACAGGCTCCCTAGCAAGATTATGGCTTCTCCTCTGATTCAGGTGAACCTGCTTTAGCGAGTTGAACCAGGTGATATCCGGAGGTCTCTTCCAACCCCTTCCATTTTTTAACTCTGTGACAGTGTTATTCTGCTGGAACTAAGTGTGCTGTCATTTTGTTTCTTCTAAAGATTTCAGATACTTGTAGTCTCAGAGTACATTATTTCCCATCTGTTCTCTAGGACAGCTAGCACTATGTCAGTGCTTGTTTTACCATGTTTTGTATTGCTCAATGTGATGGTGGTAGGGTGTGAGATTTTATATTTCAATTAATGTTGTTTATTATTTTTAACATTAATATCTAGTCTCTTGGCAATACCTGTTTTTAATCAGGTTCTCTTCACAGTCATGAAAACACATTACACAGATGGAAAAATGGATTTAGAACACTCGAGAAATAACTAGCAATAATAAAACAAACTACTAGAACTGGAAAGAGGTCCTTGTGTTTGGTTATACTGCTTGCCCACTAGAGGTACTTGAGAAGCTCCTTTCTGCTTAAGGCAGAAGGCACTTGGAGAGGCTTTAAGTATTTACTCACAAAATATTATCTCCAGATTCCCAGGGCTAACTACAGTTTCCAGACAGTACCCAAACACTTAAAGGGAGTTCTTTCAGTGTCTTGTCAGCCACTGAGGCTTTTAGATCTTCCCAGACACTAACAGGATGCTGGGTGAGAGGCAGACGATCTCTGACCTCAACCTGGTTCCTCTTTGACTCCAGACTTGGCATGGACGTTGCAGAGGTGCAGGCAGGATGTCTTGCAGATGTGTAGATGGGCACAATGTTTGTGGCGCTTTTCTCTACGTCATGAGGCACTTAATGCCTATTCCCTGGTAAACTTCAGGCATATCAAGTTTCCAGGTAGACAAACCCAAGTATCAGGGCTTGTTATTATGTAGTGGATAGAGCATGGAAGGATGCAACGGCAGAGAGCAATGAGGCAGAAGCACAATAAGGCAGAGCACATTGTGTTTGCGTGCTCATGTCTTTTTATCAATGCAGTCCAAGACTAATAGCTCCTTGGCCACACATTTGGCAAACTACCATTTTGATTGGCTAACTTGGCCATTTTAGGTGAAGCCAGGGCTTACTTTTACTCTTTTAGGGCAGAACACAAGTAAATAAATACGTGCGGGTACCCTGTCTACAATTTTGGAAGGGACGTGGTGGTGCCAGGCCTTTGTCATCCTTCCTGCAGTTGCTTCTCTCAACATCAGAAGGAGAGAGAGCAGAAAACATGTCTGGACATGTTTAGGTCTATATTGGCATTCGATGACAGTCAATGACAATAAAATTACTGCAGAAAGTGATAGAAATTTAAAAAAAAAAAATTAGTTCGACTGAAACTAAATGTTTCCTTATTGCTATGTAGTTTGACATAACAGGACACAGCAGTTGCCTTGAACTGTATTGCTAAAGAAAAGTATGAAATTCTGTCTTCTCTAATATGCTCGTTTTTACTTGATTGATCTTCTCTCATAAGCAATATAGCAACAATGAACGACAGTATTCTTGATTTAAATTGTAATATCAGTTATTCTGTTATCACAGTATAAGTATTGCAGCTTAGTCTTTTGCTTTGTAAATTAGTTCTGATATACAGCCTAAACTTTTGGTCATGTGTTTGTTTTCCTTTCAGTGATGAGAATGAGATTGCTGTGCTCTTTTTTGATAATAACATAGCTTTTGTATCTTAGCATCTGGCACTCAGTTAATTTCTGGTGAACAAACTTGCCTGATTTTTTTTTTTTCCCCTTTGCATCTCCTCAAAAATTAGATCACCTTAGTTGGGTAAATACTGTAAGCCATTTAATAGTACATCAAAGTCTTCAGAGGCAGAGTCCTGTTTGGACTTCAAAATCTTTTGCAGAAATACCCTTGGGCGCTAAAACAAAACTGGGTTGATTTTTGGTTTTTTTTACCCCCTTGTAAATTTACTGTGGTGTTGCCTTCTAGTTGGTCTTTGAACATCTTTCCAGTGTTAGTTGAGACATGTAAATTATCTCAAGGATTAGAAATGCTTTTAAAATGGTTGGAAAGAGAAGAAAAGTTCTGACATGCTTCCGTATTCAGTAAAAAGGTCAATATACTTCCCTTTTCTGTAAGAGGGGGGATGCATCCAAACAAGAGAGATGGTGGAAAACAAGCTTCACTAGTGTCACTGCTTAACAAATTACTTATTTGGCCTAGTTCAGGTAACATTAACACAAAGCTTCTACCCCACACTCTTATTTATCTTAGATTGAAAAATCTCGTAAGAGCTTTTTTGAAGCAGAGTGCTTTTTGGATTCCTGGAAGGCCTCAAAGAGCGTTCAAGACAATATTACAAAACTAATCATGAAAGTATTATAAGTAGAAGTTTTAACATTTTTATCAAGAAGTTTCTTTGAATTTAAAATTGGTTAAATGGGATAGTTCAGGATCATAAGTGACCTGATCTAGTGGGAGGTGTCCCTACCTATGGCGGGGGGTTGGAACTGGATGATATTTGAGGTCTAGTCCAACCTAAACCATTCTATGATTCAAAGGGAGCAGAAGAGCAATTGAGATCTTGAGGAATGGCTGATTTGGCACGTCTTAGTGTTTACTGGTTGCATGTACACCATCTGCTGAAGGGAAAAAAAGCAACAGGGAACCAGTCACACTGAGAGAGGAAAAGATGAGAGCAGTGCCAGTGGCTGGCCTTGATGGTTCAGCCAAAAGGGAGAGAGAATCAGGGTGGAAGTATCTGAAAGGGGCCTACAGGGAGGCTGAGGAGGGACTATTTACAAGGTCTTGTAATGACGGGAGTGGGGTAATGGGTTTAAACTGGCAGAGGGGAGATTTAAATGGGATGTTAGGAGGATGTTTACAGTGAGGGTAGTGAGACACTGGAATGTGTTGCCCAGGGAGGTTGTGGATTTTCACTCCCTGGAGGTGTTCAAGGCCAGGTTGGATGAGGTCTTGAGCGACCTGTTCTAGTGGGAGGTGTCCCTGCCTACGGCGGGGGGGGTGAAACTGGATGATCTTTGAGGTCTCTTCCAACATAAACCATTCTATGATTCTATGAAGTGCAGAGAGAGGGGAGAGTGAGGTGACCCAACGCTGTGAACACAAAACTGCCTGTCTTCTGGTATTTGGTTTTTTTCTGACTTTGTTCCTGGGGAATGAAATAAGGCAAGAATGTACACAGTATTAGGACTGGAGACTGTGCTCCCTGGATTTTGCTTCTTGGCTTTCTTGAGACTTTTTTTGTGAACTTGTCAGAGGAAACAGGACCTGAAATCACATCTAATCACAGGAGACAGTTAACATACAGTATGGGTGGAATTCAGATGTTGATGTGAGTTACTTTTGGCTTTTAAGCTACAATCAGAGGATCCAGTTCTGTTGGTTTGACTTTCTTTGGGAATTGCATTTGGGGTCTGGCTTCTTCAAAAGTAATTTTGGGTCTGTAGGGATGTGTATCAAAGCAATTTAATTTGATTTCTTTAATTGGCAAGTTCCAGCAAAGGACTAAGTTGACTTTTATATAGATTTGGAAGTAGTTTTGCTTTTTTTAAGTTAATGAGAACTAGTCTGTAATATTTTTTTGCTTTTAGACTAACTTTATCAAAACATCTTTTGAACTCAGTTATTTTCAGAGAGATTGGTCATGGGTTGTTCTTAAGCTCTTGTGCTGACATCGTAGAACTGAACTGAAAACCAGTGGGTTGGGACACAAGAGACTGGTTCTGGTAGGCATCTTGCAATGGGCATCCTGCCTGTTCTGGTGCCCCCAAGCCTGTTGAAATTTACTTCAACATAAGAAATGTGAGAGCCTGGTTTTAAGAATACTTCTTCAGACTAGTTAAATTTTGTGTTCTTCGAAGTGCTGTAAGAAATGTACTTGCCTCGTTTGCTTTTGATTGCCTCTTTACCTAGGTACTTGCCTTACCCTATTTACTGGATGTGAATGCACTTGGGATTAGGGTAACCAATCCAACCTGCCTGTGCTTTTGAAGCATACTTTTCAAATAGCAGCTTCTCTGGAGTAGATCAGTTTTCTAAACTGCTTATCAGATGGAACAGTGCTTCTCTGTGCCTGTCTTCATTTCTGTCTTGATGTGTATGGTGACCTCTGGCTTGTGCCAAGTAGAACAACATAAACTGGTCTCCAGTGCTTGAAATAAAATAAAAGAGGGATTTGGGCTTCTTTTGTTTAGTTTTCCTAAAAAGCAACAAGAATTTAATTAGATCAGTGAATTGCACATTTTTAGCCCAAAACTGAGTACTTGGACTACTGGCAATACCAGTATTGAATACATTGAATGACTTTCCTTCTGAAGTTCCTTCTAGATGACTTCTTTCTGAGTTCATGACCATATTTGTATTTTTTTCCATGCTGTTTATCAGAATAAATGATTATAAACAGGCTGCATTCATGAGAAGTTTAGTAGGATCAATTCTTCATTTCTATAATGGTAGTGGTAAGTATTCTTCTAAGTCTGTTAACCTCATGGTTTTAAGAACTCCATCTACTGTTCTTCTGCTGCTCAGACCTGCAGAAGTAAGCTGTAAGTAAGCACATACAAAAAGTAATCTGGGATTCACAGGGGTATAAAGTGCGCAAGAGGTGCTATAATGATTGACAGTGTACCTTGTACCTTCTAGTCAGTAAACCTGACCCCCACCCAGGACTGCATTTGACTTGAAAATTGATTTTTCTGATTAATGTTATTTGTTTATTCTGTCATTTCAGAAGCTATACATGTGAAAATGTTAGATGCAAGAAATGCTCTAGCAGTTCAGCAGCTTTCAATAGGGTTGTTCCATGTCTATGTTTACCTATTACAGATCTGGACTTTTCTGAGGATACATCTGTTGTGCCTGAAGGCAATAAGAAATCCACAAATAAACAAGGTGATAAAACTAAGGAAAACACCAGGAAGATTTTTAGTGGGCCAAAGCGGGTGAGTAATACTGAAACCAAGACAAAGTTCTGGTTTTAATTAACGCTCAAGTACTAATATTTCTTCCTATAGTGAGTAATAGGATTTTTGTTTGTGTTTGTGCCTGCACTTGAGATAATTTGTTGACTTCTAAGATTATATTTAGAAAAGCAAAACTTCCAAGTGCAGCATTTTTTAATTGATTACTGGGAATTTCACTTTTCAGATGCAAGTGTAGTATTGCACAATGGTAACATGCAACATAGATGCATTCTCTTTCAGATGATTGTTAAAGCAAAGTGCCATTAAATGTTGTGTGTAGGGTTTTGGGGTGGGGTGGGGGTTTGCTATTTGGTGGCTTGTGTTTCATCTCCCGGGTAATATCTGTTAGATTACAGGACTGAACCTTTCTATAAGCTTCAAAATTTGGCATTGGTATAACAAGGCCCTTTATAAGGACAAGTGCCTTTTTTATCATGTAGAAAAGTAAGATTTTGTTTTAGTTAAGAAAAGTAACCCCAGTCCCACCTCTCTATATGCAAATGATGTAGCATTCAGTATGAATTTTGCCCTTTTGTACTGTGAATGGAGCTTATTAATGTTGTTAGTGCTAGATAAGGTTTATCTTACCTGTCATTATAGGCTACTCAGTATTTTGTGGCTTGAAAATACGTGCATGCAGGACAATTTGTGTTTAGCTACTAGGTGAAATCATGGGATCCATGTAATCTCCATTATATGAAGTTTTTATGACTTGATTGTCCAGCATACCAATTTCTAATGCTTAAGGAATTTTTACATAACGTGTTCCTGTTGTCTGGTGAAGAGTGGCTGCCTTGCTGTTGTTGCAATCCAGAACTGGTGTAATAAGACGGAACCAGAGAGGGAAATGCACTCGTGTTTCTCCTTTCCCTCTGAGTTCCATAAATTTTGCAAGACCTGGCAGTTGCCTGCTATAATAGAAAGTCTGTTATATGTGTTGAAAATGTGTTCAGCAGTCTTAACAGTTGTAAGAATGAAAAAAATAAAAAATCCTTCTTATTTTTGTTAGAGTTCTAATAATTAAATCATACTCTAAAGTTTATTATAAAGGTAGCTAATTACTTGTATTACATGATAGTTTTACTTGAAGTAATTTTATTAAAGTTTTTGTTTTTGTCTTCCAGAATCAGGAGATTTATAAGCTCCTCAGCTGTGTTGATGTATAATCATTTCCTCTTAAAAAATGTGGATTGTAGTTGGAGTAGGGAGGACAAAATTGTTTCATTTCTTAAAACATGCAAGGAAACGTTTTTGTTTGGGAGGGCACATAAGCAATAAGAACTGTCAGTTGTGCCATTAGAAAAGAGACATTGCTTCTTGTTGAGGTGCGACTTTGGACAGAATGGGTAGCTCTTTCCTTTGGAGTTTGAGGACAGGCGATTGGTAAATGTGGACAGTCTTTATTTCATAGATTAATAGAATGGCTTATATTGGAAGGGACCTTGAAGATCATTTAGTTCCAGCCAGGAAGGGGCACCTTCCACTAGACCAGGCTGCTCAAGGCCTTATCCAACCTAACCTCGAACACTTCCAGAGAGGGGTTATTCATGAACATACAGGGCAATCTGTTCTAGTATTCCACCACGTTCATGGTAAAGAATTTATTCCTAATAGCCAGTCTAAATATACTCCTCTATAATGTCAGCCCATTGCCTCTCAACCTATCACTACAAGGCTTTGTACAAAGTCCCTTCCTGTCTTTCTTTTGGCCCCTTCAGATACTGAAAAGCTACTATAAGATCTTCCCAGAGCCTTCATTACTCCAAGCTGAATAGCCCCAACTCTCTCTGTCACCATTAGGGAGGTTCTCCAGCTCACTGATCATTTTCATGGTCCTCCTCTGGACCTGTTCCAGCAGTTCTGTGTCGTTATGGTGAGGGGATCTGAACTGGATGCCGTACTCCAGGTGGGGTCTCATGAGAGCAAAGCAGAAGGGGAGAATCATCTTCTCTGGTCGTCAGACTCAATGCAGCTCAGCACACAGGTGCCTTCTGGGCTACAAGTGCACATTGCTGACTCATGTTGAGTTTCTCATCAACTGATATCCCCAGATTCTCTTCAAGACTGCTCTCAAGCCACTCCTTGCCAAACCTGTATTTACGTTTCCAGAACTTAAATAGCATTTCTTGAAGGTGAGAGTTCCTCAGATACTGTTGATAAAATAATTCTGTTTTTAAAAACTTCTTCCTATCAGTGAATACATTACAGCAGGCTGAGAATCGGAAGTACAGGGAATGTAAATTTAACAATTTAACTGTACATTTTTGCTGTGGGTTTTTTTGTTGTTGTTGTTGGTTGGTTTTTAGCAGCATAAAACAGTTGTGAGTGTTGTAACTTAATTTTTTTTTAATGTTGAAATATGTTTCAGATACTATCCTGTAATAGCATTTTCTGTGTTTCTTATTTAATCTTACGTATTAGGTTAAGCTAGTCCCCCTGAGCTCAAAAGCTCAATAAATACTTAATTTGATTTGAAGTAAAAAATAAAGTATAACAATAAATAGAAGGTAAGGGGAATTACAGAGGATAGGGGGAAAGAGAACAAAATACAAAATATAAAATACAACCAGTAGATGGGAGTGGATGGAAGTTGAATCCAAGTGGTGAAGTTGGAAATTGGTGATAGATTCAGAGGGATGCAAGATGATGGTGAAATGCAGTGAGTTACAGAATTCCAAAAAATGTTTGCTCTCCCCACGTGTTTGCTCGAGAGCACATGGTGAGCAGCAGCAGCAGGAAAACAGTGCTGGCTGATGTGGAGCAGAGACCCAAGAAAAAAAAAAAAAAACAGGAAGTTCATCCCCCCCTTTATATGGGTCTCATCAGGAAGTGGGAGGTGGCTAACTTAGAGGCAGGTTAGACCACCCCCAGGGAGGAATCAGGATCCAATTCCCGGTAAGCCCCTCCAGAAGGGCTTAACCGTTTACACATTAGTATTTTTAAATGTAAGAAAATGGGTTTAATTAATTTTGGAAAAAAACTTACAGCATTATCATTCTCAATGACAGAAAACAGTTTTAACTCTGGAAAATTCTCATTTGGGAATAAGCTTAATGCAGCTGGGAAAAGGTGAGAGCTAAACAGCCTTTTTGACTCTGTAGTGAGGTAATGGATCTAGAATTAAAAGTTGCTTTGATTTCAATTCAGATTTTAAACTTTAATGTTCTCTAATCATACAGCTGTTACATGGAGCTACTAAAAAAACTTGTAAAGCTTGTTCTAGTGGTAATTAGAGACACTTTAATTATCTCCTTTAACTGTAGATACAGACTCTTAATCTTAGTTGCATCTTAAAGGAATTTCCATTCTGGGAATGAAAAACTGAACTAAAAGAATTAACCATAGTGGTACAATCTAAAAGAAAAAACAATCTCTGGAATTATTCACTGTCTCATCGCTTCTATTTTTGTTTGTTTATTTTTTACCTTGTAAAAAGTAGCAGATATCCTGTTAATTGTTGTCTGCTAGGTGGTGTTAGAGGTATGGCACTTTGCATCACCCTGAGCTAAAAAGGTAACAGCTCTCTTACTCAGGAAGCAACAGGTGGTATTGTTCAGCTTTCTCAATCTACTGAAGCTTAAGTTATTTCCAGTTCATAGTCAGCAGGGCTCTTACCTGTGTTTGTGATTTTGGAACCTGACCATTGTACTATAATTGGAAGTATATTTTACTATAATGCTGGTGTCCAGTTCTTGAAATTTTGAGCGCATGTGTAATAAATATTACAGACATCATTGACTTAGTGAATTACAGTGTTTCTGAAAACTGCCTTTAACCTAAGGAATCTTACTGAAATCACATAATAATGAACATAAAAGTTGCTGCAGCTTGTCCATTATGATAGGTATGTAAAGTCTCAGCCAGAACTCTGCTTTTAAGTGAATTAAATCTCTTTATCCCAAGCATGAGTTACAGTGGGGAAATTATGTTCTGTAGCAACATCATTATGTGCTTGCGGTGCATAAATATTGGCATTACTTGACTTGCAAATGATGGGTGTGAAGCATACATGAGTAACATCTGCAAAGGTTTGTCTACAGCTGTTTAATTCAACTGGTTCAGTAACTCCTGCTCTGGCACGTAAGTTTGGGAGCTCTGTGGGGCTGAGTTGTGTCTACCTGCTGGTCCCTTTTGAGCTTAGTTCCCCTTCTAAGGATGAAAGCAATTCTCAATTATAAGGCAAAACCCAGTAAGGTATGCAGGAATATTTTTGTTGCAATGGTCCAAATCTACTCAGACTTGAAAATAGGGACCATTAAAATTCTTTACTGAGATTTTTTTCTCCTGCCTCTCACAACAGCTTTGAGCTAGATTTTAGTGAATAAGGAGAATCATTATTTGTAGGAATGCCCTGGAACAGTTCCCAGTGGTCTTATGTAAACTGTGTATGTCTCTAAATAGGAACCTGGGAAGAACACCCAACAACTTAAAAGTGTAAGATAGTGAGTCTGTTCCCCAGTGTAAGCTTTTGATTGGTCAGTTGTAGAAGTTAATGACTGCCTGGTGTCTTGTGCCAGAGCTGTACTGCCAGTTCAGTGTTTCTGTTATCCACCATGTGATTAAGGACCACCAGATCCTCTTAACTGAAAATTTTCCAGGATGGCCCTTGCCTCTTAAACTCAAAATGTGTGATAAAGACTGATCCTAGTTCTCTCTCTGCTGATCCTGGTTCTGGCGGTGACCATAGGAATCCAACCTGAACAAGGTGAATGCTGTTTACTGTGACCAGTTTGAGTTTGTGTATTTCACTTAACTGCTGACTTTTGCAGTGAGACATGAATGTTTATAATTTAATTTTAACTAGCTTAAATATTGGTTTTGTTTTCTCTTAAGTCTCATGTCTCTAAACTCACTTGTTGAGGTCTTAGCTCTATCAAGCCTGTCTGTTGGGCTACTCTGTGTACATTTCCCCAAAGAAAGAGAGCATTACATTGGAGTGCCTTCCCCCCTCTTTCGTAGTGCACGCAGTTGGTGGTACAGAACAAGGTACAGAGAAAACCTTTATGCCACAAACTTGATGATCATAGCATTTCCTTTGGGCCACCCATTCAGGTACTGGACCACAGAGTTTCCTATGCAAAGCACTTTCCATGTTTTTGTAGTAGCATTGCTTCAAAGTTTTTCCACTGGTGTGGAATGTATTTGTCAGGAAAAGCTGAGATCTTGAGTTGTACATTAAAAGAAATTAACAAAAAAAAGTACCAAACCATACATACCTTAAGGTAGTACAAGGACTGGTTTTGCCTGAGAAAGACAACACAATTGACAGAAGTATTTGATGAAGCTGCCTTTGCTGCTCTTTTGCTCTACCTGCTCATCCTGTTCCCATGCTCTTTCAGTTTTCCAAATTTATACCTTGAACTAAAATGAGGATAAGATCTGTTGTTTTACACAAAACCCGCTAAATTGAAACATTTAAAGTGAATCTCAGTCTGATTCA
Organism: Psilopogon haemacephalus; assembly: GCA_013396835.1. Taxonomy (NCBI): domain Eukaryota; kingdom Metazoa; phylum Chordata; class Aves; order Piciformes; family Megalaimidae; genus Psilopogon; species Psilopogon haemacephalus. Next base: position 1,061,453 of record VWZI01019326.1, read on the forward strand.
CTGGGAGGCAGTAAACACTTGTATCCACTCAGCTGAGGAAACTGAAGAAGAGAGATTAAGTTGTCTTAACCTGGTTAAGTCAACATTGCAACTGAGGAATGCACACTAAACACAGCCGGTGTTAGCAGGATTACATGCATTACTTTGATCAAGTGACATTAATAGAGTTAGTCATGACAGTAGCGTTGAATACTCGAATGAAATCATTGCTGAATTCAGACATGACTTAGCCAACAGAGTGCTTCTGAACTCTGTGTCTAAGAGAAAAACTTGATCCAGTCATAACCCTGCAATTATTTGCTGCTTTTCAAGTTTTACAAGTAACTGCTGTATTTTGTGCCCAACGAGATAAATAAATGCATGCTGTATTACAAAGTGTGGGGTTTTTTGACAGATCAATGGGATGGATGCATTAAATTACTGCTGTGTGAAGAGCAGTAATTTCTGTTAAGTGCTGACCCAAGAAAAAAAGAGGAAAAAAGTGTGGTTTGGTTTTGTTTAATTTTTTTTCTTTTCTTCTATGTGACTTCAGATTTATCTGTAACTAGTCAGTTATTTAACTATTTAATTGCATCTTTCTTGTGCCATAAGTAGGTTTTTTCCCCATGAGTACGTTGTTATCATTGAATTGTCACTTTCCTGTTAAAAACACACTGTAAGAAACTTAGTTCTTGACAGGAAAGTTTACATGTGATCCTAATAGGATTTGCTGTAACACAAGTTTAAAGGTATAACCTATGAGATCTTTTACAGGTCGATGTGAACTTTTTGATTTAGTGCATCATGTTCACTGGAAGAAGCTATAAATACCAGCTTGACACAAATGCAGTGTCTAAGTTTACATGAAGTCCAAGATGAAATACTTGTACCTGACACTTGAAAATATTTTGAAATTGAAGAAGCAGGAAAGCATGCATGGCTCCTGGTTTGACTCAGTAATCTTAGGACTAATATGACAATGATGTGTGTGTGGGAGGGGAAAGAAACTCAGCTGTGCTGTGGTCTGTAGTTTTCCATTTAGCTTGTATTGTTCTTCACAGTAGACATTTATTAAAGACATCCAGCACGTAGCATTCATTTTTGCTTGCCTGCACGTTACTTTGCATTTCCTCAAATTATTTTTTCTTTGTTTGGGTTTTTTTTTGTCTTAGATTTAATGTATACAGGTTATCTCAAGTGCATGTCCTTTGGTTAATTATTTTTCAATAGCATGTTTTAAGTAAATAATCCTGGAAAGGCATCAATGGAAGCATAACACTGAAGTTTTGCTATATCAGTCATGGGCTCTTTTCATACATTTAATGGCAGGATCAGGGTAGGCTGGTCAGAACTAACTTCAGAAAGAACTGCTTTGTCTTTATCTCGCATGACTTTTAAGAAAATAGCTCACTGTGCTAAATGGATGAACAGTTACTGCAAAGCATTTCTTTGGTGATACTGAATCCCTGATGCTATAATTGTTGAGCTACCATATACATTGAGCTACTATTTGCACCCTAATTTATGATGTCAAAATTGTGCTTTTTTTTTAAGCAAAAATTGTTAGTAGACATTTGCTTTTTTGACACTGGTGAGGACTCGAGCTGGATTTTGACAATCAAAATACTCTGTCCAGTCTCCAGCTTGGATGAGTTTAGCACTGAGCCAGCAGTCTGTTTCATCACCAGTTTGACAAACAGTGGTGGTCAGATCTGACAACCTGTGATAGCATGTTTCTGCTCCTGCTGTACATTCCTTTCATTTATTAGTTGGTACTTCTAGCAGATGGTCTGTCCAGTCCTGAACTGAAGTGGTTTTCTGTGGGGTTTTTTTGTCCAAAAATCAGAATGATGCACAAGAGATAAGTTGTTCTGAGTGCTTACCAATTATAAACAATGTGTGTTCTTTACATTGCTGGAATAAAAAATTAATTAGAAAAGATGCTAAAAGGTAAGAAAAAAATCTACTTCTTAAATGGTTGATTTGTTGAAAACCATTTGTTAAAAGCTTGTGATTATTCCACTTAACTTTGGCAAAAATAGATGCCTTGGTAAACATCTTTATTTAATACTGCCTTTCTGGTGCTGACCACTTAGGGTGTCTTCCATCTCTTGTTAGTATAAATAGCTCAAAACCAATTCTTATGTTTTAAGTCAGTAAACAGGATACCAATCAGAACTTGCAGATGTTTAGATTAGTCACCTAATTTGAAGAGTGAAGTAGCCACTGTAATTTTACTGAGTTGTGGCATATCACCTTGAATCCATCTTAGAGGAAAAGCAAATGCCAAGAGTTGGTTTGTTAACTTCAGTATAATTGTTTATTGCTGATTAAAATTATTTTATTCTTCTTAATATTAACCCATGCTGAAGAAGGGTGTGTTCTGGTAAATACCACTCTAAGATCTTTTTGCCTTGCAAAATGGCTTCCTGGTTTGTCCTCCATACACAGCTGTACGTTCAAAGTGTGCTAGCAGTATGATTGGAAGTGCATTGCTTCTCCTGTGCAATGTCAGGAAAGATGTTACTAGTTGAGACACAGTGTTGTTCTGAGAAAGGCATATTAAGGTAATAGACTCAATCCTCATGGAGGCAAATGAAACAAATGAAAAATAATGGAAATTTTTCTCCCCTATGCCTACTTAGCGCTTTTCAGGAAGTAGAGAAATGAAGATGAATATAAAAAATGTTTAGTGTCACAGTGAAACTTTGTGGTTTATAATTCCAGTTCCTACTGGTATTAACTCCTAGGCAAGAAGCAAAGATTAATTAAAGCATTATTGAAAGCAGATTCTCTCTTCCATCTTTTTATTTCCCCCTCTTCGTTACCTTTGCATAGTTCTCAGTAATTAACTCAGTGTTTCAGTAATCAGGCAACATAAGTTTACTGTAGGATAAATGTTATGCTTCAGTCCTGTTGAAAGTTTTAAAATGGGGAGAAAACCAACAACCAACTGAAACAGATTACAATATGCCAGTGGCATTTGCCACTGAATTTATGCAGATGATTATGCAAATGCCTTTTTATGGCTCTCATGTTCTGTATGAACGTTGTTGGTTCACTCAGCTTTGTCTGTGACTTTATGGACATTTAGATAATAGTGCAATGAAGCATGAGCACATACTGGGAGTGAAACAGTTGAATATCCCCATGATAGGCACATTTAAAGATTTTTACTTTGAATTAGTTTTAGTCTGATCTGCTTTAGGGAATCCCCAGTAACAGCTGGCATAAGCCAGGTACTCTCTGGAAAAGCATCTTCAAGTTTGGTTTCATTAAAAGAAATCAGGTATATATTCCCAGAGGCTCAGTAATGCATGCTGATGTCACAACTGGGGACATCTGGGAGATTTATTTGATTTTTTGATCCAAATGGACACAGACATGTAATCCAGCCATATGATGTCTCAAATTTCATTGCTGTTTCAGTTTGGTAAGGTTTTACTGTTAGGATATTGGTACACTTTGAGTCGATTAGGATTAATGTGGAGGGGAGGGAGGGTGTGGTGGGATGTATATATGTCTGACTTGACCAACAAGAGGACAGGAACTTTGTCTTAATTTGTACAAAGATGTGTTTGTGCATGTACAGTTACTTGCAAGCAGATGTAGCATTTTCTGTTCTCTTGATTGAAGTGGTGTTTCCAGTTCTGTGTCAATATGTCTATAAACTGTGGTACCCTATCCCTTTTAATTGGGCTTGACATAGGTTTGGGCCCAAATTAGTAACCATAACTATACGGCTTTTACTTCTGAGCTGAGTTTTGAATACGCTCAGCGTAGGCAGCATGCAGAACACCATTACCTACTTCTGTTTAAGAACGAATGTTTATCAAAATGTCCTGTTTCTTCAAGTTAAGTTTTCATATTTCACCTGGTTATTTGGCTGCTGCCCTGTAGACCTCTTTTCAAGCTTGAGCAAGGAAAGCCATCTTGTACATCTTCAGACGTCTGATGCAAGAAAAACTTTAGTGATGTATTTTCCCTTGCTCTTTGTGTTGTGTAGTCTCAGCACTTGCAACCTTGTCTGACTAATAACTTGCAGTTGTTTAGTGAGGTGCATGCATGTTTTTTGTGTACTGCATTAAACGGTACAGCAGCTCATAATTAAGTGGTCCATGATGCCCAGAGGTGATTTATTGAAGCTAATCTGCTACTGTCATCCAAATAATGGATATTTGGTTCACATTTAAACATTAAGTTACTTGGTCCTTATTTGCCTAGCTTTTTAAGCTGGAAACTACTGTTTTATCTGGAGTCCAAATTAACTTCTTGTTGTTGTTAGGTACACATGGCTTAGCCTGTGCTGAGTTGGTACTCCATATTTCTGTTTTGAAGTGTAGTTTCTTTTTCTCTGCAAAAGGAACAGTCGATTATGAGCAGTTCTGTGCTGCATAACATACTTGTTAACCTTTCCCTGTTCAAAGGGAGATATGCAGGAGAGAGTAGTACTCTGAGTGCTGAGTAGTAAATAATTGCATATTTTGGTTTATTGAGGTTTTTTTGAGCTTGTAATTTTAATGGGCATCTGGCATACAGCCTGTCTGAGAGCCACTTGGATCTAAATGATGCATGTATCAGTCTACATGTTTAAATTTTTTTTTTTCTTTTGCCATTGTCTTCTACCTTGGAAAGCATTCTTGTCTGAAAAAAAGCTGCTGTCTTTCTTGTTTTGCTGGTGGTTTCAGCGTGACTTCTGTCCCTGGCTCTTATTTTCTGATATTATGTCTCTGAATGCCAGGCAGGGCTGCACTGATATACGCAGAGTGCCAACACAAAAAAATTTCAACTTTGAGGCTTTCAAGAGATGGGAGATTAAATATAACCCATAGTTTGTGCCACTTGGAAATGATCTTACAAAACTGACATCCCTGTGCGTTGTGTAAAATCCCTAACATTAGTTCTGGTTTTGCATCACCACCACCACCCCAGTCCCCCAGAACCACATGTAGAGTCCCACAGTGCAATATGCTTTTTGCCCTCACCGGAATATCTGTACTTTTTCAGACAGCTATCTGTGTGTAAACAACTGTCAGTTCTATACATATGAAAAAATGAAACTCTTCTGCTATTCAGCAGAAGCTCTTAACAGCTGATTAATATTGCAGAAGTTATTTGCCTGAAGAATATAGAATTCAGAGGAGTAATGTGCTTGCACTTGTGTGTATTCTGAATTAATCTTGAGAGGAAGAATTCTTAAAGGAAAGTATGCATTATTTGACTAATGCAAGATTGTTTTGTCTTTAACAGAAAGCCGTTGGTTTGAATAGCTGCTGCTTAAATGTCAGTGTTACTTTTTCAGACAAGCTTGTCAGCATAAACATTTGAGTTACCTTAAAAAAAAAAAAACTCCACCAAAACCAACCAACCAAACCCCTCTGCTTTTGTGAACAAGCCCTTTTGAGAAGCCTTTATTCACTTTGATACCTTTTCTGGCTTCCGTTCTGTCACACAGCAATCTAGATGGAGTCTGTGTGGTGCCTCCTGATTGATCAGTACTGGCACAGTAGCTTTGCAGTTCCTTGGGAAACACATCTTTGTTTTGTGCTATGAAGGATGCTTTCAGAGGTGGCTCTAATGCTCATGAGAGGCTCCAAAGTTTCTGCAGAATGTGTTAGAACTGATTAGAACATATTTATTTGGAAAACAGTTTGGATTTTTGGAGTTGTATTTGGTGGTTGGGCTGGGTGTAGTTGGTATACTGCACCAGACAGCAGGGATGCTGGGGAGCAGTGTGTGCTGCCTAATGAAATATTACTGAGAAGGCACGATATTGCAGGTGAAGTGACTTTGAACTACAAGTGGAAAGTATTACAAGGAGTAATGGCTAAAACTTGGCTTTCATAGGTATTTGAGGTTTTAAATAATGACTCTTTTTCAGTCACAGTTTAGGCTCTGTTACAAGAGAACTATTAATGAAGATGCCCTCATTTCTGAGAACATGTCTGTTGGTGGCATTACTTGATTTTCTTACCTAAAACGTGGCTTTCTTCTATATTGTGTTGGTAGTGCCTAAGCAAGTTGTAAAATGCTTTGCCACGAAACACTTTGGGATACCCTAGCTTTTGATTTAGTAAGAGATTAAGGAAAATCAAGGAAGAAAACCTGATTTTTGACTCTTAACTAAAAAGCGTGCTATATTCAACTCAAGAAGCCTCTGAGCCCTGAGTGTTTAGATGGAATTGTCTTAATCTCTTTGCCCTGTTGAACTTATTCCTACGCATCAGCTGTTGCTCTCTGCTGGAGAAAATGCACTTATGCTGTGTGGACATTTTGATTATGCTGGCGCAGCTGTTTGGACACTTTGTTCTTGTTCCATATCAAAGCACTGAACTTCATCTCTGTCTTCTGTGCTTCCTTACTGTGTGAGTGTGTATGCCCCAGAGGTGATATATTTTGAAAATGCAAGACTGCAGTCTCTTGGTCAGTAAGAGCCTGTCCCAGAGTAAGATAAACTTAAATGGCAGCATTACTTTGCTCCTTTTGTGCTGGACAGGGCCTGTAGTTGGTTTGTCATGGAGTACAAGGCCTGAAGAAGAAATAACATGCAGACGGGACAGAGGCTTTAGCTACCAAAGCAGCTAGTATGGTATTGCCCTTTTCACAAACTTCATAAAAATGGGAGTTCTGCATCAAGGTAACAGAACAGCATCAGTTTAGGATCCTGATGTGTGGGTGAGCTGAGCCCAACACTGCTGTTGCTGCAACCTGAAAATCTTAACGTGCAGCATGTAGCTCCCAGACAGGAAATACAGGAATATTATTGTTTTAGTATCCTTTAAGCAGAGATAGAAGAGAGTATAACTGAGATTTGGGACTATTAATAGAGAATATCCTACATTAATAGGACATGAGGCAGTTGAATTCAGTACACTGCTGTCAGAACTGTAGTTTAGTGTCCCTGCAAGGTTGAGAAAAGCCATGCCTCAGCCGAAACTGATACTAAATATATGCTGTGCTATCATGCTGGTTACTTGAGAGAGTACATTATTTCCTTGAATTATCTCATATGGCACCCAGAAACTTACCCCCTCACTTACCAGTCTTAACTATGCACTGAAATAATTGGTGGAACACTTGTGAGTAAATGGAAGATATTCAGTGGTTAATTTCCATTACAGACATTTGTAGAACATTCTGTCTTTTATGATTAAAAAGCACATCTTTGTTACTAAGTTGTCCTTTGTTCATCTCAAACCCTGGGCCATGTTCTGGGTAGGAATTTGCTCCTCAGAAATGTATAGGGGAAAACAATTAACCGTTTTATCAGCAATTCTCTCAAATAAGGATCTATAGAATACCAACTTTCTAGTTGTGGACAGAGATGTCCTCTATAATTTTAGCATCATGAAATAATTTCTCAGTTTATCTTCTTTGAGCTTGATAAGGTTGTCAGGAAATTGGGAAAGTTAGTGCTCCTATAACTTGGCAAATTAAAAAATTAAAGCCATAAAAAAATTAATTTTGGTGTTCCTATGTTTGACCATGGTAGCAGCTTGTGGCTGCTGATGTACTTTGTATATCCATCACCTGAAAATATATTGTTTAAAAAGAACTTCCTTGAAAAAAAATTACCACCGTGTACTTGTTGTTAACTGTTACATGACCACTGCTTTAAAAAAATGTAAAATCCAATCCAGCTAAGTTAAGTTCCTTATGACCACATCAAAGCTCGCTCTAGGAGGGAAAGAGGCTTTTGTCTTGTCAGGAAACTGAAGTGATATAGTGCTTGACAAGTCTTTTGGGCTCTAAAAACTCAGAGATTTTCATTCTGTTAATATTCTTTGAAGCTTTTCTAGTCAGGGCTTTCTTTTCTTATAAAGAATGAAAAGATGCAGCAGAGTTTTAACAGTAATACAGAAACTCTTGACTGACAAAAATCTACGTTCTGGCTTTTGAGACGACAGAACCATCCATAGGTGGTACTACAAGGTTTGTTTCATGTGGCCCTTCTGTGGGCTTTACTTTTGCCAGTATGTGCTTTAAATAGTTGATATGTTTGTATTATGAGGAAACATACTTTAAAATGCCAATTTAAAATTGATTATTATTTTAAACTTTATTCTTTCAGCATTAAAATGCTATGTAAATGTGTGTGAGGAGTATGCCGTTACACAGTTAATGCATGGCATGTTTGGAAATTGAAAATTCTAATAGTGTATGAATCTGAAATGTTATTTTACAGTTAGATTGGTAAGCACAGATGCTAGAAATAAAATTCTGTCTTTTCCTCTGAGAATGATATTCTATTTCCCAAATATTTAATGATAGTAAACTTTGATGCACTTTAATTTGCTGTGACACACTTTTGAGTAGGAAGGGGGGGGAAAAAGACTTCTTAATTTATTAATATAGGTTAAGGCATTTCATTGGAGTATTTTCTAGTTTCGAAGTCATGTCAGTTCTACGTTTTGATTTGAAACTAGACATACTTTCTCCTGACATGATGTTTGCTAACTGCCCCCCATATGTGTCTATTTATAGGAACATTACAGACCTTTTATCCTTGAATAAATTTTAAAAGTGGAATGTCCGAAAAAGTGTTTAAATAGGTACATATCATGTCTGTCACTATTTGGGTCTGTTTGTCTTCAAAATTACCAGATGCTTCAAAGTCTTTCAGGTTTTCTGATATATACGGTACTGAGAAATTGTGTTGCTGGAATACAGAAAGGCAAAATGAAGCTTATTTTACTTGTTTGGCTGCATTATTGCTACAGTAATTTTTAAAGTACATAGAGGTGCATTTGCTTAAAAAATAACTTTTCTTTTTATATTTTAGTCTCCTACAAAAGCTGTATATAATGCTAGACACTGGAACCAGCCAGAATCAGAGGCTTTGCCAGCACCACCAGTTTTGAAAACTGCCAGTGTCCCAGTAAGTAGATGGTTTTCTCTCAAACTTAGTAAATCTCATTTTAAAAGTCAGTGATGCTTTCTTTGAAACACAAGTTCTTGATATCTGGTAGTGTCACATTAATTCAGAATGAAGGCCACTTTGTGATGTGAACCATTGGATAGATCATCAGTGGAAACACTCTAGAACAGTATTTTCTGTGTCATTTCAATATGCAGATACAATATGTTCCCTAATCTTTGGAACAGTGGACTGCCGTTTCATCTTTTGTGAGAAGTAGGATTAATTTGTCTTTTCCCATAGAAATCAGCAAGTTGCAGGTCAGAAAGGAAAATTTTCGAAAGAAATATTTTATTTTTCCTTTCTAATGAAGTATTGAGAATTGCTGACTTGAGTCTTTAGGCACCATGGAAAACCAAAATTTTCTGTCTATAGCTATAAATGCTAAGGTGAACATACCAGATTTAAGCACACCTACAAAGAGTAGATAAGAGTGAAAACAATTCTGAAAGTAACTTGTTAAAATATCAATGACTGTCCTAAGGCTTGAGGTTAATTGCTTTTTAAGTGTTTTGAGATGCTGTGAATCCAGGAACTTGGGCTTTTTTTTAATATATATCTATCTATAGATAGATATCTAAAAGTTATTACTGATTATGCCAAGACAGCATTGTACTTTGTCAGTAAAATTCATTTGGTGCCTTGCTTTTGCAGTACTTGCCTGAGAAGAGAAAATCAGGAAGTACATATTGTTGCAGTGTTAGGTGTTAAGCTTTTGCTGTTGTCATCAGTTTTCCAGTTTGGTTGTGTTTTTGGTGTTTGTTGTTGATGTTGTGTTGGGT
>VWZI01019326.1:1071149-1121575 GCA_013396835.1 Psilopogon haemacephalus
GTTTTTTTTTTTTAAGGGGTTGTTTTATTTTTAATCCCACCTGTGTGCATATTGGCCTGATACCAGCTCCTGACTTGTGGTTGGCTTTGTTTGCATTCTCACAGTATTCTGAACATCTTTTCTGTTAACAACACAGCCTGGAAAATGCAGATGACTCATTCTGAAGTAACCATTACTGCTAGTTTTTTGAGGAGGGAGCAGAGATTTCATTCCTGGATTTCTCCTAAATGCCGTTCTTAATTTAAATTATGTGCATTTGAACAGAAGTTTTTGTTGCATCCTGAATATTTGTATTGAGTTTTCTTGTGAAGTTCCCTGATGGCTAACTTGAAGGCAGATTTTTGTCTGAGACTTCTCAGACGAAGTTTGAATATATCCTCTCCAGGCTAAGAAAACATCTGGATTGTTCACATTCAGACAGGCTATTTTATCTTGTCAAACTTCCACTTTGTAATTGGAACCATGAAAATAATAATTGTGGAATATAGTAGAGGTTTGGCTGAACAAACCAGTTAAAGGAATTAGTTTGTATCTGCTTCTTATGATGTACATCTGAAATTAATCACTTTTTTAGACTTGAATTTACATGTCTGATTAAAATCTGAAATTTACAGGATAAATGAGTTCATTGGTAAACTGTATGTGGATGATCCTGTCTCTTTAATTTCTGTAGGAATTTGCTACCTGAAGATCTGCTTAAATTTGTCCTAGATTTATAGTGAGAAACCTATAGTATGCAAACTGCTTATGCCAAGTACTCTTTCTTAATGGCCTCTCAGCTTTGAAGGGGAAGCCATTAACTGAGACTTGGATGAGATGCTTCAGTGGATCTCCTGTGTTTACAGGCTGATAAGATCAGAGTCTTCCAGTATGTGCTCTAAACCAGCTTTCCAGGGTTATGTATTAGCATTTATCTACTGGAGTCTAAGCAAGCAAATATGGAGCTGCTGCACAGTGATAAAGGCATATAAAGAATACTCTGTTAATACAGCAGATTGTTTTGGCTTATATTTTAATTTTGACTGTGAATGTACAATGCACAGGAGGGCTTTCTCTCAAAATATCTCCTGGAGTAACACAATGCATCCTCTAGGCTTGCATATTAATTCTGTGGGGCTTTTTTTAGTCACACGTTGAAAAAAGAATTCTCATGATATGAGAGTGAGGATGATTTAAATGTCCACTGACATTGGCACTTGTACACACAGAATTTGACATATGAAGGTATTTTTCCTGCATGCTTTGTTTTCTATAGTTTGTCTTCACATCTGATTTTGTGTCAGGGAAATAATCTGAAGATAAACTGACACTGAGTCTTACAGTAGCCTCAAACTAATACAGAGCAATAGATTGAGGAGAAACCTTTAATGCTTGAGTAAGATGGCTAGAAACTTGTCAGTAGTTATTCTGGACTTAACATGAAGTTCACTACTACCCGCTCTGTGTTCAGAGTAGATTTTGCTGTATTGTCATGGTTTTCATGTTGCTCCTAAAAGAGTAGCAACAAAAATGTGAATAAGGTCAGTGTACAAAGAATGCCACGAAGGGACAAGAGCATGCACTGTTCCTCTTATTTCTCTGTGGCAATTTTTTTATGGTGCTTCAAAATGTATGCTGGTAGTCTACCTACAGCAGAGTACAGTTTGGATTATCGAGTTGGAGTGGCTGGTTTTCCAATAGTTGCATCCTGAGTACATTGGTGCAGTACCCTCCAATTGTTAGAACTGAGAAGAGTATGCAGTTCAGCCTATGTTGAGATAGTTGCTGCTCAATGCTGTGCTCATATCCAGGCCAGTGTACTTGATGGTTCAGTATAGCAACCAGTCTCAGTCAGTTCTGGAAGCTCCAATGTAAGAGGGTAAGATTCTTTTAAGTTTCAAGAAATAATTGTTTTTTGAACACTTAATATAGTTGGTTTACTTTCACTAAACCTTAATGAACCAGTGTAAAGGACTTTTTTTTTTTTTTTTAATTAGTTTCAGAATTCCACTGGAGCTTCTCCAAGTACTTAGAACTGTTTTTAGTATTTGAAAAAGCATGTAATTTTTGACATCAGCAGTTTGTTTTTTGTTTTTGTTTTTTTTTTTTTAAGAGTAGGTACATTATCACACAACTTAGGTACATCTTGGTAGTGGAAGGCAAGGACTAAATAGTCCTTAAATGTGAGTTTGACAATTGCACATCTGTACTGTTTCCTGATGTATTTAGTGTATGTTTACATGCTGAAAACATCTGCCCATTTTAGCACTTTCTTATTAATAGGTAAGGCTATCTTCAAAGGAGGCAATTCATAAAGATGATGGAGTTTTTAAGGCTCCTGCACCACCTCCCAAAGTGATAAAAACTGTGACAATACCTACTCAGCCCTATCAAGAGATAGTAACTGCATTGAAATGTAGGAAAGAAGACAAAGAAGTAAGTATTCCTAACAAATTTTTAAGATAAAGAATTATTGGTAATCCTAAGTACTGGAGGAACAGTGTCAAAATTAAATTTGCCTTTCCTGTTAAAGATAACATTTGTGTCTGAATAGTTGAATGGCCTTCATTAACTTCTTAATGTTTCCATGCACTCAAACCTGAATAGATTTTAAACTGTACTTGTTATAATCAATACCAAGAGCAACTTACCTAGGTCAAAATATTTGTCTCTTCCAGTTATACACTGTTGTTCAGCATGTAAAGCACTTCAATGATGTAGTGGAATTTGGTGAAAATCAGGAGTTCACAGATGATATTGAATACTTGCTAAGTGGATTGAAGAGCAATCAGCCCCTAAACACACGTTGCCTTAGGTAAGATATCTTAACATGAAACACTGGTTTATATTTTTAAAACATACCAAACTAAATATTCATCAAGGAAGTGACCCTGCTTTAAAGTATTATGTGTAACTTCTGCTATAAAGAATAAAATCTGAAAATAATCATCAAGATGTTATATAGTGAATAATCAAAAGCAATATGACTAGAACAATGAAAGAGAAACTTCTGCAGTAAGAAACATCTTCAACACACTTGTTTTCCTTGTTGCTCTAAGTAATTTTTTTTTGAGATAACTTTGTTTAGTGCAAGCTTATGTGCAGCATCTGGTCTGTTTTTTAATGCAACATTCAATTCTAGATTGGCCACATACTCTTCATCTTCTGTTGAGAAATAAAATAGCTGGTATCCACTGGATATTAATATCCATGCCTGAATCTTAATTGGAAGCTTTCCGAACTTTTCTTGAACTGTTCACTGCACTCATAATATTAAAGTTAAATATTGCTCTTAATTGGTATTAGAAAATGTTAGTCTTGCTTTGAGAAAGTTTGAGTTAACATCGGTATCTATTCCCTGGACTTAAAAGTAATTAGAGTTATGTTCTATAACTGTAATGATCCTTTTATTTTTTTTTTATTACAAATATTGCTAACACTTGTAAATTTTCCTCTCTCTTTAATAAAGCTAAAATGTTAGAGAAGGAAAAACTCAAATCCACAGGGACAGATGCTGAAGGCACTTTACTTGAGATTAGACTGTGAATGAGAAAAAATTCTATATACTTTTAAAAGAACTAAGTTGAAATTATTCTTCATGTTCCTTAAAAAGTAGCACTGAACATTTTCACTGAACACAAGAAATCTATTATCTAGCTTGTGTGTGCATTATGATGAGAATAAATCAATACCATAATGCTAGTTATGAGTGTTTTTTGTGTTGAGTGCAATTAATTTGCTCATACAGCAAGCTTCCTAAGACCTTTAACTGAATTTTTTACTTTCCAAATTTATATCATGACATGTAACTTGTATAAACACCATAAAAATTTTTTCTTTCAGTTAAGAAATTAAAAGAAAAATATTTTTCGAAAGGAAATCAATGTGTAAGGATAGAAATAGACCTAAAAGAATCAGAAACTGGTAGGTAAGCTCTGAAGAGTGCTGTTGTGGTTGGAAACAGAAAGACACTTCTTTAAACACCATACCGTGTGAATCTTGTGTAATGAGATTCCCCAGTAGTCATGGAAGACTTGATTACAGAATCACTCCCACATTACTCCATGTTTAAAAGCAATCTATTTGTTAACAGTGTGTTATGTTTCACTGTGCTAGAAATGGCAGACAGTTTGCTAATAAAACTAAGGAAAGACTTCTATGTTTAAAATAGAGTTGTTATGCTGGTCACTGATAAGACAGATATATTAGTCAGATTTTTCCTGGCATCTGTTGTATTTCCAGCAACCATAAGTATAGCAATAAACATTAAAAATTGTGGGGTTGGGGTTTTTTTTTGTAAAAGTAGTCTGGCACAAGAGGGACTAATCAGTCAATTAGATGACATTGATGGAAGCTCACATTGATAACACCTCGATCCATAATAAGCTCTCTCATGTCTCTAAATCAGAACTTTGTCCTTAATCCATTAATATTTTAGGTTCTATTTAAGTATCTAAAATTATTTCAACTTCTGTTTGAAAGAAGGATACCTTTTTTTATTCAGTTTCAAAATAAAGCAGACTTATGATGCTGATCAGCAGCTGTTGAATAAAATGCTCCTCTGTTCACCAGTTACAAACTTGCCTTGCAGAAATTTTAGAAGAAACATCCCAACAGAGTTTGCCAGGGGCTGAGGTATAGATGACCACTTAAGTTTTGTAGATTGATTACTTGCCGATTTTGTAAAAGCCTTCATTTTACCTGTTCTAATCTGGAATGAATTTTCTCCAGTGTAATCAGCTTGGCGACAAAGTGCGCCATGCCCAGCTTCCGAATGCATCTGAGAGCACATGGGATGGTAGCCATGGTTTTCAAAACACTGGATGATTCCCAGCACCACCAGGTATGGACACATTGGATATTTCATTAAAGTTTGATGATATCTGTATACTTGAGATTAATTTTATGTACACACAGTTGAAGGTCAAGAATCTCACATAGTGTGCTTCTAAGATCAAAGACTTAATTTAAGAAATCTGCACATAAATCAAAAATAAGAGCACCTGTGTTCTGATGGTCAATTTATCTTCTAAACTCTTTATGTATTTCTGGATTTGGAAATTCTTTTGTCATTTGAGCTTTTAATTAAAAAAAAAAAAAAAAAAACNGAAATTTTTTTTCCATTTTGGATTTTAAATAAAAAAAAAAAAAAAAAACCAAAAAAACCCCATACTTTGGATTGGTATGTTATATCTTCTAAGCTTTTAAAAATCTTACATTGTATTTATAATTTCTTTCAAAGAAAATACATTTTAAAATAATCCTTTATGATAAAGATGGCACCAGTGCTCATCTCTGGACTTGCTTGTATGTAAATGATCACCTTTTCTGTAGCTGTTCTGGGGCATTTTCAGGTCCTCTTGCTTGTCTCCTTAAGCAGTGCTGTGATAGCAGTTGTAGGATGCCTCAAGTATGTGCAGTATTCTATAATAAATCTAGGAAAGATAAATTTTAAGTGCTTGTTGTAATGCTACCTGAGAGCTACATACTGAAGCTTTTTGGATTTTCCTTCTTAACAACTTTTCAAGTTCAAATCAGCTGTAACGGGAGATGCTTCTTGTGGATGGTACTATTTTTTTCAGTCATTGTTACAAAAGGTGAACATGAGAAATGTTACTTGAAGTGGTATTAGATAACCTTAATCCAGTTAGATTTATCACTTCAATGTTTCCAAAGGAATGACATAAACTGCAGAAGAAAACTTTGCACCCACAGAAACAGACATTTAGGAGATTGCTATTTTCCCCACTCACAGTAAGATGTCAAATACAATAGAGCTTTCAGTAACTAATTTAGAAAAATAGATTATTTTGTATTCCTCAAAAAATTATCTGTAGCTAATTGTAAAACATAGGAGCCACATTCAGTGCATTTGGTATTTTGTGAGGTATCAAAGTAATGCCAAGTGATACAGGAAATAAAAGCTAAGTGTAGTCATGTTAGTTAGGACAGTTGCTACCACACTGAGCTGCAGGAGATATGCAGGGGACAGTTCCATGAAGATTGCAAGGCTTGCTTGGTTTTTTACCAGTTCCTATTATGTCTTTCAAAAAAACTAGCACATACAGTTCAGAAGGAAATTGCATAATATGATTTGTCTGCAGTGACAAAAAGCATGGATTACATTCACAGCTTTCAATATATTTGATTAAAAGCTTTGTTTTGTCAGGAGAGAAAAAAAATGTAGTAGTGTTTTAATATAGTTACAGTATGTTCTTGGTATGAGTTTCATAGTATTTTAACTATTGATGTATCAAACTACTACTAGTAAATGTTAAAATGTATGTTCTAAGTACTGCAAGTATGCGTTTCTCTGATGATCTGCTCCATATAACCATCCTGTGTTTATATACAACCTTTTCATTGATTAATTACTTTCCAAAATTGATTGTTCAAAATCAATAGAAATATCTCCCTTAGCAGAAGAAAAAGATATCACACTAGGCTTTGTTTGCATGACTCAAATCTGTTATAAGAGGGGAGAACCCCACAATTATTCTGTCAGTGTTTTCCTTAAAGTCTTTTGGAGATGGGAAATATGCCATAATCATAGTGCTAACTGAATATGAGCATATACTGCATTCATTGTACTGATACAGTGGAATAGACTGAGAAAGTAGGAGACTTCTGTGTTTACGTAAGAGCAGTTGCCGAGGGATTTTTTTCTCTTTCTAACCAGTGAGGAAAACAAAATAACTGATTATTTTACTGAGACGTGCCTGAAAATATTTACATGAAAATTAGTTGTTCCACTAAATTTTTCTCATAGGTTTATCAGTTTCTGGTTTTGATTGACTTTGTCTTTTCAGCTATGCTCTAAAGGTTTTTGAGTATTACTAATTTTTATAATGCAAATACAGGTTTTATTTTAGCTGTCAGTAATTAAGCACAGAAATGTTATTAACATGTGGATATATTTTTTTTTAAATGTATTGCTGAACCCTAGAAAATAACCGTCTGTTCCCACAAGCTGCTGTATAAATAGAACAAGCAAGGGAAGAGAAAGATGAAAGTGGGTGTAGATGGTCTGCTGTTTCTGAAGTATATTTCAGCTAGGATATTTTCCTGAATTCTCTGAAGTCTGTATAAGTATGGAGTGCAACTCCATAGTTAGATACACCATAAAATTTCTGTCTAGACTAAATTCTACTTATTTTTTCATCTCCACATTTGTTTGGAAGCTGAATGTGTTTTAAGCATCTTGAGGATCAAAACGGGGGAAATAAAAAGAAAAAACAACAAAACCACCCTGAAAGTAAGCTGCAGTCTCTAAGAGTGGGATTTTTAGGGGTTAATTTGGTTCTTCGATGATTGGTTTGGTGGTTGGTCTTTTGTTTTGCTTGTCTTTTAATTCGTTAGGATGTTGACTGGAATTAGTTGTACTAACTTACTAAGCTGTCAGCTTGGAATTCTGTGTATGGTAGGGCATGAGATAGCTTTCAGTGTAGTTAGCCTTTTTTTAACAGAGAAGATCAGAGCAAAATGTAGAGTTGTTATATTCAAGATGAAACCCATTTGCCTACAAGGAGTAAGAAAAATTAGTTTTACAAAAATTCATGTCACTGGCATGTAGCTGAAGCACATTTGTTCCACTTTATAAGTATTGTTCACATTTTAGGGCCTTGCTTTTGTAACATCACTGTTTTCCTGGTGCATTTCAGCATTCAGAGGCTTATTGGCCTGATTACCTGCTGTGCGTATGCTGGCCATGCTTTTCTGGCAGTCGTCCTGCTACTCAAAACCTGCTGTATAATGTCTTAATCCCCTATTTGACTCTCTTCTGCTCAGATTCAAATACCTTAAAACTTGGATGGAATGTCTAAAGGGGAGTTTTGACAGTTTATCTGAGAGGAGAACTACTACTCTCTGCATAATAGGAAGTCAGTTGGATTGCCAAGAAGGAAGCCTGAGACAGGCAAAGGCTTGGTACAGAAGCTTACAAAATGAGTGTGATTGCCCTTATCGGACTTCAGAGTATCTGTGAAGCATTTGAGTAGTGATCTAAGACCACTGGCAGTTTTGAAAGTACAAATATTGGCAACCTAGATTATTAATTCAGCAATTTCTCCGTTAACTGCTGCCTGCTTTCTAGTAGATAGGATCTCCTTTGGGAGCTTAAGCATGATTTTAACCAGGAAAGTCACTTAGATAATGCTGATCACTAGAAAATAGTTCTTCACAGATGTTGCTTTATTGGGTTCCATATTGGTTGAACAATAGTTGGCAAAGTAAGCTTTGGTTTCTCTGGAGTGCATTTGCTTCTGTGTCCTGTTTTATTAACTGCTATTCTGAAGAAAGAAAAGTCTTTTTTCCAGGAACCTGAAATTTTTTACACTTCAAATGAGTCGCAAGTAAATCCATAGTAAACAATTTCTATAGTTAAAATGCTAAAACTGCAAAGTTTATTGGAGAGAGCTAAAAGAATTTAAGGGAAAACAATGTATGGCCTGCCTATCTAGATAGAACAAATAGAAGCCACCCTGTGTTTCAAAGTTGTAGTTACAAAAGGAATTGGAGATTTGGAACCTTTCCTTCCTTTTGTGTTCCAAATGCACCTTCAGTAGTCAGATTCTTTATTCACCTGAGAGTTTCCTAAAGTTAGACAGGAAAGAGTTTTAATGTAGCTTTTCATAGACTTGTCAGCTGCCTAAATCCTGTTTTGCAAATGCTGATAGTGCTTATCATGACCAGGTGAGATGAGTACTTGCTTCTAAATTAAACAGGAGCAGATAATGATTGCTTTGGTGGTTGGCTAAAATCTAAACAAGATGTCAGTCTGCTATGACATCTTGTGCTCTTTCCTGTGGACCTGTGCAATATTCACATCCCAGCATTTGTATGTATTTTAAAATTTATTGAGAAATTATTACAGATGTATGCAGCATGTTGAGTCTTTAGAGTTGGGCTTGGTAAGACACACATACCCCAATCCCTCACCCCCCAGCTGTTTTTACACCCCCAGACATTGTCAAAGGTTTCTGAAAGTGGTGTGTCCAGCACAACTCAACTTTCCATGATCATTTCTCCTCTTGACCATAAAAACTTGGAGCTTACCTAGAAAGATGAGTCTCTTGGTGCACCTGCTGTCCTTAGTAGCCCTAGGGATAGATAGTTTCGTGCTGATCTCTTTACTGTCCTGAGAGCCACACTTCTCCTTTGCTTTTCTGAATCCTCATGAAGATGCAATGGAATTCTTCATGAAGATGGATTAAGTATTCTTTAGCCAGTAAGAGGTTCCTGTATGCCAATTCTGTGTAGCATAGGGATGGTTAAGGTAGTAACATTTATTGTGAAGGGCTGATGGGAACGAGGCAAGAAGAAAGCTGGTTTGTCCTCTGACTACTTCCAAAAAGCAGAATTCCCGTGGAAATCAAGTGTGTTTATGCTGTAGAGGTTTGGGTAAACTACTGAGTGACAGACCTGCTTGACAGATTCAGAATATATGTCACCAGACACTCCTGGTTATTTTCCTTCAAATGCAAACTCTGTCTCCATGATCTCTGTATTTTCTGTTTCTGCCACCAGCTTATCCCATCAAACCAGAACATTCAACTACCTTGCCATGTGCCCTTTGCCTTTTTTCACATTGTTCCCCTGCCATCTGTCTTTTCTATAATACTGTGTTACTGGAGTTCTTACTCTGTCTGCATCACTGAGTCTTTTAAAAGTAGAAAAATGCTTTCCTCCAAGTGTTTTGTAAATGTATTGTGTTGTATGTCTCAGTTATATTGGTTAGGAGAATGCATTAGTAACTTGCCAGAAGGTGTCTATGTACAACAGTAAGTATTCATGCAAGTGTAAGTACTTATTGGGACTTCTCAGACTTTTTTTTAATCTCCAGCTTGTTTATTAAAAATTGTGACAGATGTGCCTGATGTGAGTACAAAAAACTAACTGCTTTATTTCTTTCTTCTCCAAACCCAAGAATTTATCCCTTTGTACAGCAGCTCTCATGTACATTCTGAGTAGAGATCGTTTGAACATGGATTTAGACAGAGCTAGTCTAGACCTGATGATACGGCTTTTAGAATTGGAACAAGATGCTTCTTCTGCCAAGCTGTTGAATGAAAAAGACATGAATAAAATTAAGGAAAAAATTCGTCGACTGTGTGAAACTGTTCACAACAAACATCTTGATCTCGAAAACATCACGGTGGGTATCATGCTTTTATATGAAAGCCTTGGCAGTAGTGAAATGCTTAATAAAATGGAGCTTGTAAGAATCATCCTTAATGTCACATCTCCGAGCTAAGGAGTTGTGAAACTTTGTCTACCTTTTGTGTATATATAACTGTACTGCAAGTATTTTCTTCTTTACATTCAAAATTTCCTTTCTAAAAGGCTGTTGGTAGGATAAAGCTTTGTTCTTCGGCTGTTCCATTGAGTTTTCTCCTGCTAAGGGAAGCTTGTTAAAGGTGGCAGTTAAAAATAAGGAATATTTAAAATAATCATGTGTTTAAGGATCATGTTTAGATTATTTGACTCTCTTTCTTTGCCTAAATTTTATGTATACATTTACAAACATTGTGGTATCTTCTTGTGTCAGCTCTTATGTGAAGGCAAGAGTGGTGTTAAATTGAAAATGTGATGCAGGTTTTTCACTAAGAAGAATAAAAATATGTTCTACAGAAACTGATTTCACCCAAAGTGTGGTGACAGATCTGTTGATTTCCATAAACACTAATGAACTTTTTTCATTCCTGTCTCAAACATACTTAATTTTTAAGCTGCAAGAGAATGAATTGTTTTTATTTTTAAAAATGGCCACGGTTTAATGCTGGCATTAAACTAGCTTGAAAAATAAAGGGTAAGCTGCAGGTCTTTTTAAAAGAGTGTACTGAAAAAACTGATGATAGGTTGAGCAGATGAGTGGTTGTAGGTGGCAAAAACTAGTAATATGCTTTTGCCATATTGCGGTATAACAGATACTAACACAATCTTAATTTTTTTAACATCTTGGAATACATTCCTTTAATGTTTTAAAGATTCATATTAGGCTTTCACCATTTTTCATTTAATACTTATACCCAAAAGGAGAAGCTTCTGATTTTATCGTTTATGAAGGGAGCTTTTTTAGAGCTTTACCTCCACATGTTATGTTGCAATTCCTGCCAGTAATCCGCAGGTACAACTGTATTCCATCTTAGTCTAGATTAAAAGATTATATGCCTTGTTGATCTGACATTTTCTTTTGTAGTTTTTGTGACTTATTTTGTCTATCTAGGATCAGTTTGGTTTTGGAGTTTTTCCGCAAAATTCTGGCTATTGAACAGGTAGCTGAACTGGTATGAAAAGTCAGTATTACATAGCAGTAGAGAGGTTAATTTTGGGGAAGGAAGAGAATACTCACGGCATAATTACCGATCTTAATAATCAGTTTGTGGTGACAATTATTTCAGAGTTTGTTTTGTTTCCTACAATTCTATGAAATGTGCAGGTAGGAGATGCGTATTAGTTTAGTGGCCTTCAAAACACGCAAAAGAGGAATCGATTTGAGACTATTTTCTTCACTTCTAGTTTACTGTCTGAATTCATCTGTCACAATCTGAAGATACCAACGAGAAATGAAATTTGTTCTCTAGGTGGTAATCAGCTGGTATAATCAGTGTCTCATTTCAGTGCTATTTTGGCACTGAATGCAGATCATGTAACTCAGTCTGTGCCTGCCAGGGTCTTTTACATGATAAAATGTAAGACAACTTCCTTTATTAAGCATGGAACAGCTGCTACAGGTTCCTCATTGCTTAAGCATCCAGCTGCACATACGATTGTCTCCTATTTCAGTCTTTCTCATATTCATAATCTGAGTTAGCCTCTTTTTTTTTTTTCAATGAACTGTAGTTCTGTTCCTGTGTTTTCTTAGGCATGAGTTTTAAAGGGAGAGGATGTATCAAGAAAGGACTGTCTTGAAAGTTGGCTATGATTGAAGAGTAGTATTATCACAGACCATCAGTTTCAGCTGTAGTTTGTTGGTTGTTTTGGTTTTTTTCCTGGGGTATCTTTATTTCTGAAAATTATGTTATAATGTGTTGCAAATGTGTTGAATACTTTAGTACCTCACAGATGGAAACTAGTTCCCTCCCACATGCACGATCTAGAAACAGACTATATCATGTTTAAGAGGATATATGCAAGCCAAATGAGATGATTAGTTTCTCTTCCAATTTACGATAGTAGCAATTGTAAGTTGTGATAATAATGCGCTTCATATGTAGAAGAAAGTTGGTTTTACACATATCTCTGTCATGAGCTATAATAAGGAATCTCTGTTTTGTACCATGTGACGGGCAGAAAATACTAACAAAAATACAAGTCTTGCAAGGGTAAAGAAAAGATCTTTGCTTTTTCAGACTCATCCACTTAGAAACAGAAGGATTGCAGCAAACATTTTTATAACTCCTGTTTGTGCCGTAACCCATGGCACCTTCATTTTTTGGAATCTTGCACTGATCAGACAAAGATGATGAATACTGTCTGTCCATAAATAATGTTGTATGTATGGCTGTCTGAAGCTAGATTAGACTAATTTTGCAGTACTGAAATAGGCATTGAGACAGTTCTGTTTCGTACACTGCTATGAACTTAAAAAATGTACATCCAGACACTGAAAAGGAATTATCTATGTTTAATTTGTTTAGGGTTTTATGCTGTCTTAGAAGATAAAACCTGAAGAACTTAGCCTTCATATTAGGAAATGGTTCTTGTCTCTCAGGGAGCATAACCCTCTCTACTAATGCTTGCAGTTAGCTCCTCCCTGTTGCATCACAAAGAAAACCTTCAGAAGTGACTTCTTTTTTCAGCTAGTGAAATAAGGTGTTCTGTTTATTGCTCTCAGTGTAATGCTGAAAGCTTAAGGAGCTGTGGTTTGAACTTTTGGAGTTCAAATTCCATACTAATTGACATAAAAATTGGATAGAATAGATTTATTGAACAAACAAAAAAGGAGGGGGGGAAAAGGTGGATTTATGTCCAGTAGTATAAATACTAAAAAACTCAAAAAGAATATAATTTGAAGCCTTAAAACCCTTTGGGAGAAAACTAAGCACTGTATTTTAAACACTATATGGCCTTGGAGCTTTCATGGTGAAGGTATTTAAGAAGTTAACTACATATTTTGCAGCCATCAAGATCTCTAAGAAGAGTTTTTCATCAGCTTCCATTAATCTACTTTAGATTATACATAATTTCAGATATCCCTGTTAAAATATTTTTAGCCTCAGCCTACAAGAATGAAAGGAATATCTAAAGAGGATGGGAAAGCTTCAGAGAGAGTCAGGGAATTGTAAAACTGCTGTCTTCAGGTTCTCTTCTCTCCTCTTAAAATGCATTCTTGTTTAGTTGAATTCAGAAGGAAGGATCGTCATCCACTGCTTGAAATATCCTCATCTCCTTTAGCACTGTCCTTTTAACATACAGTTTTTAAAAGTGTGAGGTTTTGGGTCTTGTATTGATCAGTCATTAGATGAGAATACTGTAAGTGTGGTTAGTTTCCCTCCTGCAAGAAGACTTGATGAAGGGCTGTTGGCATTTAAAGGTAGTTAGCAGTTTCCCCAGTGGTGAAACAGTTGTGGGAGTAATTGCAGCTTTGTCTTTGTTTCTTCTGTAATGGGAGAACCGAGATACTGCTGAGTCCATGTGCTACTTATTGTAGCTTTGCTGCTGTGTTGTCTTCTCCCTGACACTTTCGTGATCCAAGAACCCTTCCACTTACATTGTAGAAGTTGTGTTACTATATACTCATCCTGAGCTTTCTCCAAAGAAATAGAAATACCTAACTTTTTGTTGAGAACTCTTCTTCATGAAGACTAATCTTCAGCTTTTTTATCCTCCTTGGAAATCAGTATTTGGAAAACCAGGGGAGCAGCTGAAGATGTTGAGGGAGACTCATACAATTTATAACTTGATTATCCAAATCAGTGGGGTGTTTACCAAAGCCTGGTGAGTACTGTTATTCCCAGGAATGCTGAGGTTTAAACTGGTATCCTGGAACATGCTGCTGCACAGGTCAAAGTAAGCACACAGCCATCCTTGAAGGATTACAAATCAAATGTGCTAGGGAGGAAAGGTAATTTGAGAGTGGTTGAATTCACTTGGCTTTAATGAAATCCTAGGGCTTTTTCTTTTGACCTTTTCATTAATGTATTTCTGTACCATACATGAAATTACTCATCTTATAGTAGTCCAGATTTGCTTGTGTGTTTTCCAGGTGTTACAGAAGTCTGTGCCTGGTCAGTTTTGTGTTAGCGTAAATTTATATAAAAGTTTTATTATAAACACTTGCCTTTCATTAGAGGCTGCTGGGAAAGACAAGGCATGATCTTGACTTTATAAATAATGCTAATTTTGGTTAAAAATACTGCAGGGGTTTAACTAAGATAAACACCTGAAATCTTTATGGCTTCCTTTTGCAGCATATAAACTTGCCTTTGTTGTTGAATTTTGTTATTTATTTCTCCTTGAAAAAAAAAGTTAATATAGTAAGATTTTCTATCGTGTTTAATTGGTATCTTAAAAGCACAAAATAACTGTTAGCTTCAAACAGCAGAGCCAATGTATCTAAGAGACAGCGAAGCAGTGTTCACTGTGGCTTTTTTTTTCTCCTGGCTGTGTTGTTTGTCCATTTCCTCCTTCTAGATGTTTCTACTGATAACAGGAGAAACAAAAGAAATTAGATTTACTGTTCTATAAATAAAGAAAAGTACCTTTTTATAAGTACCAAGGCATTTTCTAAGATACAGGTGTTTTTCAGTCTGTTGTTGCTCCCTCTGGTGGTTTTTCTACTCAGAACCTCTAAGTTTATGGTTTTCCATGATGTATATTCATATGATTTGATATATTTGCTACAGTTGCATATGGTGATTTCTCTAATTATGGAACCTAACTCTTTCAGACTGGACATTTGGCAATGGAGACATTACTGTCTCTCACCTCAAAACGAGCTGGGGACTGGTTTAAAGAAGAACTGCGACTTCTAGGTGGTCTTGATCATATTGTAGATAAAGGTATATTAGACGTGCTGCTTTGGTAGTGTGAAAAGTTATTAAATCTTAATAAAATGTTTCCTTTTCTTGATGTTCATTGTGGTTAAAAATAGAAATGTGTATTTTTCTTACCAATGTTGAAGTACCCAATTGATACTTTAGAATAGTTTGGGTTGGAAGGGACGTCCAAAGATCATCTAGCCCGAGGCTGCTACAATGAGCAGGGATGTCCTCCACTAGATCAGGTAGCTCAGAGTCTTGTTGAGCCTGACCTTGAGTATCTTTAGGGATGGGGCCTCAACTACCTTCATGGAAAATGTGTTCAGTGTTCTGCCACCTTTATCATAAAGAACTTGTTCCTAATGTCCAACATAAATTTACTTTTCTCTAATGTCAATTCACTGCCCCTTGTCCTGTCACTTCAGGACTTTGTGAACAGTCTCTCTCCAGCCTTCTTGTAGGCCTCTTTCAGATACTGGAATGCTCCTATTAGGCCTCCCTGGAGCCTTTATCTTCTTCAGACTGAACAACCCCAGATCTCTCAGCCTGTGCTTGTGAGAGGGGTGTTCCAGCCCCTGATCATTGGATGTGGGATTAAAAACAGTTTTCAGGTTAAACAGAACGTGTATAAAATGTTGCATGTGATGTGCAGTATTAAAAATAGCTTAAGTGTAGACAGAATACAGGCTACTGTGTTATATATCTGTACAGGGCACAAATACAGCATATTTATTCTAGAGTCAAATGTATTTTGCAGCCCTCCAGAATGATTTTCAGGCAGAATATTTTTAAGCCAAGTATTCCAGAGGAAGTCAGCCCTTCAGGAAGAAATTGTTGGGGCTTTGTTTCCTTGTTTTTGAGATAATGCCTTCATTATGTTTTTCAGGTCAGATATGAAAAGGGACATTTTTTAAATTATTTTTTGAGTTCAAGAATTGCTAGCTTTAACTTAAACAGTTAACACACAAGTATTCAACTTGCATGCAGTTTCTTACTTCAAAGTGTGGGGACAGTGCGTGCTGGACTTTTTTTTTTCACTTATAATAACAGTGCATTAAAAACAAAGTCATGTGCTATACAGTCTCTTGTTATCAAGAAATAAAATACATAATTTGTGGCAAGAAACCTATACAGCCAAAATTGTAAGGGCATTGTTGGCTTTATTTGGTGAGAGTTTCGTGAAGTGTTAACTAAGGTCAGCAGTGACTGAATAGCTAGTTTGTTTGTACACTTGACATTTGAAGACCTCTTACTGTGAAATACAACTTCTTTTTGTTGTTTAGTTAAAGAATGTGTGGATCACCTAAGCAGTGATGAAAATGAAGAGAAACTGGTTGCTTCATTATGGGGTGCAGAAAGATGTTTACGGGTCCTAGAAAGTGTGAGTATGAGGAGATGCATTTCTAAAACCTTCTTTTTCTCAAACAGGCCTCTTCAATGTCAGATTATGTCATTATGCAGTTACATGATAACATTGCTTATTTTTTAATAGAAAATTCTAACTTTCTAGTGTTGTATCAGTGTTCATGGAGAATTGGAATTTCTTAAAATTTCTGTGGCCATTCTCTATATATATAGCATTGCAAGTTTATTTTTGATAAGAACAACTGAATGTAACATGATGCTTTTCCCTTAAACTTCTACAAAAAGCTGCTCTTAATTGTTTTTGAGGTGTTAAGTTTGACAGTCTAACGCATGTCTGGTAATAAAACAGTGAAAACCAGCTTTTTCTCAGATTTAATAAATTGATGTATATTTTAAGAATTGCTGCTTTCAAACATCAGCTGGCTAAGCACTGAAAGAGAAAACTGCCCTGTAAGTCAAGGTAGGCCTTTAATCAGCTGAGTATATATATTGGGATGGTAAATATTTTTTATGAGAATGGTAGAGAACTGTGAACAGAATTTAAAACTCATAGTACTTTTGTAATTGACAGGAGCCATGAGCATGTTCTTCTCTTGTTTTACTGAGTTTCATATTTGTTGCCAGTGTTAAACTTTCTGTACGGTGGTACAATAAGCAAGCAGAAGAGTGCTGTGATATTTGAGCAGTGCATCTCTGCCTCAGAAAGCAACGGTGGAGTTCAGAGTACATGAATCTTAATGAGCACTTGAAACCCAAGGCAGAGGGCAGATAGCTACAGCGGTAACTTGTTTTCATCGTGCAAGTAGGACAGAGTCAGGACAGTGTTAAAAGCTGAGAAAAATGTACAATTGCTGAAAAACTGATTCAGGAGTGCAAACTTAAAGATCAATGGTACCTATCTCTTTACCTGCCTTTCAAACAGTAAGAAAAAAATCAGATCCAGTTTCTGTTATTGCAACAGCAGAAGAGCCTTGTTTAGTGGTAGAATATTCCAATTTGAACATAAGGGTGGTTTGGGATGTACTAAGATCCTTAGGAACATGGGAGAAATTACAAGAATCAAATTGTGCAAATTTGAGAGAATTTTTTTTCTCTTTCTGAAAATTCTGAATTTCAGTAAAGGGAATTAAGGAAAAACTTGATTTCCACTTCCCCACCCCCCACAGTTGGTTGCATAATAAGCTCTTGTAAGAGGTGATGAGGTGAAATCCTGAAAGCCACATCGTGTGCATCATTGTATTCTGGATTAAATTTATATATTTGCATACACATACACATTTGGGACACTGTAATGAATTCAGTGTTCTACTGTGGACAAACATTTTGCCACATGGTTTCTGTTCTTACTGTATCAGGGAAGGTGGTTTTATCTTCAATGACAAAATTCTGTGTGAATACTGGACAATGATATGTAAAAGTTTACACTGGATAATAACCCAGAAAGCAGAACAGAATTATGTAGCATAGTAGAGGAAGGGAATGTTTCTATTTCACAGTGGAAAAAAAGTCCCACTTTTAATACTGTTTTCTTCTCTCTTTAGGTAACTGTGCATAATCCAGAAAATCAGAGCTATCTGATAGCATACAAAGATTCACAACTCATAGTCTCATCAGCTAAGTAAGTTGTAACAAGAAGACATTTTTCCAGGGTGCTGCACATGATAGGGCAAAAAAAGCCCCAATAATTGTTACAGCAGAAGATTCTAGAAGGAAATATCCCACAATTTCCACTGTGCTTTTCATTAAAGTAATGCTGAAGTTAATTTAGATGAGAGTATGAGCACTACCAATATGCAGTGCTTTGATTTGTTGGTTCTGTAGAAGGTGCGAACTGAATTCAGCTTATGTACCAAGGTAATATGAACGCAGAAGCGGGCAATTGGGAAACTAATTTATTGCCATTTTGTTATGCTTAACTGTTCATTGAAATGAAACATAATGCAATTGACAGTGTAAGTAAAACTAAACTAGTTAAATTCTGTTCTTAGCTGTTCTTTCTGGCAAAGATGCTCAATATGGGTGAGGTTTCACTTGACTGACAGAGGCTGTATCACTCTTGTGCTGCTCTGCATGAGAGATTAAATAAAGCTGTAAACTTAATTCTGTAGACATAATTGGAAACATAACATCCAACCCCAAAATACAACACACATGCCCCTCACTCCCACTTACTATGCTATTTCCAACAACAAATGTATTTTTTTCATGGAAATCAGTGTTGTCAGTTTAATATCAAACTGATGTTAGACAGTAGAATCATGCATGTGGTCAAGTAGTATTATGAGGTTAAGATTTTACTGCTAGGAAGTCACACATTCTTTATTTTTTACAGAATGGAAATATCTCTGAAGACAGAACAAGGGGACATTTAGATAACACTGTCAGAGGAATATTGTGTCTTGATTGGAGAATGTGAGAGCCAGAGTTTGTTTGAGAGCCAGAGAGGGGGGATATCTATTGTAAGGTGATGTGATGAGGTTGGAAGGAAAAATTAACTCTTGAAATCTCAAGCTGATAAGGCTCTAAGCCACAAAGCTTTTTGAATTCTTGTTTTCACAATTTCAGTTGAGCTTATAAAAGTTTTTTTTTTATATGTGATGACTTCATTATCTCTCTCTATGAACTGAGCATCTGGGTATCAAAAAAATTCTACATAATGTCTGTTTACACAGAGTGTTTTTCCTGGTAAAAAGAATATTAAGGTGGAATGTCCTGTATGTGGTGGAGGTAATTCTGTTCTGTATCTTCATCCTGCAGAGCACTGCAGCATTGTGAGGAATTAATCCAGCGATATAATCGTGCTGAAGACAGTATCTGTTTACCAGACAATAAGCCTCTGCATCACCAGAATGTAACTAACCATGTGGGTAAAGCAGTGGAAGACTGTATGAGGGCCATCATTGGTGTCTTACTCAACCTGACAAACGATAATGGTAAAACAAACAACAAAAAAAGCATATTCTGTGTTAATGCATCACAAAGCATTCACAAAAACTGTTCTCTTTTATCAAAGTGCAATGCAGTAGAGCAGTTATGTATGGTAGATGCTTGCTTTACAGTAATTGGCAATTACTGTAAAGCCATTTGCTTTGGCAAAGTGAGCCTTGTTTGTCTTCAGGGCCAAAAGGTTCTTGTCAACCTGCTTAAGATTATGAGAAGGAGTATTTTCCAAACTGAGCCTCTACACTCTTTTTATTTACAGAATGGGGTAGTACCAAAACAGGTGAACAAGATGGTCTGATAGGCACAGCTATGAATTGTGTGCTTCAGGTTCCGAAGTTCCTACCTCAAGAACAGAGATTTGATATTAGGGTGCTGGTAAGCTGTTGCAGTTGTTATATTAACAGATCACAATCTGCCCTATTCTTGTGCAGTTGACTACTCTGGTTCCAATTAAGGAGCAGCCTCTACAGTTTTTATTCACCTTATATGTAGTTAATGATGTACTTCAAGAAAGCCTCTGTAACAATTTATGCTTTTGACCTATAACCATTCTCCTTGGATTTACTGGGGAAAACACCACTGGTAAATGAACAGAGATTTGGCTAAATTAATCTGTGAATTATCTAATTTTCAACTGTCTTCCACTTCAGAAATATAGGGGATGTTCCTGTTTGAGATAAAGGCTTTGTCAGATTCACCTCAGCTTATGTAAAATGGCCCTGTATAGCTTTCATAACATCAGTGAAATTATGAAGAGTCTTAAGAACATATGAAGGTTGGAAACCTGAATCCATCATCTATAAATGGAATCTTAAAGAATTGCAAAACCATATTCCTTCATACAAGTTGTAGCGTAACAGGGATCTCCTTTTGCCTCATGTTTCTTTAAATCCTGATCCTTCTATCACACTGTTTCCTAAAGGTGTGCTATTAAGTTTTGTATCCTCAGATAAGATAAGGCATAAAAACATTATTTATCTGGATAAATGTGTTTTGGAAATTTATCCCTTTTTTAATGTGTGTAATTCTCTTTTACTCTCCAATTCTTGCAGGGATTGGGTCTGTTGATCAATCTAGTAGAATACAGTGCTCGGAATAGGCACTGTCTTGTCAATATGGAAACATCGTGTTCCTTTGACTCATTCTGTACGGGAGAAGGAGATGATAGCTTAAAGATAACTGGACAGATTGATGCTGTTCAGGCCCTAGTGCAGGTAAGAAATGTAGTTTTCCTGTAATAGTATTTCTCATTATCAGACTGTTAAGGGGGAAGGGAGAACTCAACAAGGAAGATTTGTCAGAATTTGTTTCTGTTTAGTATTTTGAGTAATAGATCAGAGTGGGGAAAGAGGAGTGCTGCTCACAATTTTGAGATTACAGCAGCTTTCCTTGTAAAAGACACTTACCATTATCACAGACATCCAAAGGCTGCTGTCATGCTTCATAAAGCTTTCTGGTTCCTATATAGTTTATTTCTAGTTTTCATCTTCCTAAATGGTTTAGTTCTAGTTTGATTTAAAACCAGCTGTAAAAGCTACTCTTTTCTTACATGCTTTGCTGACATAGATTTTAGGGTTTTTAAGTACTGTCTTTTTAGGAGTTTGATATTTTATTTTTTTTAAAAGTATCATGGTTTATGAGAAAATACAGATGCATTAATGGATGTGAAACAGCATTCTTAAATGTTGTATTGATTAACTTGCAAAAAAAAAAAAGATGACAACAATTTTGGTGAATTAGTTCTATCATAAAAACTAAAAAATAATTGGAAGGGAATTTCAGCCTTTTTATTTAAGTGGAGGTGATTTTATGAATGCTTTAACAGTTCTTCTATTTAACTGGATGGAAGGCTACAGCAGATTAAGAAGAAATTCAACAATTAAAAAAATACTGTTTTGTGTACAGCTTGGCAAGGCAATATTTAAAACTGGTGATTGCATGGTTTGGGAGATAATTCACAAATGTGTCCAATATGAGATTGCTGATTCAGACACATCCTTCATAAGCTGCTTTCAGTTAACCTATCAAATTTTGGGGGTGTGTACCCCAAAAGGGAAAAGCTAAGATATCAAAAAGGGGACAGCTAGCATGAAAAGAAAATGAGGACTGGTAGAAAACAAAAACTGACAGGAAAATACAACAGCGTTTAGTCTTTATAGTGTCTCAAAAAAAGTTATTTAAACACTTAAGAGGAGTCTGCAATCTGGCTTAGCACTGGGGAGGAAGGGAGGCCTTTTCTGTAGTTTTGGGATAAATTATATTTTCCTTCGAAGAGAAAGCTATTGTTAAGAAAAGTATTGAAGACCACCTGTACTAAGGGGTGAATTGTGAGGGGAAAGTAAACTTTATACAGTATTAATTCAATGTGTTTAGGATTTAACTTATAATAGTTCTCCTGAAATTTCCTCCATTAGCTATTTCTTGAGCGTGAGCGAGCAGCACAGCTGGCCGAGAGCCAGACAGACGAACTGATTAAAGAAGCTCCTGCTGCTCAGCATGATAAGAGTGGGGAATGGCAAGAGACAAGTGGGGAGATACAGTGGGTATCCACAGAAAAAACAGATAGTACTGAAGAGAAAGATAAGAAGGAAGAAGATGATGAAGAACTTGATCTTAATAAAGGTATGTTGTCTGGCTGTGATGAGCTCAGAAAAGGCAAAGAACACTATGATTGCATCAATTTCTGCGTTGTCCTCTGCTTCCTATGTACATGCAGTCTCTTGGGCTGAGATTCCCTCAGTGTACCCCCAAGAGAGACCGGTACAGATCTTCTGGAGCAGTTCAGAGCTGAAACGCGAGTAGTGCAAGAAGTGATGGTACTTATTTTCTTAATAGCACCTTCTGTCAGTTCCTTTTCAAAAACGAAACCAAAGCCCCAAAACAAACCTTTTTTAGAGACATGTAAGAAATATTCCGGAAGAGATGGCTTTTAGACTTTAATCTTGCTCTTCTGAAATAGTCCTGAAAGTGACCTGCCTTAATTTTTTTGTTTCCTTTTGTTTGTTTGCTTTGGGTTTGGGGGGGGTGTGTTTGTTTGTTTATTTACAGTATCTTGTTTCATGCTACTTTCAGGGGTTTTAACTCCTTCATTGTTTGTATGTATACTACTTCTGTCCTCATCTTTGTATCTGAGTTCTTCTTCCTCTTATCAGTGATGTCTAGGTACCTGTGTAATGCCTTGATGTGCTGCACTATTGCTAGTTTTTTGCAGGAATTTGAGTATCTCTAAGCTGATTTACATAGTGTGTCATGTTTGCAACATCAGTCCTTGTTTAATCTTCTAATAGGCATGCTTGGGGTATTGTTTCCTCCAACCTTCCTTTATATACTGCCTTCTTTTTGTAGCTTACTTAACTGGTGTCTGCAGCTATTTGTGGTTTGCCCAAAAATGCTGTCATCAGCAAAAAGTGCTATATCCATTATCCTTAGCACAACAAACTTCTTTTAGTGGAAGTGTTACTGGCTTAAGGTATTGCGTCAAACTTTTATATTTGTATTTTGGTGTGTTAAGCATACAGCTTACACATTAAAATGACAAATTCAGTATAATGAGTTGAAAGTGAATGAACAGTGTTCTGTTCAGGAATGTGCTGCTAAGTACAAAGTTTGTCTGGGGTATTTTAGCCTCAGTCTGGAAGTCTCAGTCCGAAGGCTCATTTTGCTTTTACAAAAAAAGAATTCTGAAAAGCAATAATGAAAGATTGTATTTGAAGCAGTAAAGATAGCAGCTGCATAGAGAATACAATACACTCTGTTGTCTCTCATTACAGCTCTTCAGCACGCTGGGAAGCACATGGAAGACTGCATTGTGGCCTCATACACAGCACTGCTTCTAGGCTGTCTCTGCCAAGAGAGTCCAGTAAGGGAATCAGTCAAGAGCTTTCTCTTAAGTGCAATACCATTTTTAGCACAGTAATAATGTGCAGTACTGAAGTGGGTTTGTTACATTAGACTCAATGTGAGCTGGTATGCTGATGAAGCTGCACCAATGTATACAGCTTTATGAAGAGTTGCTCGTTTTAGAGTTTGGAGTGTTATCAGCAATCAGTTCAAGAATTCTCAACCCTTAAAATTATAAGGGGAGATTCTCTGTATGTCAGGAGACTAATCTGGTGAGGTTTATAGTTCCTGATCTTGTAGGTCCTGGGGAGGCCTGAGAGTAAGAAGGACCTTTATTGAAACAAAAAAAAAATACTGAAACACAACAGCTACAACAGATTTTTAGTAGCTGTTGTTTCTTGAAAAGATAAACCTATTAAACATATGAATATTGTTTAAGAGAGATTTAAATCATAGGGATGACAGCAAAAGCCATCTTAATGCTAGGAATATATTTGTCTTACTGCATTTCACTTACAGAGTCATACAGTTTTGTATCAGAAAAATATTTTCAAAATTAAAATAGTTTTTTGTTTTATTTCATAGATCAATGTGACTACTGTGAGGGAGTACTTACCTGAAGGGGACTTCTCAATAATGACTGAAATGCTCAAAAAATTTCTCAGTTTTATGAATCTTACTGTAAGTAATACGTATTTTAAATTGCTGCATGTGGATATTTTTGTAGGTGTGCCTTCCATTAATAATCTGTACATGTTTAGTAGAAGGATTTAATATTTTTCAGTTTGTTTCTTCAGAAGAGCACAGGGTGATTTTGGTTTTAATTACTGAAAACCTGTTCAGCTATCATTTGGTAGTAAATGGAATGAAGCTACTTTGGTTCCATTTGATTATGACTAGGCAGGAAATACTTTTTGTAATCCTCCTCCTAAACCTAACTGCTTTTACTGATGCATGATTCTAAATACTACTAAAATTCTGAAATGAACCTAGCTCTCAAATATTTTAAAGATGTGTATTGCAAATGCTTATTTGTTACTTTTGTTTTCTATTAATTTTCCAGTGTGCTGTTGGAACAACAGGCCAGAAATCCATCTCTAGGGTGATTGAATACTTGGAACACTGCTAGATACTTAACTTCCGCTGCAGGCACTCTAATGCTGGAGCTACCCTTAGACAAAAGAAGTCGTCATGAAAGAAGTCCTTGAAGGATATACCAAGAGCATTCATCTGTGTCATTCGTGTTCAGATTTTTAAGGCTACCTGGTCTCTTAACCATGCATTCAGCATTTTCTAAAGACAGTTACTACATCAATCTGCAACTATCAAAAATGAGGGGGAAAAGGTTCTGAGGAAAGTAAATAAATAAACCATGCTGTTTATGATGCAGTGCAGTATTTAAATATTTTTGGCAGGGTTTACCCTCCCTATCTTTTTTTCTTGCTTTGTTTGTGACAAGTTTCAAGAGGAAAAACTTGCTGCTGATAGTGCAACTGCTGTTTACTGTTGAGCCACTGTTTCATGCCAGCCAGGTGCAAAGGCAGCTTAGCTACTGAGGTATCAAACAAATGTTCTAATAAAGAAGTTCTGGACAGCAGCACTGCTCCTATTTGAGTTTAATTTGCTCTTGCTTTTTTTATTACTAGATTATTCCAAAATCTTAAAATATAAATTTCTAAATACTTTTGTGATCTTAACTACTGTCTATATTTAAAATTTGTTGGAATCCAAAGAGGCAAGGATTGGATAGTTTATTTTTTATACTGTTTTGATTGAAATTAGGTTGTTGAGCTGTTTCTCAGTTCTAAAACTACCATGGCCCATGTACTGTAAACTGATAGACCATAACACTTTGTAGTTTCAAGAAGCATTCAAACCCATAAACATACAAAGCCATTTGAGGGTATGTTATCCACAAAAGAAAACCTAACTGTTAAAAGTTGTGCCCTGTTTAAAAAAAAGGCGAGAAAAAAAAAAATTAATCCCAGGATAGTTTACACATTTAATAAGCAAAAACTTTGAAATGCTGTTGTAATTTGTTTGAAGGAAGCACTTGAGATGTATTTTATAATGCTCAGTACAAAGAATTTGGATGTTTTAGGGGGAAGAATTTTCAAGAAGCTAAAACACCAATGGGGATTAATGTTTCCAGCTGACATAATCTTTCTATTTCATTCTTCTGTAGTATGACAAAGTTTAAATGCATACAACACAAAGCCTTAAATTGCTGATATAGCGAAGATTTTGTTCAGTCTGAGGTCTAGTTCACAGCAAAGCATTGTGTTTGAAGACTCAAATGGAACAAAGAATCCCAGAAAATAAGTGATTTTTTTTTTCTTGCACTCATTATTCAGACCAACAGAATTGGTAATTATTTTTATTGAGATGGTCTTGAATATTTGCAGACTGTTCTGAGTTCTGCTTCATTGACATTTTTAAATACCTGTATAGGTAGTGACATCATGTTACTCTATTGAATTTGTAAAACTTGAAGCCATAAAAATATTAGTTCTGTGTATAATGAGGAGGAAATAACAGGAAATCTAACCTGCTTTTAGATCTTGTGTTATCTCCATGTATAAAGTTAAGAACTTGTGCTTTTGTATCAGTGCCAGCTGTAAATTTTTACATACAGTGGCTGCCTTCTATGTCTTCCTATTTTTGATAATGCAGATTGTTGGGAATTCTGTAAGGAAGTAACTGATTAGTGGCAAAAATCCTGTGTTGGTCATACCTTTTTGCGTTTTCTCTCATCACCTTCTAAAACTTAGGGTATCAGTGTAACTTAGAAAAGTTTTTGAGGTTGTATTCCCCTTAGTAAAATAATTAGTATTGGGAGAGAAAGACAAGCGGTATGCAAATGATGGACAGCAGTAGGAAACTACCAAATATTTTTCATATCTAGTTTTCTGATTTTAAGGATTTTTTTCAATCATTTTTTTCTGTGGAGAGATGGCAAGAGAAAATAAAATAGAGATGTGATGATGGGGGAAAGCAGGGACAACTACCTTTCTTTGTTACACTGGTAATTGGTTGGGAATTGGTTTGCCTCAGTGTTTAACAGTTTTTTAAAAATGTAATTAATTGTCAAGCACTGACAAATGCAGGCTTTTTTTTTTTTGAGGGTGGGGGGAGAAATCACCCTATGAACTGCAGTGCATTTTTGTGTGTTAGACCCTCAAATAACTCTGCATTAAAGGGTACTTGAGGCCAACTTGCAAATTAAAGTTTTAAAGTAACTTTTTTTCCATTGTAAATATTTGTGTAAATACTCTCAATTGGAAATTAGAACAGTAGAGTACTTTTCTGAATCCAATCCTATTTTTATTTTATACAGTATTTCTCAGCTGTGATCTTTGGAGCAAAAGCCAACGGCAGGAAAAATAGTTTGTACCAGTTTCATGAAGTATGTCTTTGGGTTTTTGTAAATAATTTTAACTCAAATAAAATTGCTACTTTCAATACATATCTTGTCTTTTAACATGCAATAAAACACTCCTCTGAGTGATTGCAGAAAGAAGGTACTGTCAGGTAAATTGTTAAAAGGGAGAGAAGGAAAAATAAAAGGAGAAAAAAAATTAGTAGAGGAACATCCTGAAGGTAGTGCTTGGTTTTTCACTGGTGATTTGGGACAAAAAAATGTAGTGCCTGGACCTGGGGCTGTGGTCAGTTGCACCAGCTAAGCCTTGGACTTCTGTGCAGATGTTCTCAGTCTTGTGATGCATTTTGGAGTTCACATAAATTGTTCTTGTTCTTTCAGCTGAAGAGGAATGTAACAACTCTGAATTGTAGTTAGAATTACAAAAATATGATAAAGCATAGGGGAAATAGGGCAAGTCTTATTACGGTGATACTTTTCACATCAGGGGGCAATGCTAAAATGCATAAAAATGACCAAATTACCATGAGCATTGCTGTGCTTCTCTGAACAATGCTTTAATGTCAGGATGGATTTTTTCCTATGGATTTTCTTTTCCTTAGTACAACTAGGTACAGATCCAATATGCAATAATTCATGAGCTGTAAAGTGAGTTCAATTATCATGTGTCACCTCTGTGCCACTTGAACAAGCATCAGCGTAATGTAACTTCAGTTCTTTGCTGTGAAGGGATGCTACTGGAGGTTGAAATATGGAGCAGTATGTTATTAGTATGTGGCCTACTAAGAGGCAAATACAGTGTTATGTAAGCAAATGTTTCTGAAACAAAAGGAATGCCATCCAGTAAAAGTATTTCCTCTTGGGTATTTTGCCAGTAGATATGTAGTAGAAGCACTGTGTGAGTGCTCTGAGATGTCCTGGAAATCTGAAAATGCTGATGTCAATTGTGAAGCTTCTCTAGAAGATTTGGGAGTTTAGACTTTCACTTCAGACTGTTTTGAAATATATGGTTTGCATAGTAACAGTGATCCAGTGTGATGTGGCTCTGATGTATCAGAAACTAAATGTGAAAGCAAGTAGCATTACTGGGGATGATTTCTCAAGATGGCCTCCTGGAGATTTCTTGTGCTATCAGCAAATTGTCTCAGAGCAGATGACTGGACAGTGCTTACAAAGGTATAAAACCTTCATTCTTCCACCTGCTCCAAATGTGCAGCCGGAATAGTGCAGTTCTACTAGAGAACTGAAAAATAACTGCATGGCCACTTCTGGTTGGACAAGAAGATAGTGGGAATTCTCAGAACAATTTTAGGGTGTTACTTTTTTTTTTTTCTTTGTTAGCTTTTTCTGCAACAGAATGTTCTAACTAAAGTTCTTGGGTTTAGCCATGTTTTCAGGCTCAGGTACCACACTGAATTGATAAAGCAGTTTTTCATGCCAGACGCACTGTCAGATATTCTTTCTTCTCTCATTTCTCCTTTCTGGACATCAGTAATTTTTCTCTTGAATAAGCAGAACTCAAAAGCATACTTGGTTGGCTGGGACTATTACTACCAGTCAAACCTAGGCAGCTTCCAGTAAAGTGTGTGTTTTTTCTCATTAATGTGGTACTTACACTCTTGTTTAATGGGCAAGGAAAACATAGAGAGGACTTAAGTGGCTTCTGTTCTTCTGCATCAAGCCCTTCATTGTAGAATGGTTTGTTAATTGAGTGAAGATGAGATGGGAATTTGCCACAAATCCTGCTAACCCAACTGTTTTCAAAACCAGACCAATATAATTCTTGATCCTGCTTCTTCCTTTGTGGTGAAGGATTCTTCCAGTTTCCTAAAATCAAAGACATTCATATGTAATTTTTTTTAACCTGTCTTAAAGTTCCCCTATCTAAGAGACCTTATTAAGATGTTTGCAGCGTCACTAGGTGCAGATAGTCTTACTGTGAATTATAGTGAAACCATTATGAATAATGCAGCTGCTTAAAGTCCTTATCCAAGGGCAGATTGATTTACTAATGCCACAAGGATCTTTATTTCAACTGTGAAAATTGAACTTAAAGCTATAGATTAAGCCTTGTATTGCCACACTCTGTGACAGAGCACTGTGCTGATGCAGAGATTAAGAAGCCCTGGAAAAAGCAGTCCTCATTGGAAAGATAGTGAACTACACTGGAGACTTCATGTCTTCCAAACTGTCTTCCAACCCCCAGCATTGGTACTACCTGATGAACTTCTGTATCATCAGCATAGAGAAGACTAGTCTTGAAGTGTGTGGAAAGCTAGATTGCTAAATAGTAATTGTTCAGACAGTAGTACCTATGATATAGACTCCACATTCTGATCTGTCTTAGATGGCCCAAAGTTATTTACAGGAAGGTTCGTTGTTGGGTAAATATTACTGGGGAAGAAAAGTAAAATTTGCAGAGTAAAATTAGGTGATGTGCAAATGAGGACTCTTCAGAGTAAAGGAAAGAATAACAGGAATATTATCCCACTTTTGAAGCTGACCCTGTGACTGTGCTGGAACAGCAGTTCAGCATTGGTTGGTTGAGTGAGTCGCAGTGGATTGTGTTTGTTGCTCTTTTCCCTGAACTCTCTAGCTATGTCACTTTACCCTCTTAAGAAGATTAAAAGTGTTCTCACCACTGAAAATAAGGAATAAAGACACTGAAAAGAAGATATTTTATCAGGAGAAAGAGTTCAGTCAAAGGTGCCCCAAAGAGTTTAATTGTGGAGATGAGTATTTACCATCTGGATAAATATTTCTGTTAAAGACCCAACCTAGACTTCTTAAACAGGTGCTTAAGTCACATTGTTTTCCAAATTCACTGATGTTTAATCAGTAGAAGCCAAAACTTGATAAAAGCTGCAAGGGCCACAACTGGAAGAAAATTTTGAAGCCCTACAAATACTAGAAATAATTTTTCTAGCCAGTGACACACCAAAGAAAATTAATTTAACTGGCCTATTTGATGGAAGGAGGACTTGTGAATATGACTGGTGACAACTGAAGCTCTTTGGTTTTCTTCTGCAGTAGTGTTCTACTTCTTGGAAAGCAGACCCTGATCAAAACTGTGGGTATATCTCTCGGTGTGCACACACATGCATGGATCTGCACATGTAGGGGTGGATTTTTCTGCCGTTACCAGTACCTAATGCATGAAAATCAAGGTAAAAGGCATTCCTGCACAAGTTTGAATGGGAAAAGAGCATAAGGAGTTGCTTTTGCATCAAATGAGACCATTCAGAAGCTATGCATGCACCTTAGTGCCTCTAAGAACGATGCCAAAGTTGTGGACCTTTGTTTTTTTTAAGACAGATATGCTGTTTGCCTCTTATGTACTTCTGGGGCAAAAAGTTTTAAAATACCCAGTCTGTGTTGTTTTCTGGTCTGCTGTTTAATTTGTAGGCTCTGCTTGAATGGAATTTAAGTACAAACCATATGCAAAACTTGCTTTAGAGTCCAGCACAGAGCCGCAAAATTAATGGAGTGGATCATCTCCCTTATTAGGAAAAGCTGAGGGAGCTGAGTCTCTAGGTTGGAGAAAAAGGGACCTCAGGGGTTACCTCATTCAGGTTTATAAATAACGTGAAGGGTGAATGTCAGGAGGATAGAGCCAGGCTCTCTTCAGTGATGTCCAGTGGCAGAAGAAAGGGCAGTGGGTGCAAGCTAGAGTATAGGAGGTTCCACACTAACGTAAGGAAAAATTCTCTGAGGGTGACAGAGCACTGGAACAGGCTCTCCAGAGAGGCTGTGGAGTCTCCCTGTAGATATCGGAAAACTTCCTGTGTGCTTTATGACCTGCTCTAGGTGCTCTCTAGCAAATAGCAGGGTGCTTAGATTAGATGATCTTTCAAGATTTCCTTCCAATCTCTAACATTCTGTGATACAGATTTTCTGAGGCATGCTAGGTTCAAAAGGTTGATAGTCAAGTTACTGAGCCTCAAAAAGTAGTTTAGTAATGTGTTACATAAACTACTGTTTAACATCTGGTGTCATTTTGCTGGCTCATATTTAAACTTTTGCCTTCATTCAGCAACCAACTTTAAGGCAAAGGTAGCTTATTCAAATAAAAAATGCTGGCATGTTTGTCTAGCTTCAAATGCTATAATGAAATTATACTTTATCAGCAGAAATGGAGCACTGTAAATTAAAGTGATGCAATTATTGTTTGTACTCTCCTTTGCCCTATTTTTAAAACCTGGCAATAAATTTTTAAAAAGAAAAATGTAATCTTCCTGATGGAAAAATCTGTTTGGAATTGGTGTACTGAGTACATTCACACATAACATGGAGTTTGAAAATGGAGTTTTTAATCTTGAAAACCCCCTTTTTTTCCCCCATCTGTGATACCTTAGATTACAATGAAAGTCTTAATGAGGTTTTGCAAGAACAAATTTGTAGCTGTTTTGTTCCACGTAACTAAAAATTCCTCTTTCCTCATTCTCTTGCCTGACCAACCCCCAGGCTTTCTACGATGGTGTAATTACAGCAGTGACCAAGGCAAGACCAAGAGATGTCATCTGTCTGGATTTTTGTAAAGCCTTTGACCCAATCCCCCCACAACATCCTTCTCTCTAAGCTGGATAAAGATTTGATGAGCAGACTGTCCAGGAGATAAGGAAGTGGTTGGATGATTGCATCCAAAAGGTAGTGGTCAATGGCTTGATGTAAAGTGGCGTCTCTCAACAATCTGTACTGGGACCAGTGCCATTCAGTATTTTCATCAATACTGACAGCAAGAGTGAAGGCATCTTCAGCAAGTTTACAGACAGTACCAAGCGGAGTGGTGTGGTTGCAAATCTGAAGGATGGGATGCCATCCAGATGGATGTGGACAGGCTGGAGAGGTGGGCTAATGAGAATCCACAACCTCTCTGGGCAGCCCGTTCCAGTGCTCTATCACCCTCAGAGTGAGGAAATTTTTCCTCATGTTCACATGGAACCTCCTGTGCTCCACCTTGCACCCACTGCTCCTTCTCATCATTGGACATTACAGAGAAGAGCTCAGCTTCATCCTCCCATCACTTGCCCTTATTTTAAAATATGAGTGAGGCCAGCCTTCAGTCTCCTCAAACGTGAAGCGACCCAGCTCCCTCACCCTTTCCTCATAAAGGTGAAGTTCCACCCCATCATCGTTGTGGAGTGTTTCATGTAGTTCCCTGAAATCATTCTTGCTCTGAGGGGCCCAGAACTACTGCCTCACGGCCTGGTTATCCTGTACTAACTCTCGTCAATAGGGGTGTGGGGTCAGGTCAAGAGGGGTCAGGTCAAGATTCAAATAAGTCTTGGCGTAAAGAAAAACGAAAACCGATGCCAAACAGCTGGTGAAATGCGTTTGTTAGATGGGACGTGAGCAGAGTGAAAACGGGAAGCAAAAGGAGAGAAAAATGTAGAGAGGAAGGGAGAGAGCGAGAGAACACGGCAACGGTCACAGCTTCTTGGCGGCTGCGCACACTCAGGTGGAGTGGGGAGAAGGTCCTCTGCGGCGGAACGGTGGCAACGGCTGGTTGCGCAGCACGAGAGGAGGAAGTCGTGCGGCAGCGGGGAACGCACGTTATAGAGCAGTGCAAAGCACCGCAGAGCACAGAGAACGGCACAGTGCCGTAGGTGCGCTGATAACACGCGGTCGCCCGGAAGTTGCCATTCTCCCACCTTCGCCCGCGGCGCAGCGGCAGTGCCTCCGGAGCTGTGCAGAGTGCGGTGTGCACAGTGGCCCCTAGGTGGCTCTGTCGCAGTGCTCCCAAAGCAAGGAACGCGCGAGGTCCCGCCCTGGCAGAAACAGTGGCTTTAAGCCCAAGTGCCAGGCCGCGTCATACCCTGCCTGAGACAACAAACCGGTCTGTATCTCACACACTGCTAGCTCCACAGAAACGCTGACCTGACACGAAATTATCGGTCCAGAACTGTCACACAATAGTAAGGACCAGTACTAAGTGGTTTGCAGAGCAGGACACAGTAGTGGTAGAAAACAGGAAGCAGTTTTCCTCAGAGTCACCTCTGAGTGACTTGCCAGTTGTCAAGTCCGATTGTAAGAATGGATACTGAAGTACAAACTCAGTTGTTTGAGGTGCTGTGAAAATTGTGAAACTCATTATCTCCTGTTGTCAATGTTCTAGAGTAACCAACATTATAAGCACCAAAGGAACAAAAAGAAGATGACAGCTCTTCTGTTCTTTATACTCATAAGCAGAGAACCAGGAGGTCCAGCCCTGAATTACAGCTTCCCAAACAAGCTCCCCAGGATCCTGAGCTTAATACTGACAACTATTCC
The DNA here is from genome assembly GCA_013396835.1 of Psilopogon haemacephalus. Lineage (NCBI taxonomy): Eukaryota > Metazoa > Chordata > Aves > Piciformes > Megalaimidae > Psilopogon > Psilopogon haemacephalus. The sequence continues at coordinate 1,103,907 of VWZI01019326.1, forward strand.
TCTTGCAGGCTTCATTTTGACTCCTTTATGGGAAAAAAGGTAAGTAAATGAGTCCTGTTGTTACACTGCCTTCTCTGATCTCCCCTACAGCCAGCAACAACCCTGAGAAATTATCTTGCTGAGTTTCTGTAGCTCTTTGCAGCACCTGATGAGTTGTTGAAATACATCTGAAGTTTCTGTGTTCTGCCCTTGGGGGGGAAGGCCACATCTGCCGGGCTATGCATGTATAAGCAAAGGAGGTAAATGTGTAGGTGCACCTGGCTCCAGAGCTCCTTGTTTCTGAAAGGAACCCGGCATGGGGGAAGCAGCACAGAGCAGGTAAGTCCATTGCTACTCAGAAACTGTCACAGTGACTGGGAGGTGCTCATGTTGTTTCATAACAAGTACTGCACTCTAATCAGACTGCAGAAGAGTTTGAGAAATGTCCTGAGCATATACATTGCTGATAATAACATGAGATCTGGAGTGGAGTATGAGGCTTTATGAAAGACAACTTGTAACCTGCATAGCATTAGATAGATTATGAGAAAAGCCACCACACCTGCCAGAGGGCACAGATGACTTTAAAAAGAGATCATCTATGAATATTGTAGGATCTCTTTAGTTAGCTTCCTTGCAGCACTTCTAAACACAAGATTAATATTAGCAAAGACAGATCTCCACTAGTGTTCTGGCAGACAATACTCTAGTCTCTGTTTATTTGTCACTATTTGAAGAGAGAGAACATATTGATTAAAAATAGACTTCTTGGAAACTTGGTGGAGGAAAAAGTGTTGAGGTGCCAGTGTTGACACATGAACTGTAGAGGTATGAAAAGAGCTGATTATCCATGACTCCAGCCCAAGTGGTGTGGCCAAAGAGAGCCTAAAAGCAACTTGACAAATGGCTATGGTTTCTAACGTGTCACAGTGGCCAGTAGAGGAAAGATTGTGACCACGAGTTTCAAAAAAGCTTCAGAAACAGTCCTACTAACCACAGGGTAGCAAGTTTAGATTAATTTAAATTTTTTCTTTTTTTTTTAGAATTTATATGCCGTAATAAAACACAGGTAGCTGATGAGGTACTTGGCTAAATACTGAGAGGAACCAGCTGCCGTAATATTAAGAGAAATCTTAAGTAATAATTGCTCTTAAAACTCCAAAGGAGCTTAAAAATAAGCAGACGAGTGAGACACAGAAAATATAACCATGCAAGTGTTGGTTGAAAGGAACTCAGATAATTTAGTCCAGACGTGTGCTCAAAGTGAGGTGGGTGACCAAACTAGTTCAGGTCAGCCAAGTCTTGAAAATCTCTAAAGATGGAGATTTTACAGCCTCTGTAAGTAAACCACACAAGTCCTGTACAACTACTTTGGTGGAAGAAAAATGTGTCCAAAACATTTTTACAAATCAAATTTTTCACTAAAGCCTCCTAGAAACCCTAAGCTATGCACAGAGACAGGTCCTCTGTAGGACTGATAAACCTTCAGTCCAAGGGCTTAAAAGAGCTGAGCAGAAATAACAATCCCATTTGTTCAGAAAAGGAGGACACTGCAGAGTTACCAGGAGATGTGGGCTGAGTGCTGCACAGTTGCATGGGTTCATGATTGACTTTACAAGGGGATTGTGGTGGGTGGGAAGGGTGATGGACTGCAGGGTTTTTGACAGTTTGTATTTCTTTATTCATGATAGTCAAATACAAAATTAAATGCCAAGAGCTGTAGAAGCTGCACTGAATTTGGCATAATGAAAAACCAATGAAACTCAACACTCAACACATAAATGTAATGTACATGAGGAAAAGTAACTGTATCTAAATCAAGTTAGACTCCAAATTAACCATTTCTAATAGAAAAAACCAAAACAAACCAACCAAACACACACATACACACAAACAAGAACAAAACGAAACCCAAAAACTAAGTCTGACTTGAATTTCACCAGAAGGCAGAAAACTGTAACATTAGGTACTATTAACAAAGCAAAAAGAAAAAAACAGGAACTATCTTTATACCACAGGATGCATCCAGAAGTTAAATAGCCCAGAATTATTCAGCTTGAAGGAGAAAAAAAGAGGTATGTGATTGGAAACAAAAAAACTGAAATACGATGTGGAAAATGTAAATAAGGAATGACTGTTTCTCTCAGATCACTCCTTCATTCTTGCAAGAGAGAACCTAGTGTAATTACCAGGTAATAGAATTTAAAATAATCAAAAGAGAATATATTTTAGCACAGCGGGAATTTTAGCACATATTTTAGCATTCCCCTGCAATACTGGGAACTGTTCATTCTGACCATTTTGCTACTAAACATTAGCCCTTTCATACCAGGCAGCTAAAACGCTCAGCAATGCATGAGGGTGTAGTGGCAGTTCTCTCCCCCACTCCTTAATGTACTGTTTATTTATGCCAGCACATATGCTCTTCAGTATATACATGCAGCAGGGGCAGCTTTACTTCAGCCCTAATTCCTCTGTTACCTGGCAGTGCCCCAGACACCACTATGCTTCAGGATTAGCTGGGCTTAAAAAGTCATGTCCCTGGCTGACAATCCTACAGTGACATACTGGCCAGCCCCTGGCTCCCTCGTTGGGCAGGAAGAGGGTTTCCTCCCCCAATGCCAAGCACTCTCCTTCCTACGCAAGCATTTCCTGGTATCTGCTTGCATGGTAGCAAAACTCTGGGGAGGCCTTATAGCAGCATTTCAATATCCAAAGGGGACCTACAGGAAGGCTGGGGTAAAACTATTTAGAAGGGCTTGTAATGCTAGAACATGGGGCAATGGTTTTTGAAACTGGAGCAGGGTAGATTAGGTTGGACATACAGAGAAGTTCTTAAAAATGGGGGTAGTGAAATACTGGAAGAGGTTGCTCAGAGATGTAGTTGAAGCCACATCCCTGGAGACATTCAAGGTCAAACTTAATGGGACCTTCAAAAACCTATTCTAGTTGGAGATGTTCCTGCTCACTGCAGGGGGATTCAGTGACTTTTGAGGATCCTTATCAATGCATTGTACAATTCTATGACTATTTCCATTTCTTCCCTACTTTTGATATGTATTTTCCAGAGCTCGCTGTATGGTCATTCATAGAATCATAAAATGGTTTAGGTTGGAAGGAACCTCAAAGATCATCCAGGCTAACCCTCTGCCATAGGCAGGGACCCCTCCCACTAGAACAGGTTGCTCAAGGCCTCATCGAGCCTGGCCTTGAATGCCTCCAGGGCAACCTGTTCCAGTGCCTCACCACCCTCACTATAAATAACTTCTTCCTAACATCCAGTTTATATCTCCCCTCTTCCACTTTAAACCCATTACTCCTCATCCTATCATTAGAAGACCTTGTTAATAGTCCCTCCCCAGCCTTCCTGTAGGCCCCTTTCAGATACTGGAAGGATACTATATGGACTCTCCTCTAAGCCTTCTCTTCTCCAGGCAGAAATGCTCCAACTCTCTCAGCCTGTCCTCATAGCAGAGGTGCTCCAGCCCTCTGATCATCTTTGTGGCCCTCCTCTGGACTCTCTCCAACAGTTCCATGTCCCTCTTGTGTTGGGGCCTCCAGAACTGCACACAGTACTCCAGGTGGGGTCTGACAAGAGCAGAGTAAAGGGGGAGAATCCCCTCCCTTGCCCTGCTGGTAATGCTTCTCTTAATGCAGCCCAGGACACAGTTGCTGTCTGGGCCACATGTGCACACTGTCTGCTCATGTTGAGCTTTTTGCTGACCCAGATCCTTTTCCTCAGAGCTGCTCTCCAGCCATTCACCACCCAGCCTGTATTTGTGCTTGGGATTGCAGCAACCCAGGTGCAAAACCTTACACTTGGCCTCGTTGAGTTTCATGAGGTTGGCCTGGGCCCACCTCTCCAGCTTGTCCAGGTCCCTCTTGATGGCATCCCTGCCCTCCAGCAAGTCAACTGTGCCACACAGCTTGGTGTCATCTGCAAACTTGCTGCGAGTGCACTCGATTCCTCTGTCCATGTCACTGACAAAGATGTTAAACAGCACTGGTCCCAGTACTGACCCCAGAGGGATGCCACTTGTCACTGGTCTCCAGGTGGACACTGTGCCATTGTTCACCACTCTGTGTGTGACCATGCAGCCAATTCCTTATCCAGCAGTGTTCCACCCATCAAGTCCATCTTTTTCCAATGTGGTGACCAGGATGTCATGTGGGACAGAGTCAAACACCTTACTCAAGTCCAGGTAGATGACATCAGTTGCCCTTCCCTTGTCCACTGTTGCTGTGACACCATCATAAAAAGCCACCGAATTTGTCAGGCATGATTTGCCCTTGGTGAAGCCATGCTGGTTACCACCTATCACCTCTTCTTGCTTTTCCGATTGCCTTAGCAGAGCCTTCAGGAGGATCTGCACCATGATCTTGCCAGGCACAGCGGTGAGACTGACTGGTCTGTAGTTCCCAGGGTCATCCTTTTTTCCCTTTTTGAAGATGGGCGTTATGTTTACCCTTTTCCAGTCAGCAGGAACTTCACCAGTCTGCCATGACTTTTAAAATACAACAGACAGTGGTTTAGCAACTTCATCTGCCAGTTCCTTCAGGACCCGGGGTGGATCTAATCAGGCCCCATGGACTTGTTGATGGTCAGATTCCTTAGGTGCTCATGAACATGATCTTCAGTTATAGTGGGCAGATCTTCCTTCTCCCAGTCTTTACTTTTGCCCTCTGGGATTTGGACATTGTGGTTGGTGCCCTTGCTGCTGAAGACTGAGGCAAAAATTCATTGAGCACCTCAGCCTTATCCATATCCTTTGTCATCAGCTCTCCCTTTCCCTTCTGGAAGGGTCTCACATTCTCACTAGTCCTTTTTTCACTGATATACCTGAAGAGGTTTTTCTTGTTCCCCTTAATGTCCCTAGCCAGATTCAACTCTAGCTGTGCTTTAGCTTTGCTAACCTAATCTCTGGTTGCATAAACAATGTCTTTGTATTCATCCCAGGTTACCTGTCCTTGCTTCCACTCTCTGTAGGCCTTCTTCTTGCATCTAAGTGTGTCCAGGAGCTCCCTATTCATCTATGCAGACCTCCTGGCATTCTTACTTGACTTCCTCATTTTGGGATGCATTGCTCCTGGGCCTGGAGAAGTTGATCTTTGAACATTGTCCAGCTTTCCTGGGCCCCCCTTCCTTCCAGAGTTTTTTCCCATGACACCCTGCAAAGGAGGTCCCTGAAGGGATTGAAGTCTGCTCTTCTGAAGTCCAGAGCAGTGAGTTTGCTATGCACCCTCCTTGATGCCCTGAATATCTTAAACTCTACCATTTTGTGGTCATTGCAGCCAAGGCTACCCTTCAGTTTCACTTCACTCACCAGCCCCTCCTTGCTGGTGAGGACTAAGTCCAGTATAGCACCTTTTGTTGGTTTTCTTCTAGCTCTGATTTCTCTTCATCTCGTTTTCTCCCAGCCTCTACCTGCCTAACAACCCCTGTAGAAATAGTTGGTGTTCTTTTAAATTATAGTTTGAATTCCTTCTGCTATACTCAGACTGCATTTCTGAAAATGCTAACTAAGTGCCAGAAACCAGGCATGGCAGAAGATCTAGCTTGAATTTTGGGTTCAGTTCCACCTTCTGATAGCTGGAGATGGCTTCAGTTCAGTGCTCATAATTATCCCCTTGAGCTGTCCAGGTCACATGAAACCAGGCTGGTGAGAAACCTCCTTAGCTAGCCTTTCTGCTCATCACTGCTTGGCACAGCACACATGCCTTTCAGGACAGCTCAGCTCTTCCTCTAATGCTGTTCTCTGTGTGGCTTCCTCAGAATGACAGGGAGGGAACTGTGAAATGGATGTTCAGCTGCTGAGATCAGTAAGGGGACAGCCAGAGCTGTGGGTACACTTTCATGCACTCTACAAAATTCTGATCTCCAGACATCTTGTATGCTGAGAACAGCAGTTTGTATGCCCAGAAAGTGGCAACCCTGAGCAAAATCCCCTGCACACTACTTGTTATGAGCCATTTAGGATGGGTGAGGGCTTCAACATAGTTAGGAAAATCAGCCTTTAAACAGGGCTCCCTACACTTAATTGCATATGGAAGTGACTTGGGTTCAGTGAGCAGCCTGCAGAAATGTATACTGCTCTGGTGTTAGTCCAGCTCTGTGTTAATTATTAAGGAGTGGTATTTTTAGTCAACACTTGCAATGGATTCTGATGTCTGAAACCTTGTTTACATCGAAGTTCATCAAAATGTCAAGTATTTAATTAATTTTAGTATTTATTTTAATGGTATTACTGCAATTATTAGACATATTTGTAGAAACCTCTTTGATTCCTTTCCTCCACCCTCCCCCGTGGAAAGGCCAAACAATTGTGTGAGTTTTAGCCTGTGATGCTTTCTAACATCACAAAGTGGCAAGTTTGCCCAGGCTCTAAATATAAATCCATAGAAGAAGCAAGGCACGACAGTTGGTTTTAAACAAAGGGTGGTGACACTGAAACAGGTTGCCCAAGGAAGTTGTGAATGCCCCATCCCTGACAAGTTGGATGAGGCCTTAAGAAACCTGGTCTAGTGGAAGGTATCCCTGCCCATGGCAACGGGGTTGAAACTACGTGATCTTTAAGGTCCCTCCCAATCTAAATGATTCTATGAATCGTTGAATCTGGAGATTCTTTCAAAGATGCATATAAATGTCTTAAGTTAAATCCAACAAATAATCTGCTATTTGGTCAATAATAAATGTATACTTTTAAAAGTAAGAAACTTTTGAAAAAAGTAAATTACCACACAGTAGTCTTCCTACTAAATAAATAAATAAACATTTGGCAGCATTTAATATCATTTGCTAAATGAATAGACTAATTTATACTGAGTACATGACCATGGTAACTTTATGTCATTAAATGATCTTCTTACTACTTCAATTTTTTTTTTTGTATTGTCTGCAAGAAAAGTGATCTGTAGTCTAGAACCTCCTCCACACACAAGGGTATTCATCCTGCTTCTCTAACTTGGAAGGTGTATAGAGTACAACTGACAATGTAAAGTAGGCTTAAAGCATGTTACCCTCAAAATCTTGTTTATGAAGATGAAACAAATCATATTTAGAAACCAAATAATTTATTGGTAGTATAGCTGAAATCTTAAGGGTAATCTAAGAATAATTATTAGTCCTGATCTAATTATTACAGAAAAAGGGAAAGCTTCTATGCAGAAAGAATTGCAGCCACCACCACCGTTAGCACTGCTATACTCACATTTCTTAGCTTCTTTCCCCTTTCCCAGTTTTGTGTTCACTCTGCCACTGTTTTTTGTTGTCCTCAGATTGGTGGCTTCAGCCCAGTGGTAGGGGTGCTACAGCTGGTCACCAGCACATGGAATCTTTTCCTGGGAACAATGCAATGTTGATGGCTGCACCTTTCTCACTACAGGAGCCACTCAGGGTCTTTTTCATGTTTGCAAACAGACTTTTGCATGTACCTGTTTCATCACTGGTTTGCAATTCCACATGATATCTATATTTACCATTTATGGTGTATCTTGCTATGCTAGAAACTTAACTCTTTTATCTGTAAAAAAGTGGCTTTGTTTAGGTCCATGTTTCTTTTTAATGAAAAACACTTGCTGATTTGTTTATAGCTGCGGAGTCTCCAGCATGTGGTGCCTCCTCTTTTGTCATCTTGTGCCTGTACTCCTCCCCTCTACACCATGTGTCTCCACCTCTCAGGGCCTCTGCTATCATCCCAGGCCTATATTTCTCCACACTGCATCACTATGTTGGCTTTAAGTATCACGTTCTGCACGAACAACTACTTGTTACTCCTGTCTATACACAAATATGGTGGTCTCATACAAAGATAAGCAGAAGTAAAAAAAATATCATCAGCTAGTGGTCAGAAGTAAAAAAATATGTTACAACAAAATGATCTCAAGCCAAATTAAAAAATAACTTGCAGACAAGTAGGCAAATGTTCAGCTGAAACAAGCCTGGCATGTGCTGAGTCCTTGCAAACTCAGTGCACAGCATGTGGCTTGTTACTAGCAGTGGCAGTATCTGGTACGGGGCTACAGGTTCCATATATGCAGCCATCACATTAGCAGAATGCAGCAATGAAGCAAGTAAGTGATGCTGCTGCCTTTACATTCCAGCTGCAATTACCTCAGTGCCTGCCCTGCTAACAACAATATGGCTGTACACGTGCGGAACAGCAACATCTGGCATCTTAATTACTGCTTATACAACAAAAGGACCCAGCCTGGCATTACGTTCTTGCTCCAAGTTGCTTGGGCAGATGCTTGAGAGGAAAAATAGTTTACTGGTGAAATCAGCTTGTTCAATCCAGGGAAGTGAGAAGAGTACCTTGTTATTAAAATAGAAGGCAAAATGAGGCAATTCCTTTGCCTGTCGAGTAACTGGGTAAATCTTCTCAGAGCCTTTGTTCCATGTGCTTTGTTAGATTTGGTTGTCTGTCCCGTGAGAGTAAAAAATTTCCTTGCAGAGGAAATGCTGCTTCCACAAATACCAAGTGCCAAGTTCTGAAAAATTAAAACTACATAGAGAACATACTTTGATTTTATGGAAAGGTTGTTGAAACAGCCCAAGTTTCAGACAGCTTTTAAATAATGCTTTCCCTGTTTTCAGTGTCAATGGCCATTTTAAACTGGAAGCATGGCGAGGCCAGGTATCTCTCAGCAGTTGCAGATGCGTTTTCTCTCCGTAAATAGGAAAGGGAAAGCAGTAGTTTCTGGTGTGCATTTATCCAGAGGGTTCAAAATGGGAGATGGTTGGTTGTGCTTGGCCAGAGACCTCTCAACTGACTTCAACCCTGGTGCCTTTTGAAGTTCCTCACCCTGGGACACTCTCACAAAGTTCATCCAAGTTAATGAAAGGCAGGCTCCATCGATTAAAACTTCATTAAACCTGCAAAATGGATGCTAAGACAATGCTTTAATTCACAAATGTGATTCAGTAAAGCATTTACCAGCTCTCCCTGACCCAAATCCACCCCAGGCTCACTGCGTTTGCTCACGAGTTGGAGCTTAAACGTCTGTGCAAAGCCTGCTTCTGGGCCAGGCTGGCAAATGAGGACGCGTGCATTTCCTTGTGGCAGTGACGGCACCTCTTACGTGAGGCGAAGAGTGTTCCGGCAGCAGCCCGCCTTCCATCGCTGCCAGCCGGACAGCCTTACAGACAGCCGCCTGCCGCGGCAGGGGCTGAACCGGAGCCCCGCACCGCCGCAGGGTCACCGGCTCCTCGCCTTGCAGCAAGCGAGGCGCAGCCGACCGGCGAAGGGGCAGCCGGCAGCCAGGGCCCCGCCCCGCACTACTTCCCTCAGCGCGGCAGCCACCTGCCGGCTCTGCCCGGGCTGGTCCCTGCCCCGATTTTCATAGCGTGTGTGCAAGCCTAGTGATGGGATACTCAAAATCCCAATTAGTAAATAGTTTTGACTACCGATCAGCATGCTTATACCATTAAAAATCTTTGCATAAACCGGAAAATGGTCTAATTAACACTACAGGAACTAAGCAAGTAATAGCAGTAGCTTAAGCAATTAACAAACAGGAAATGAAGGTACTACTTGAGAAGAAAATAGAAGTGGCTGCTGAAGTGTGTATCAAGTGAAGATGTGACTTCAGTATTTTGTTACTGAGCAGCATTTTGTCAAAATACTGCCGTGATGAATGTCTAAGACTGTAGTAGAACATTGATTAATAGAAAGGGACCAGTCTTCTTACTGTGCTCCTTACCTTACTCAGTTTTGGAAGATTAGGAAGTGGATGATTTCTGAAGGAATTTCACTGACAAAAAAAATATCACTTTCTAATTTCTATGGTTAGATAACTTAGATGGAATACATACCTTGTTTTGTGGGCTTTTTTTTTTTTTTTCTGATTCTGCTTTACATGGGGAGTTAAAAGGTTGTAAGCACTTCCTTGCTAAAATCCAGTCACATAATTTCTATTTTAAAACTCAAATTTTAATGTTTTCATGCTACATGAAATAATGCTGACTTTGCTCTAGCTGTACATAGTTTTTTTCACCCTCTGTCCAAGACATTTTTAACTCCATTGTTCATTCTTCCAATTCAGTCTTTTCTTAAGAACAGCTTCAGCTTCCATTTCCATTGAGGTTCAGGGAAGAGTAATAGCTGGACCAGAATTACTTAATGTCAGAACCATAATTCATGCTGCTCGCATCTTACCATGAAGTGCAAATTATGNTAATTTTGGAAAAATAGCTTAGTGTCTTCATTGTCTTCACAGTGCAAAATATTCAATAATAACCTGAGTCCTCTAAGGCCTATGAGATAAATACTAGCTCAATAGTGATAGTTAAAAGCAAATGTTGGGGCATAGTTTGATGCTGGCTGTTTTGGGTGTTGGTTTTGTTTGTGGGTTGTTTTTTTTTTTCCTTTTTGTTGGTGTCAGGTTTTTTGGTTGTTGTTTTCCTGCTGGTTCAATTTTCTTATTCTCTATGTTCCACAGTAATAAAACAGTTTAATATTAACTTCTTATATGTCCTTATAAATACGAGAAGGCTTGTGAGTAGGACACATTTAAGATTCAATTGAGCCAAGTTCCTAAAGTTTATATTTAATTGTTGTGGTTATGGGCACATCCCAGTTGCTGTGAATTTCAAATATATCCTACCCAGTGGCAGACTTTCCATTGCCCAGTGTAGTTAGTAGGAGTTTGTCTTCTAGTGAAAATTATAAAAGTTAAAATAAGAGGAGATTGTCCTCTTGTGGATGCATACATGCCAATTTTACTGCTTCCAATTGTTTGTCATTGGTACCTGGTTATACTTTCTTGCCTTCACAGGTTGTTATTATTGAAAGCCAACTGAGCTCTCTGTGTACAACTCTAGTTCTGCTTCAGACAAAAATATCACCTTCACTGTGTCCTTAAAAAGGAAACAGCTGATTTAATCAAATGCCCATCATAGATTAAATGCTGGAGCTGCACTCTACTCCCTGTTTTTAGCTAACATAATTATGCTGTCAAAATGTTGTTGTGTAAACCAAAATGCAGTTTATTCACAACATTAGTGCTATAATGGCTGGTCTAACACCTCCTTCTAATTGCAATTTGCGTTTTGGAATTATTTAAACTGAAGAGAATTGGTAGGGTAAGCAGATTTGCTCCTGATCTTGTAGCTTCACCTTCTTCCCAGCTTCAGAGCTGTCTCAGAGGCTTTATTCATGGTAGAAGAGTGTATGAGAGCCTTATTAGCATAGTGCTTGCCAGTCTGGATGGATGTGTATGTGGCTGGGATGAGTATGGTGGCAGTGGAGTCTGTGGTTGGCAGACGTCACAATGTGAACCTCTGTGATAGAAGCAGTATGGTTTCTTACTTACTTTCTTATGTGGCTGTAATGATCCATCCCAAAACTAAAAAGTTCTCTAGAGTAGGTTGTGTTAATGACTGCATTCTGAGATCTGTACTTCATCACTTCCTGAAAATTTGATACAGTACAATATACAAGGCAAATACTTTATCATGGTTTTTGTGGTCATCAAAGAGATTCCTTGGGAGTGGTAAGGAAGGGAAGAGATAAATATTGCCTAAACAAGCTTTACCATTTCTTTTGTGATGTGTCGTTTAGCATCTTTGACAGTGATATGGCCAGTGGGATTGAGGTACTCTAAGTAAGTTTGCAGATGACGCTAAGCTCTGTGGTCACCACGCTCCATAGTCTGGCTGACACATCGGAGAGAAGGGATGCCATCCTGAGGAACTTGGACACCCTTGAGAGGTGGACCTATGCCAGCCTTGTGAAGTCCAACAAGGCCAAGTGCAAGGTCCTGCACCTGGTTGGGGCAATCCCAAGCACAAATATAGGCTGGGTGAGGATGGCTTGAGAGCAGTCTTGAGGAGAAGGACGTCCTTTGATGAAAACTCAGCATGAGTCAGCAATGTCTGTTTGCAGCCCAGAAGGCAACTGTATGCTTGGCTCCATCAAAAGAAGTGATTAGCAGGACAAGGGAGGTAATTCTCCCCCTCTACTGTACTCTTGTGAGACCCTAACCGGAGTATTGCATTCAGTTCTGGTGCTCCCAGCATGAGAAGGACATCAGCTTACTTGAGTGGGGCCAGAGGATGGCCATGAAGATGATCAGAGGGCTGGAGAACCTTCCCTGTGGGGACAGGATGTGGGAGTTGAGGCTGTTTAGCCTGGAGAAGAGAAGGCTCCAAGGCGATCTTAGATCAGCCTTCCAGTAGCTGGAACGGGCCTACAAGAAAGCTGGTGAGGGACTTTTTGCAAGGCCTTGTAGTGATAGGATGAGAGGGAATGCACTGAAGCTTGAGGAGGGCAGATTTGGACTAGATATTACAAAGAAAATCTTTACAGCAAAGGTGGTGAGGCATTGAAACAGAATGCTGTGGTAGTTTGAGTGGTCCCAGGTTACATTAAGAAAACTAGAGGGACCAAGACCTGTCCCAGGGGACAGACCTGGTTGTCCCAGGATATTGTAACATTGTTGTTCTATTTTGCTTTCAGGTATCACAGCTTATTATCCAGTGCCTGGCAGTTATCAGCCCCTTCTCTCCCTGCCTTCCTCTCTTTACTTCTTTTCTCTGGGAAGAGTGCACGTCCCTTCTTATCTCATGGTTTGTTTGGGAGAGATGGCTTCTAGCCGTCAGGGAATTTTGAACTGTCATGTGGCCTGCTGAGGCTTTGTAGGCCTAAGCTGTGAAGGGCTGTGAAGGGTGGTTATGGTCTACTCTCAGGCCTGCTGAGGGTGGAAGGGGTGGAAGATTCTAGATGGTTTTAGTCTAATAGACCTGGCTTAGCTTGTAGATGTATTCATTCTACCTGATAGCATTTTGGTTACACGTACTAGTAAATAGCATCTCCCTTTAAACTTCCAATTAGTGTGCGGTATCTTCAGTCTTACTCTTCATAAGGAGTAAGAGTCACTTCTGTCTAAATATTATGGGTAGCTTGTGGCCTGAAACTGACACAGTTGCCGAGGAGTTTGTGAATGCTACTTCCCTGGAGCGTTGAAGGCCAGGTTGGATGAAGCCTTGAGCAGCCTGGTCTAGTGGAAGATGTCCCTGGCCATGGTAGTGGGGTCCCTTCCAACCCAAACCGTTCTATGATTCTATGTACTGCTCAGCAGAAAGAGGCACCAGATGTTTTTCTATCATAGCCATGGATTCTGAAACATGTCTAACTGCTGCAGTGAGCTTTTAAGCCTATCAGTGTGCTGTGGTTTTATATCTGCACTATGCACAGGTGTTGTTTAGCAGAGATATAACTCAAATAATTTTTCACTTTGGTGACCCAGGCTCATGTTCCTTCTAACAATGATGATGTCCTTTCTTGATGGAAAAGTCCTTCCTCAGAGCAGATTTTCTGAGAAGCATCTGCAAACACATGTCTCATTTAGTACAAATACAGTGTGGCTTCAAGTTCAGAGAGCAGTGGTTAACAGCATGCACATCTGTTGGACAGGGCTGGACAGCTCCTTGCTGGCTTCATTTGTTTCTCATCTTTGCTTTACAGACCTGCTCTAGGGTAACTTTGGCAGGTGTTCTGTAATGAGATCTAATGGAACAACACTAGAACTGGTGCAGATGTATTTTTTGTGTCTCTCCCTCTCTTACCTTTCACCTTTTGCCTCGAAGTTGCCAGGTCCACAGCATAAAAATGAAGTGCTTTTATTTTATAGACAAAACATGATACAGAAATGATGCTAAACGAACAGGCACATTGGTAACCTGTTTATTGGAGCAGACATTGCAAGACTAATTAGCAAAGAAGTGTGGAGCAGAACTGGTTGGCAGGAAGCCTCATGATGCCCTGTGCCATGACCCTTTCGGAAGAAAATACAGTAACTCACATCCACAGCCTTGAAATTAATCCTATTAGACACTCTTTTTTAAAAAATCACATTTCCACATGGTCTTGAATAGAAGAAAGCCCAAAACTCTTGGAAGTTTCAACTGCTTTAGGACTCTAAGGAGAGACCTCACTTATTTGATGAATAGACTGTCTAAGGAATGAAGAGTTATGAGAGATCAAAAAGGAGCTGTCACTGCCCCAGTGAGTTTCAGATTTTCAGAAGAACAAACGGTTCACTCTTGGGATGAGGGCAAGGCCCTTTTCCATAACTGAAACATTCTAGCTGCTGTTTGTCCAGGCCTGTCCTCTTCTTCCTGAGACCCATCCTAAGGCATCTGTGTATCCATGAGGTTCTTTTCTCAGTTACATAGGCATTATTTCCACCCTTCAGGATAAGCATGCTTTGCAGTGATTTAGCTTTCTTCTCTGCATTAAAACAGAAAAGGGATGAAGTGAAAAACTTTTGTGCTGCTCAATGGACTGGGAAGGAGTGGAGTTTTTTTCATAGTGAATTTCCTGGTATTAATGGTTTTAGCTTGAGGAAATGAGGTGTATGCTATTGCACTGCTCAATTCTTCTGTAATACTACATTAATTGCACTGAGCTGAATTGTCTCAAAGACAGAGATTCTGTAAATGCCATGAAAGACTGTGGTTGAATAAAAGAGGAATACTTCAGTGTAATGGAGGAGTAATTAATTGATGAGAAATAGATATTTTTTAAAATATTATTTATTAATTTTCAATATTCAGAACTCTTACCACTCTGACCACTAATTTTAATAATAATTGGTTGTTCACACAGTCATGGAGACATTATACAGATGATAGCATAGGATCTAGAACATTTAAGAAATAATTAGCAAAAATATAAACATTTAAACCCAATTGAACTGGAAGACAAGGTTCTTGCAGTCAGTATACCACTTGTCCACTAGATGGACTCAAGGAAGCTCCTTTCTGCTTATGGCAGAAGGCAGTTGGTAAACTACAAGAGTCTCTAAGTATTTACTCACAATTATTAGTCTCCCAACTCCCTGTGGCTAGCTACAGCTTAAGACAGTACCGAAACACTTGCAGCGGTTCTGTGGGTATCTTGTCAGCTGCTCAGCCTTCTGATTCTTCCCGGGCTTTACAGGCTGCTGGGGAAAAGGAGGCAAATGATCTCTGACCTGGTCCTGATTTCTCTGGATGATCTGTGTGTCCCAGGGCTCCCCGTCTTGGCAGGTGCAGGCAGGATGTCTTGCAATATGCAGTCTTGGCATGATGTGATGCTAGCTATTCAGGCCTATTGTGGCAAGGTATTTGGTGCCCATTCCTCTAAACTTGAAGCAGGCAGTTTCCAGGCAGTTCAGCAGAACTTATAGCTTAGCTTAGCATAGCATAAAGCTGTAGAAGGCAATGGCAGAATCACTGCCAGAAGCAGAGAGCACGATAAGCAGTAACAATGGCGGCAGACAGTAGCAAGCATGAATACAAGGGCAGAGCACGTTGTATAACCTGCTCATCTCTTTTTCTCACTATAGCCTGAGACTAATGGGCCTTGGGACACAGATTAGCCAATCAGAATGGCAGTTAGCCGAGTTTGGACATATTAGGTGAAACCATAGGCTTGCTTTACCCAAATTTGGGAAAAACATAGGCTTGCATGAGGTGGGCAAAAGCCAACTGTATGTACCTTATTTACCACAGGATGTAAATAGGAGCAAAATGAGTCTGGGCAAGCCAAGGTCCTTAGACTCAGTGGCTCCAGGTTCTTTGTCCTCTTTCCCGCGGTTGCTTCTCCCCATAGCAGAAAGAAGGAGAGCAGAAAAACATGTCAGGGCAAGCCAGGACATGTTCAGGCCTATTTTGGCCTATTCAGGCCTACCACGACAGTCAGTGGGTGCTCTCTCAGAGGACAATACTGACAGATTTCAAGTTGTCTGCATTCTCTTTGGTGTCAGCTAAATGTGCAAGCAGCAACTGTGCAGTCCTGCACTGGCTGGTCCTTCCTGTGGAGTTATCACCAATAAAAGGTGGAGCTGCTGCTGCTAGTAATGTGGTGGTTGTCCCAAGCCCATTGAAAACAACATATTGTTGATTTCACTATTTTTGATGTTTCTAACAGGGCAATAACCTATTCTGAGCTGCTTGATTGGAGAACTGAGAGTACCTTTAAACCAATCATGCTAATCACCATATGTTTTCACAATCTAACTCTCCAACACTCTCCTTTGGAAATTTTAGTTTGTGGGTTTTTTGTTTGTTTTGGTGTTTGGATTTTTGTTTGTTTTCTTTTCTGCAGTTGATTGTTTTGTCTCTTGCCTAAGGCTGTTCTGTAATTAAATCTTAAGTGTAATTTTTAAAAATTGCAAAATATCCATGAGTGAATCAAGCCCCTTTGAAACACACTCCTAAGTCAGAGAAACCCCTACAACAGGAGAAAATACTAAAGAGTAAAAGTAAAATTATTAGATTAGAATAGGAAATGTTATTCAGTATTACTACACTGAATATTAGTAGTGGGAATTGCAGAACCTCTGTATAATTTGAAAATTAGCTTTTTTTTTTTTTTTTTTTTTTTTTTTTATGAAAAATTTACATGTTTGAATCNTTTAAGACAGAATTGCAGTCTTGAAGACTGCATCAAAATAAGAAGTAATTATTTCAGCTGAAGGAAAAGAATCACAAACCCTGCTATATTCAGAAGGTTTTCTGGAAGCAGAAAAATGGAGATTTTACGCTGGGTATTCAGCAGAAGTGATAAGAAGTGGGTATTTCAAGCCATCCTCATTAGCTTTACTCCCATTACAGTTCCAGAAATGTAGGGCATAGAAGGAGGCAGCATTTGTGTTTCCTATTGTTCTCTACAAAGTCTCAGAAGTAAACCACCAGCTTAAAAATATGAAAATGTATTGCAGTAAGCATTAAGTAACAGCTATTTGCATGCTGTAAAGGAAGAAAGCTGAGGAAACAACATTTACCTCTGAACTATACACTACTGCCTTTCTATGGCTAAGCTGGAAAATTGCATATGTAAGTTACTGCTTAAACCGGTTTTTAGATAACCACAGTACTACACAGTGATCCTTGCTGCTACTTTCTTTTATCACTTGATATGTTGCAAACCCAGTTGTAGTCTGTTTTGTGATTCTGGAACAGGCTCATCTTTCACTCTCTCCTCTGGCCTGGTGATAGAGTTCTCATTTTCCCAACACTGACATTTGAATTTACAAAGATGGGACGTGACTCAGCTCTGCCCCATCATTCTTACAGGCTGGATCTTCTTCCCACAGTAAGTAGGGCTGGTATTACTTGGTTTTGCTTACACCAGTCTCTGCTACAGGAGTGTTTAATAATTTATAGCTCAAATAATATTTGGTCTCAAGTTTTTCATACCAGTCATAACATATATAGAAATGTTTCATAGAATCGTAGAATGGTTTAGGTTGGAAGAGACCTTAAAGATCATCCAGTTCCAGCCCCCTGCCATAGGCAGGGACACCTCCCACTAGATCAGGTTGCTCAAGACCTCATCCAGCCTGGCCTTGAACCCCTCCAGGGAGGGAGCAGCCACAACCTCCCTGGGCAACCTGTTCCAGTGCCTTGCCACCCTCACTGTGAAGAATTTCTTCCTAACATCCCATTCAAATCTCCCCTCCACCAATTTGAACCCATTCCCCCTCGTCCTGTCATTACAAGACCTTGTGAATAGTCCCTCCCCGGCCTTCCTGTAGGCCCCCTTCAGATACTGGAAGGCTACTACATGGTCTCTACTCTAAGCCTTCTCTTTTCCAGGCTGAAATGCCCCAATTCTCTCAGCCTGTCCTCATAGCAGAGGTGCTTCAGCCCTCTGATCATCTTTGTGGCCCTCCTCTGGACTCTCTCCAGCAGTTCCATGTCCTTC